>QQXN01000014.1:0-537219 GCA_003709825.1 Chaetothyriales sp. CBS 135597 | reverse complement strand
TTTGGTATGGTATCGAGGTCTTGGCGGGTGGGTCCTTGTGTGTTCGGCGCTTGGACGGTCAGGACTCACGGATAATTTCTCTTCGCTCCTCTTTTCAGTGTCTTGACACCTGGAGCGGGCCCTGGAGCGGCGCCCACAGGCGAGCCTAACGCCTTTTTGGGGACTGGAGCCGGGGGCGCGGACAGCCGATTGGCAGGGTTGGCGCGGTTTTTGCTCCAGGCGCCACGGGTCTGCATCTCGGCGGCGGCGGCGGCGGCGCCACTTCCTGCTAAAGTGTGGGCGTCACCAGCATCTGCACTGGTTCTGGCGATCAGCGCCACTTCCGCGCGCGCGTTGTCTTCTTCTTGTAGCCGCCGATTTTGCTCCTCCGCCAATTCAAGCGCGACGTCAGTTGGTGTCTTGCCAATCTTGGCCAGTTCTTCCGTTTTGCTCTTCAAACTCAATACAACAAAAGTTGATGCGGGCGATGTTGAATCGAAGTGTTGTATGTTGAGCTTTCGAGTGCTGGGTTGGCGGCCGCGGTATCTGGTGGCAAAGGTCTTCACCTTTTTCTTAGGTGGCATCTTGCCTTTGTTGAACCAATTCCCTTTGACTATTCAATAATATTGTTATGCCTGGTGGTGCCTAGGAATGCCTTAGGTTCGAGCAG
This sequence comes from Chaetothyriales sp. CBS 135597, assembly GCA_003709825.1. Classification (NCBI taxonomy): domain Eukaryota; kingdom Fungi; phylum Ascomycota; class Eurotiomycetes; order Chaetothyriales; species Chaetothyriales sp. CBS 135597. The sequence goes on along the minus strand of QQXN01000014.1, from coordinate 536,570 downwards.
ACAAAAAAGCCAACCAAAGTGAAAGAGGACGGCCCAAGTTGCTGCCACAACAACCGCGAGCAACAGTAGCACCAGCAGCACCAGCAGCAACAACCACCACCACCAGACTGAATATCGGCCACCACAACTACCGCCCGCCTCTTTCTTCACTCTTTCCTTCCCAAATATGACTCAGAACCTGCTCTCGTCGCTCTTGCGACCTTCAATCCTGCAAATCCTGCGAGCCACTAATTTCACCCACGCCCGCCCGGCTGTTGTTGACGCACTGACCGACCTGGCTGCCCGGTATCTGCTGCTGCTGGCCTCGTCTTCTGCAGCCAATGCCTTCAACACGCACAACTCCTTCAGGCCGTCGGTTCAAGACGTGCGGATCGCAATGGCGGAAAACGGCGCGCTGTGGCCGCAGATGAGCACCAGCGAGGAAGCCCTCAAGGAGCCCGTCGAGCTGGTCCCCGGCAGCGGCGAGTGGGTGCCGTTTGAGGATCTGCGCGGAGTGAGGGGCTTCGTCGAGTGGTGCCAAGGCAGCGTCAACGCTGAGATTCGGCGAGTGGCTGGCCTGAGCCTGGAGGCTGGCGGGGAAGTCAGCGTGGAGCAGATTGCGAGTGGCACAGATGAGAAGGTCGACTGGCTAAGTGGTAAGTTTCCTTTCTCCTTGGTTTTCTGAGTTGTTGGTCTCTGCCGAGAGGAGAGAGAGGAAGAGAGAGAGGGGAGAGAACGAACTGCAAAGAACTCAGCAATGAGTCCCAACTCTGGCTCCGTTGAGTGCTAGTGTCAACTTCACTTCTTCTTACGCCAAAGAAGCCCGGTAGTTACACCATGGACAACAAACTGGTGATTACACGTGGTTGGGAGGAAGCAGAGACACCAACACAACACTCAATCACTGGAGACAACGGAAGCACCAACCTCCCCTTGCCTTTTGTCAACCCCCCCTCTCCACCCCTCTTTCATTCATGTACTTCACTTGACTTGACTAAACTAATGTTTTCCAGCTCTCCAAAAGGCCAATGTATCAACCTCAACACCGGCAGAATCTCGATTCCAGGACACTGTTCTTGGTACAGCAGCTGGCGAGTTGCAACCCATCTCCATCGTCGGCGGACCTGTCAACAACCTGGTGGAATGGAGCACCCATTACCTGAACTCAAGAAAGGGCAGAGGCGCAACAAACGGCGATACTGACGGTGCCAGTCCGCTGAGCTCGGTCTTGAGTGACGCGCCCGAGTCATCGTCAGCAGCTGAAGTCGCTGGCGAAGATGAAAGGAGGACAACGACGCCCCAGGTGGAAGCGGCTGCTGGATGAAGAGGGTCGTCTTTGATGGGTCTTTTTTTTCAAAAAAAAAAAAAAGAGACTGCATGGATAATGTATGGACTCAGTCTAGCCGTGGAAAAGGAAAGGCAGAGACTGAGAATACGTGGCAAGAATGTCGCGCGGCGCGTCAAGGAGCTGAAGGGGTGGAAGAGACGAAGGGAGGAAGGGCACTGCTGTCTCTTCGTTTATGCCTAGTAGGCAGGCAAGAGAGAAAGAAGAACCGAGGCATGAGGATGAGGATGGAGGGGCGATAGGCCACTCCCAATTGGCAGATCAGACCTCACAGGTAGAGGGACTGGAAGAGGACTGAAGAGGCGAGCCGGGCTAGGACGGTGTTTTCATTGAAAAGAGCAGGCATAATGGATAACGAGACTGGGGATTGATTTAGCATAGTCAAAAAGAAGGTATCACCCCAGTCCATCAATACCACCAACAATGAATGGGCTATCGAATTCTCGCGACTAGTCCAAACAATACTTCAAACATCGAGTCGTCGAGTTTCCTGGTAATCCACTCTCCAGCTGCCAGTATCGAAACGAAAGGAAAAAACACATAATCAGACAAGAGGACGGATGATGAATCCCGAATGACGGAATACTTACCCATCCGCTCCCACCATTCCCACGCCTCTCTGAGCCAGCCCACGATGCACACTCGCATCATCAGTACCACCCCCCGCTCTTTGTGCCCATCTCCTTCACCTTCGTCAACTGGCTGGAGAAATCGTGACAAGGCTGCGCTACAAGTAACGCGGGTTGATGGGAGTTGGTGCGACGGGAGAATCAGGGTCGGATCCTCTGCGAACTGTTGTCAAGAGAGTGCGATAAGAAATGGCGATGCCAGGTCGAAATGCGGTCAAGACTGGTATTGGTGATGATAGAGCAGGGTTATATGCGTATCCGCCCCCGGTGAGAGAAGATGCGCTGGCAGTATTAGTACTAGTTGGAGAACTATTAGACACAGTGATGCCTGATACAACGCTGCTGGATGTCGAGTTGGCTGTTGCGTAGGTAGAGCTGGAATTGGTGCTCGGTGCCACGGTTGTTGTTGTCAGCACTGTTGAAGTGAGGGTGGTCACTGGGACAACAGTATAGGAATACGATGACGGCGTCGTCGTGTTCGACCACCACGAGATCGATAACGTCTGGCTCGGTGCAGTGTCAGTGCCAGACGCCCGCGTCGTCTCTGACACGGGTGGCCACCAAGAACCAGAACTTTCACTCGTAGCACCGGCAGATCCGCTTGTATCAACACTGCTGTAGCTTGTCGTCGATCTGCTGGTTGTCACGGATGAGCCAGCGGTCGCAGATGAGCCGCCTGCTGAGGAGCCAGCTGCCGTGGATGAGCCACTTGTCAAGGACGTGCCACTTGCTGTTGATGAGCCAGCTGCTGTGGATGACTCAGTGGTTGACGCTGTGCCATCTGCCGTGGTTGTGCCTGTTGCTGCGGATGAGCTGGTTGCTGTGGACGAACTAGTTGTCGTAGATGAGCCAGCTGCCGTGGACGTGCCAGATGCTGTAGATGAGCCAGTTGTTGAGTGTGTGCCACTTGTCGAGGACGTGCTACTTGCCGTGGATGAACTAGCTGCTGTGGATGTAACACTTGCCGTGAATGTGCTAGTTGTTGAGTATGTGCCAGTTGCTGTGGATGAGCTGGTTGTTGAGGATGAGACTGCTGTCGTGGATGAGCCATTTGTGGAGGACGTGCCACTTGCCGTTGATGTGCCACTTGCCGTTGATGTGCCACTTGCCGTTGATCTGTCACTTGTCGAGGATGTGCCATCTGCCGTGGATGAACCAGTTCCTGTTGATCCGCCAGAGACAGTACTAGACAAGGTCAAGGTAGATACTAGGCTCGAAGCTGTAGTTGGATCCACACTTGTCAAGGAAGTATTCCCAGGTCCTGACCATGTACCCCAGTCTCCACTGTATGTCGCAACTGAGCCATCACCGGTTGTGGTCGCTGTTGTTGCTGTTGTCCCATTCCACTGAGCGGAGCTAGAAGTCAGTGTGGAAGCCGTGTCCGTTCTGTTTGGCCAGAGTCCCGATGAATCGCTGTAGGAACTGCTAAATGTGGAGCTTGCTGCGACAGTTGATCCCGTGCTAACCACAGTGCCTGAGGTGAAGCTTGTCAAGGATATATCCCGAGTCGAACCGGATGATACCGGGACAGAAGATCCGCTCTGCGATGAAGACGTCGCTGTGCCCCAAGAGAAGCTGGGCAAGAAAGAAGTTGATACAGTGAGGGAATCCTTGCTACTTGCAGTTGCAAGAACAGTGGATGAGTTACCCGGAGAGCCAGTACTGTCATTGAAGTGGGAGCTGGTCTGATTGACAGAAGAGGTTGCAGAAACCGGAGCAGACGAAGAGACAGACAAGGTTGAGCGAGTAAAACTAGGTGGAACGACTGTCTCATTGAAACGAGGATAGCCATAGCTGCCAGAAGGAAGAGGAACTGGCGAGACAGTCACGCCAGGGAGTGGCCATGTGGTGGACTGGTCGGCAACGGATGTTCTGTCGGGACTTACGCCAGTGCCATGATAGCTTGAGTGGTTGTCACATTGTTGGATGAGACGATCACGGAAGACTGACCGAAAGTTAGACCTGGTCTTCCCTTGCCCGGAACGGAGTTTAATGAGTGAGAATTGACACACTCGGACCTTACCTGGAATTGGGTCTGCACCATTGAGACCAATATGGGCAAAAACAAAAAGAGTGAAGAGGATCCTCGCCATGGTGGAGGCTCTGGGAACTGGAGGAGCAGGAAGTGAACGAAAGACTGGTCCAGCGGCTGTGATTGAGCGAGATAGATGTCTGGGGACGCCCTCTTATGCTTCTTAACGCTCGCATGGCGAGCAATCAATTGTTCTGCTGATGGAGAACCATCCTGTGCTGTGCCGTCCGAACCAGTCAGAGTGCGAAAGAGTGGGGGTGGACGAGTCTGCTCGGGCACGCAAGGCGAGTATCCTTGAGGCCTGAGCAGGGTGCACACCCTCATCTCTTGTTTGCACAGCCGAAGACGTAGACGGGCCGCGTCGGATGGTAGCCGTGTGCCGAAATCAAGGACAAACAAGCTGAACAATCGTCTTGAAGCAGCGACCAGTCGCCGTGGAGAGTTCAGAGTTCGAGACGTCTGTCAGAAGGGGATGGTCATGTCCAGATGCTCGTCATTCGGAGCTAGAACCTGGAAAATTATCCTCTGAAAGGTGTTGGTGTGGTATCGTCGTTGCGGATATGTGATGGCGAGGTTGACGGGCTGAAGAGAGGAAGAACCTGTCCGGGACTCGAAAGCGGGTAACTGCCATCATCATTTTGAAACAGAGTCATTCTATAGATTCCAAAGATGTCAGTTCCTTTTGCAATGGAGGAAAGTAGTCGCGAGATTGGAGGGCTAATTGTGTTACACAGCCAGAATGAAGAATATACGGGAACAAGTCGAGGACAAGATGCGGAAGGGCAGCACTGGAAAGACAAGTGGAGAGGAAGCATGCGTAGACAAGATGTATGTTTCGGATCTGCGGCGTCCCTCATTCAGCTATCAGATGTATTGTAAGACAAATCCAGCCGACCTTGAGATTGATTCTCTTTGCAACGGAGCAATGTAGAGAAGAGAGGGAGGGAGAGAGAGGGAGAGAAGAGCAGATTGAATACTCATCGCGCCTGCCTAACCAATTGCCCTCAGCGTAATTTCCTTAGTCAAATTCAAATGTCTTGGCGAGTTTGTGTCGAATTGTCCTCCCTGTCGACGCAGCCAAAAAAGTTGCAGACGCGACGTCGGCATCTGTCTGCGCACGTCCGCATCAACGAAGTGGAGAGGATCAAGAAGCTCGAGGCTACGAGGATGAACCCGCTCAACCCTCTCAACACATGCTCACGATGCTTACGGGCAGTCTGTCAGGCGCAAAGAGCAGCCTCCAACAGAGGCAACCTCCGACTGCTCTCTACCAGCCTGCGCCATGAAACAGCGGCAGCCCAAGCTCAACAACGGCATGACCCATCATCCATCATCCCACCAACGCCGCTTTCCGCAGCAGCAAAATCCCCGAATACCCCGACGATGACGCACCCTGCCACACAGTCTCCCTCGCGGGAGCTCAACACCAGCAAACCGTCGGAATCGTCGTTTGGCACAGACGCCGAAGACATGCCCTCGACGGCTATGATGCAATCGCACATCCGTCGCAGCCTAACAAGGCCGACACCCATTGACCGGGCGGCGTCGCTGCTGCGCTCAACAGCCTCGTCCGCAACGGAAACGTACATCATCTACGGCCTGACCCTGGCCTTCTTCAAATCAGGCTCGTCAGGGGTCGCCTACACCATTCCCGAGTCTGTACGCACCGAGATTCTGACCGGCCGAGGGCCGCCAAAGACGGCAAATGGAGAAGACATCGGCGTGCCGACTGAGGAGAGCATTGGCAGCATCTGGTTTGACACCGACGCGGGATTCGGACTGAGACCGACCTTCTCGACCTGGTCGCAAGTCACATTCCTACACATGTACCTGCTGACGGTGCGTCTGCGCGCCGTTCCGTCGGCAGCAAACTTCAAGTTGTACCAGCAATACCTGCTTGAACACTTCAGCCAGGCTGCCGAGGAGAAGATGCTGTTGCTGCACACTATTTCCATGCGCGGCGTCCGTAACAAGTACCTCAAAGACCTGTTTATACAGTGGCGCGGCGTCCTGGCGGCGTATGATGAGGGTTTGATCAAGGGAGACGCGGTGCTGGCGAGTGCAGTGTGGCGGAATGTCTTCAAAGGCGAGGAGACGGTCGATTGGGAGAAGGTTGCCCGTGTGGTGGCGTGGATGAGAGCGGTGATTGCTGAACTGGCCAGAGTTGAGGATGTTAAGACGCTGGGCCAGCCAGGCGTCCTAGGCGGTCCGCAGGGAGTGTGGAGCAAGTCGTGGGAGAAGGTGACGAAAAGTACGTTGTAAGCATGTAAGCATAGAAGCATAGTTTGTAAATTACTGGTAATTATACGTGTAATTACTGCCTGCCTGTCGCTGACTAATGAAAATATTATATTTGGCGCCTGACCAAGTTCGGAAGAAGCAAGGTCGCACTTGCCTGTTGTGGTATTTCTGTCGTCTTTGGTTCTACTGGCCACCGGAGCGATGCAGTGGAGTGGCCAGACTGGCCTCGCGATTAGATTTGCTACGGCCCGGCACACTGGACTGTGATCTTGACGCTCGTTCATTCCTTTCAATGCTCTCTTTGCCTGTTGGTCTTCTCTCTCCTTTCTGTCGTTCAACAGCAATAATACCCCGCCAGTGATGCCCACACACCGCATTGATTTTGTCTTTGTCTAACTGTCTCTGCCAACCGCAACCATGCAACTGCTCGCCCTCCTCGCCTCCCTCCCCCTCCTCCTGTCTATGCTGAGCCTGGCGTTGGCTGCAGAGGACCTGTACAAAGTATTGGGTCTCGACAAGTCAGCCTCGGAGCGGGACATCAAACGCGCCTACCGCACCCTCTCCAAGAAGTACCACCCAGACAAGAAATCGACGGGAGACAGCCAAAAGTTCCTCGACGTCGCCGAAGCATACGAAGCGCTGTCAGACCCGACCACACGGAAGATCTACGACCAGTATGGCCACGACGGCCTGGCAAGCCACAAACGCGGTGGACCAGCAGGCGGCCAGCATGACCCGTTTGATCTCTTCTCGCGCTTCTTTGGCGGCGGCGGCGGGCATGGTTTTGGTGGAGGTGGCGGTGTGAGGAGAGGCAATGATATGGATGTGCGGCTCAACATCCCGCTGAAGAGTTTCTATACCGGCGCTGAACACGACTTCACAATTGAACGGCAGCAGATTTGCGATGAGTGCGAAGGCTCGGGCTCTGCCGATGGACAGGTCGACCAGTGCGGGAAATGCCAGGGAAGAGGAATTGTTGTGCAGAAGCACATGCTTGCTCCTGGGATTTTTCAGCAGGTGCAGGGCCCCTGTGACGCTTGTGGCGGTCATGGCAAGGTGATCAAGCACCGCTGCAAAGTGTGCGGAGGCGCCAAGGTGGTCAGGCGGAAGACAACGCTGACAGCAAGCGTGGAAAGGGGTATGCCCCGAGGCGGGAGGCTTGTCTTTGAGGGCGAGGCCGATGAACATCCCGACTGGGTGGCGGGCAATCTGAATGTGCATGTGCACGAACTGGAACCCAACTTTAACAATTTCCAGCCAGAAGAGCGTGCTGATGGCAACTTCTTCCGGCGCAAAGGCAGTGACTTGTACTACACTGAAGTCCTGTCCCTGCGGGAAGCCTGGATGGGCGACTGGACCCGCAACATCTCCCATCTCGACGGACATGTTGTCCAGCTCTCACGGCCCCGTGGCAGCGTCGTCCAGCCTGGCACTGTTGAGACCATCGCTGGCGAGGGTATGCCGACGTGGCAAGAAGGCCATCTGCATGAACAGGACCACGACATGGACGAGTTTGGGAAGCTGTACGTTGAGTATGTCGTTGTCTTACCCGACCAAATGGAGGCCGGCATGGAGAAAGACTTTCATTCGCTCTGGGAGAAATGGCGCAAGAATGGCCGTGACTTGCGGACTGAGCTCGGCCGGCCGTGGACCGGACAAGCCAAAGAGTCGGGCAAGGATGAGTTATGAGGCACAGACAAGAAAGAACTCTGTGTCTCTCTGGCGGTTTTGATGGCAGAATATTAGAATAGATGTTTTCCTCTTTTCTAGTCCATGTAATTCCCAAACTGTTGATCTGTCAATTGATCATCTCTGTATATCTCTGGGAAGAGATCGCGAAGGAGGTCCATCTGCCCGTCTTCTACTCCACTCAGACAGGTCGGTGGCGACATTGCGGCATAGAAGGTGTTGAAGTCAAAGTCAGAATCCAAGTTCAAGTCGAAGGTCTGCTGTTGCTGCTGCTGTTGCTGCTGCTGTTGTATATTAATATCCTCATCATCATCAGCATCATTAATTGAAAGAAAAGTTGTCTCCCAAGGATTGTCAACAGTTTCGGAGAATGAGGAGTTGCCATTTGAGGGCGTGGGTGAAGTTTCGGTCGTGGCCGTTGTTGTTGTCGTCGTTCTTGTTGCCAGCCCACTCGGCTGCTGTCGTTGTTCATCGCCGCCCTGCCTCCTCCTACCGCTCAGATTCTCCTCCATCTCCCTCGGACTCACCCCCATCCGGCGCTTAAACTCGCGCTGCAGATGCCACTTGCTCAGCCCCACTTCCCTCGCCAGGTCTCCCAGGCTGATAGCACTCTTCTTACTTTTCCTCGTCGTCGTCGTCGTCTCCTTGCTGCTGCTGCTGCTGCTGCTAGTAGTAGTGCTAGGAGTGCTGCTTCTGAGTCGGTGCTGATTCCGCTGGAGGATGATGGCCACTGCTCGGTTGACCTTTTCGCCCCCGCCTATGTAGGAGGCATCGCCGCTGCTTTCGCTGGCCAGTGGTTGGTCGGGCTTGCACCGCTTACACGCCCGAAAGCCTGCCTTATCAGCGGCAGCGGCCGCCGCAGTGGGGAAGAAAATGATGTTGGCCCGTCTGGCGAGGCGTGATGGGCAGTTGGGCCGGCAGTATATCTTGGTAGTGAGCACCGCGTAGACGAATGAAGATGTGAAGGCAGCATCGCGCGTTCTGAGTGCCGTCCATCGGTCTGAGTCTGTGAGGGCCGTCATAATGGACCTGGTGGTGGGTGACGTTTAAGATTCAGTCTCTTCGTTCTCTGCTGAGTCCATTTAAAGTGGGTGGTGATTATGGATGGACGATGTTGCTGTCCCATAACATGTGTCGTGATAGAAACTTTCTACTCTCTCGACGCTGACGAGTTCGTTGCTGGCAAAGTGACCAATCAGAAGCCATGACATATCACAGCAACGGCCTCTGATTGGCCACATTGACACAACGGTTTTGCTACAGATACAACAGAAGGAGTATAGGTATAAAAGAGGCAGCCAGGACTATCTCTAGGCCTTTCGTTTCAAAGCAAAAGGTACAGACTACAATCTAATTCCCACGGTGAATGACCATGGCGTCCTCGCACATCTCCATCGACCCAGCAATCCTCTACTGGGGCACACCCGTGGTACTCATCTCCACAGTCAACAGCGATGGCAGCCATAACATCGCACCCATATCCTCAGTCTTCTTCCTCAGCCACTCCTGCATGCTCGGCATCAGCACCAGCAGCTGCACCACCGCCAACATCCTGCGCACGGGCGAGTGCGTCCTCAACCTCGCGTCCGACGACATGGTCGGAGCCGTGAATGCCCTGGCCAAAACCACGGGTTCTAACCCTGTCCCGCAGAAGAAAATCGACCGGGGCTACGTGCATGTCAAGGACAAGTTCGCCGCCGCCGGCTTTACAAAACTGGAGTCCGACAAGGTTGCCCCGCCGGGAATAAGTGAGTGTCCAGTTGTGATGGAAGCGCACGTGACAGGAGTATATGACATGCTCGGGTCTACGCCGGAAAGAGGTGGGGTCAAGGCAATTGAAGTCGAGATTGTGAAGGTTAGGGTGCATGCGAGGCTGAAGAAGGACGGCTACGCAAACAGGATTGACCCAGACGTGTGGAATCCTATGATCATGAGCTTTTGCGAACTGTACGGCGTCAACAGAGCGAGGATCGGGAACAGTCGCCTGGCAGAGATCGATGAAGAATTATACCGCCCTCCGAAGCCTGCGCCTGTGGAGAGGCGGGACGTTGAAATCATTTGAGATGCGGTCAAAGAACAGAGAAAAATTATGATAGATCAGAGATCTGATTAGATTAGATAGAGGGGAATTGTGACGTCAATGACGACAGTCCTCGGTTCAACCGCCTTGGCGTTTCATGTGAAGTCCCCCGCTAGTGACAGTGTACGCCGGATGCAGCCAATGTGTTGAATCTATTGTTATCTACTTGGTATACCGGTATAGATATAACCATGGTCACAACAGTAGAGGGTTGGTTTCAAACCAGCGATGGGACAAAGCTTTATACCAAGACATGGAAGGTAAGGAGCGAGTGCCTCTGTTGAGCCCGACCAGGCCGAAGCAGAAGACTGACATTGTGATCAGCCGGATACTGCTCCAACAGCTCGGCTTGTGTTCGTGCACGGTTTCAGGTGCGTAGACAATCGGAGATGACTCCTCAAATGGGCCATTGCTAATACTCACAAGCGACCACTGCAACGCGTACTACGACTTGTTTCCAACCCTGGCATCCCCACCATACTCTATACTGGTCAATTCTTTCGACCAACGAGGCTGGGGCCAGTCGGTTCACTCCGAGGGTGAAAGAGGGCTGACGGGTCCGACATCCACGGTCTTGGACGACATCAATCAATTCGTCAAGTCTGTCTCAGATCCCACTCTCCCGGTCTTTGTGATGGGCCACAGCATGGGTGGAGGCCAGGCCCTACACTACATCCTGACTAAGGACCCAGCCATAGTCGGAACAAGGCCGCCTATCGTTGGTGTCATCCTGGAGGCTCCGTTCGTTGCCTTGGATCCGGCGAGTGCTCCAAATCCAATTGTTGTTGCAGTGGGTAAACTTGCCGCTAAGTTCCTGCCCAATCGTCAGCTGTACCAACCACTCTCCGCGACATACATGTCACGCTCCGAGAAGGTGAGGAACGACTGGGTCGAAGATCGTCTCTGTCACGACACCGGCACCCTCGCTGGCCTGGATGGCATGCTCCAGCGTTCGGCCGATCTCGTATCACTGTCTCAAGGCAAGCCTGTGCCCAACCTCACCAACAAACTGCCCACGGGAACTTCTCTGTGGGCTAGCCATGGAGACTCAGACAAGATTCTTAGTTTCGACGCAACTCAGCGGCTGTACGATGTCATTCAAGTTGATGGTGGTGACAAACAGTTCAAGGTCTACCCAGGCGCCTACCACAAGCTGCATGCTGAGCCTGATGAGGTCGGAGACCAGTTCACCAAGGATGTTGGGGATTGGATTCTCAGCAAAGCGAAAGCCTGGGAAAGGCCCGGGCCGTCAGGCAAATCTGGAAGCTCGAAATTATAAAATATGAATAATAATGTCAATGGGAACAGACTTTTTCCCATGGTGGATTAGCTGAAAAGACCATAAACATGTTAATTTATGTGGTCAGTGTTATTTATTTTAGGCCCTAAAATCTGCAACCAAGTAGTCGGCTTAGCTCAGTTGGGAGAGCGTCAGACTGAAGTCACTCAGTCATTTAATCTGAAGGTCGTGTGTTCGATCCACACAGACGACAACGCAACACTTTTTTTTGCATTTTTTCTGTCTTTTGACATCAATCTGCGATTGTAGGCCTATCTGTTGACTTGAGGTCAAATCGGGTTCTCCTATCATTTTAAACTCACCCTTGTTATGCACGTCTGTATGGTGCATACAGGCCATTCGTCAACTTTTAAACTGAATCTGTATGGAGGCTAGATAAAAGAATCGACTGATCACTTCCCGAAGCAGGGCTATGGAGGTGGTACAGTGACTATTAACTGTGCCTTATACGAACCCTATTCCCTAAACCTCAGCATATAATAATTCTAGTTGGCAATGTATGTCGAGAGGCGCTGCACCACGCAAGTCTCATGTTTAGAGCACTCAGCACATGCTGCCACTAGCCTTGGCTAGATGCCCTGATTTGCGTTCCGATCCGAGCAGGTTTGGATCACATGGGGAAGATCTTAGCGGCGAAAACGACGACCATCAGTGGTTCGACTGGTTCGACTTCCTCCAGAGGCGGTCACAGAAGTCGCGCCTTAATAATTAAAAGCGCGTGTTCAGCAAGAACGCACAGAGCCCATGGATTTGTTACTTTCTACTCGCGTCACTGTCCCCGAACACATCTACCAAGATGCCGATGTACATACCGATAGTGCCTAGTAACGACGAGGAGAAACAGCTGGCTACGTCGTTGCCCACCACCCAGAATCGGACGCTCTTGCCCGGGCCCGTGGCTGCCTTGGTCAGCGCAGGCACCGGCATTGGCGCACTGGGAGTCAAGGCAGGCACGCGTGTTGCTGGATGGGGCCTGTACGCGGGGCGAGAAGGCGCGTTGAGGACGCTGTCGCTCGGCAGAACAGCAGCCGAGGGCATCTTCTTCCTCGCCGGCCAGGATGTTGCCCTGCACACAACGTCTGAACTTGGCCAACAAGATGCTGCACATATACTGGCAAGAGCCGTACGTTGTCAATCCCGTCCCTCGATGTGAGATGAGAGAATGATGAGATGCTGACGGCCACAGATCGGATTGCTGAACTCGACTATATCAACCGCCTCGTTCATCGCCTCCAGTGGCTTCTACACGACCGAGGTCATTCTGAAATCGGTCTCTGCCAGCACAGAGAAGACTCTGGCAATCCTCAATGCCGTCTTCGGCTCCACCGAATCCTCCAAAGCCGTGGCCTCCGTCATCACCCTTTTGACAAATGAGCTGAACAAGCCAGAGACGGGAGAGGTCTTGTCATACTTCAGCATTCTTTCTGGCGTCATCAGCTTCGTTCTGCTACAACGATGGGGCAGGCGGAAGACGCTACTCGACTTTCGGGACTCTGGCGGTGAAGTACCAGTCTGGGATGTTGTCGTCGACGACAGAGGCTTTCGAGCAGATGTTGTTGGTACTAGGCGGCAGGAGACCATCACTCTCACCACTGCTGCAGCAGCACCTACGATGACCTTTATGTCCCCAGACGCAGAGGAGGAGTTTGAGGCTCTTGAAAGAGGCACGCTATTCGGAGATGGTCCGCCAATTTTGAATGAAGACGATCAAACCATTCCATCGGATGAAGAAATATATGCCAGAATTGCGGCCCAAGTGCCGGAGGACGCTGTGGTCAACATTACGACCGAGACGATTCAAGCCAAGACGATCCGAGTGGATATTCGGCACAAGAAGGCCGCTCACATTGAACCTCCACGTGGAACGATTATGGTGGCCGAGCGGCTCAATCATGGCCAACCCGGAGAAGGTGATGGTCCCAGCCAGACCATCATCTTCAGAACCGCATTGAAGCGGTCCAACAGTACAGAAATAGGCCCGTACAAAGAAATACAGCCAAAACCATCAGATGAGATAAATGATGCTCTGGATGCAGAGGAAAGTCTTGTTATGGCAGCAGCACCGAGCGAGCAAGCCGGTGAGGAGCCAACAGGAACAATCCAACTTGATGAAGAGCCGGGCGCTGAGCAAGTTGATCATGACCCATCTGCCGGACCAGATCCTGCCCACAGTCCTGTTGCCAATCAAAAAAAGAGTCGGAGACCCGTTTTGATCCAGTCAAACTCGACCAGCAAGATTCCTGTGCAATCTGCTCCACCAAAGGACAAACAGGCAAAAACATCGAGACAGGAAGCAGGCAACAGGATTAAACGAGCATTTAAGACCTTGTCCCCGACTTCATCCTCGACTGCTTTGAAAGACAGCCATACTTTACTTCCACGCCGCAAAGCCCCTGCAGACAAGCCGCTCCCGCGACTTCCCAGGTTTACTTCTCCTTCCGAAGCCACGGTTATCACGCCGGCTCGCATCTATCCCCTGGCGGCACGAAGCAATGGTCACTCGCCACTCCCAAGCCCGATGATCACATCCTCCCCACAGACTACAAACACCACTTACTTCTCGGTTCAGCGAAGTCGCAGAAACTCCGGAGTAGAGCAGACCGACACTTATTCCATTCAGTCAGGCAGCCGTTCCGGTTCGCCCACATTCAGACGAACACACACTCGTACAACCAGTGGAATCCCGAAGACCAGATCAGAGCTCTCATTGCAGGAAACAACAGATGCTCGGCGGGATGGTCTCCGCCACCATCAAAGGTCCAGATCATTTGTGCCCAGCCTGTACTCCATGGCCAGCAAACACTCTGACGAGGCAGTTGTACTGCAACCCAGGAGACCTGTTCCGCGAAAGTCCATATACGAAGATTCAGCCATGCTCAACCAACTCGTGGATGAGGGCACAGTGCCTGGCATTTTCCCCGATCGTCATCTTGTGAAGAGTGTACGAAGGTTCTGTCGATTTGCAACAGCATCCTACGGATCCAGCTTTTTGCATCTGATGGGCCTCACATCTGAGGGAAAGCCGCGAGAAAAGCTGACAGAACTCACGGCGCTGAACGTAGATCATCACGAGCACGAGTCGTTCTCGGCACACACAGGTCTGCCTGCTGACACAATTCTCCTGTCGTCTTTCTATGACCCCCAAGGCGTCACTGGCAATACCGAGTGGTCTTCCTCCGCTTTCTCACCACTCACTCACTTTGTCTCACTTGACCACGAGTCTAAGGCCGTGGTATTGACCTGCAGAGGCACCCTTGGATTCGAAGATATCCTCACTGACTTGACCTGTGACTACGATGACCTAGTCTGGCAAGGACAATCCTACAAAGTCCATCGTGGCATACATGCATCTGCGCGCAGGCTTCTGAGTGGAAACGGCAGCCGTGTCATGGCCACAATCAAGGCCAGCCTTGAGGAGTTCAGCGATTATGGCCTTGTCCTATGTGGCCACTCTCTTGGTGGTGCAGTTGCCGCCTTGGTTGCCATTCTGATCTCCGAACCTACGCACAATACCACTGGTCAAGCATTTGTCACCAAAGCCTCGCCAAAGCTACTCACGAATGTGAGCTCGCCTAGTTCTTCACGAACAGAGGCAGCTCCAGTTGTACTTCCATCTGGCCGGCCGATCCATGTCTATTCATACGGAACACCAGCGACAGTGTCAGAACCCCTCCGACTCGTGACCAGAGGCCTTATTACGACTGTTGTCAACGCGTCTGACTTTGTGCCTTCACTCTCGCTAGGCACGTTCCACGACCTCCGAGCAGTTGCTCTGCATCTGAAGCACGACGCCTCAGACGCGCGAAACAAGCTGGTCGACCGAGTATGGAGTCGAATTCGTAGCTTCCTGCTCCTCAGCCACGATACTGGCGTGCATGGGCCCCCCATGCCAGAGATGGCTGGAGACGGGGTTGGCGAAGACCAATGGGCTTGGAATCTCCTGCAGCAACTCCGAGGCAAGATGACAAACTTCAAGCTCGTCCCCGCGGGAGAAATCTTTGTGCTCGAGATGACAAGGGTATTCGACCGCCTGGGCGTTGATGTCAAGCAAGAAGCCACGTTTGGTGCGGACCTCAACGATGATAACAAGACCGAGAAAGTATACAGAGCTTTGGGCCGCCCAGCGACGAGGGTACAGTTTAAATGGGTCAGAGATGTACCTGCCAGATTTGCAGAGCTCAAGTTTGGGAGAGATATGTTTGGAGACCATAGCCCCGGTCGTTACGAGAGTGTCTTGAAGCATCTAGAGGGTGCGATATGTGATGAGTGAATGAATTGATGGGCTGATGACGACGACGACGACGACGAGAGGATGAACCGATGCACAGCCTGTTCTTAGAACTAATAGCTTATAAAAACACCTTCAAGAAGGTGTGCCACTCTTTTGTACAGAGCTTTACTGTTAGATCAGATAGGAGAGAAAATGTACAATACAGAATAGAAACAAGCAAGCACCAAGTATTTTGAAAGCTGATTACTTCTTGCAAAGGGGGGGGGGGGGATTTGAGACAATAAGTTGACTCCATTCATGAAAACCTCTAGAAGGAGCTGCCAGTGTAACTAGGTTTGTGGTGAGAAAGTATTCCTCAGGTTGGCTGTTGTGGATTTTTGCGCAATTCTGCCTACCTAGGCAGCCTTCCTTGACATGGCAGAAGAGGTATGTGTCTCTTCTTCTGTGTGTATGTGTATGTTTTTGTTTGTGCGTGCAGGCAGGCATGCTGATTTCCGAAGTTGAGAGAAAAAAAGACAAAGGCCCCCTGCAGGTTTCGATCGCCGTGTCGAATTTTCGGGGGTAAGTAAATATTCTTTCGCGCGCCTTCGTACACACAGATTTTTCTAACCCACGCACTGGCTGCTGGTTTGTCACCTCACCTGCTCCACACCTTCTTGCTGGCTACTCCCTCGCCTCATGGGCCTTTTACCCTTCGTTCCACCACCCCATCCCCCCCCGGCAACTGCAACCGGCGACGACCGCTCCCCGCTCCATGCCTTCCCGCTCGTCAGATGCTCATATCGAGCTCGGGTACAGCATCACGCGCACGCTGGCGCCAAAGCTCTTGGGTGGTAGGTTGTGGTTGAACTTCGCTCGCACGACTCCGGAGTTGCCATGTGGCCGGGTGACCTTGCCCCAGATCACTCTGATCTTGCTGCCCTGTCGTTCTCGCGATGCCTTGTAGACAAATGCTACTCGCTTGCCGAGGTAGAATCTGCGCTGTGCGTTAGTGATGTTTTCCTCTTCTTCTTCCTCTTCGTCATCTGCTTTTTTTTTATTCTGCAGTGGGTGTATGGTAGTTCGTTGCTTTTTGGTGTGAAGGTGCTGGCGGCGGTGGGTGGGCTGGGGGGTTTGGGTGCCTGCTTACTGTGCGGCCTTCTGGTCCTCGACGCCCTCGATCTTCAGCAGAGAGGTGTTGGGGTTGGTGTTCCTCTTTCCTCGCTGGTAGGAAAGATGCTTTCCCTTGACGTATACTGCAACAAGCAAATGTCAGCTTTAGGGGTGAAATGCTTTCAACCGTCGTGTGGTCATGGCCGTGGTCGTGGCTGTAGCCGTGGCCGCGCAGAGCCAGGCAAGCAAAAGACCACTGTTTTTTGGGGGGGAGAGGATCCTTACATCTCTGACCCGTGCCGACAGCCATCTTGACGTTTCAATTAGTCGAGTCGAGGCAGCGCAAGCGAAGGAAAAGTAGCCGTCGTGATACCCGAGGGAGTTGTGTGTTGTCTAAGGGAGTGCGCATCAGCGGACGAAAATTCTCTTGGCATGTGGGAACGCCAAGATTGACATTGTGTCGTGCACGTGACCGGCGAGGCTGTGGGAGGCTGTGGAAAGGCTGGAACCAGGTGGGGTCAACAGTTAACAAAAGGGTTTTATCGATAACACCATTTTTCCCAGGGCTTGCCCGCCCACTGCCCGCCGCCCGCGCCAGGCGCTATTACTCATACGTGGTAACTTCACCTAAGAATAATAATGCTGATTAGATGACTGATATCCTGGCACGTATCGTCGCCCCCGCGGGTGCACATGACACGATCGATTGGTCAGCAATTGGCGAGCATAGGCAAGCATAGAAACGGATAATCGAGAGCAGAGATGGTTGATGGACTCATGCAACAGACACGTTGTTGCCGATTAAAAAGACTCGCTATTGTCGGTGGAATCCCCGAGTCGCTGGCTGCCCAAATTTGCCCGCGGAGAGCCGTGTGTCGGGGGTGGGCCCCGCGCTAATCTTCTACGTGGTGGTGGTGGTGGTGGTGGTTGACTGCTCTAAGAACAGCCTGTAACACTGGTAGGGGAAATTTTGGGCCGATTCCGGCGGGCTTTGCAGGCGGCCGGACTGATCACAAATAGCTGCCGCAAAGGCCGAAAGTACATACATAGATATAATATAATTGTTGACAGCCTGGTGCTCTCCCAAACAACTCTGCAACGCCATCACAGACTCTGTCTGTTTCAGCAGAGCAACAGAGTGTGCCATTTCTCCTCCAAACCCCGAGTGTGACCCCCCCCAACCCCAACCCCACCATCCTCGACCGTGCACCGTTCCGCATCCCACTGAGTTGTACCTTCCGTAGTAGCTTCTTGCTTCAAACCTCGGGCGCCAATTTTTATCTCCCCCCAACACTTTACCGCCTCCTACCCTTTTGCCCTCATTGCTACTGCCTTCCTGTCACCGCCCATGATGTCGGACACAATTATCCACCCCGAGCAGGATGACACCTCCACGTACGTTGGTCTGCCCTTGCAGGTGCCCAGCCTGTCACATCAACAAACACTGATTTGGAGTCCAGTGCCGTTGAGTTGAAGGAGAACACGGTTATTGTCGTGCTCGGTGCATCCGGCGACTTGGCCAAGAAGAAGACCTTCCCCGCGCTTTTTGGGCTGGTTAGTTGCCCGCCCCCGGCCACGCCGGCTGTGCGTGGGTATGTGCTGACGGTGAACTAGTACCGCAACAAGTTCCTGCCTAAGGCTATCAGAATCATCGGATATGCTCGCACCAAGATGGATCACGCTGAGTTCCTGAAACGGGTGCGAAGCTACATCAAGACGCCCACCAAGGAGGTGGAAGAGCAGCTAGACGACTTCTGCTCCATCTGCACATACTTGGCTGGCCAGTATGACCAGGATGCGCCTTTTCAGGAGCTGGACAAGCATATCGGCGAGATCGAGAAGGACCGTGCTCAGGGCAACCGAGTCTTCTACAT
The DNA here is from genome assembly GCA_003709825.1 of Chaetothyriales sp. CBS 135597. Taxonomy (NCBI): domain Eukaryota; kingdom Fungi; phylum Ascomycota; class Eurotiomycetes; order Chaetothyriales; species Chaetothyriales sp. CBS 135597. Next base: position 518,078 of record QQXN01000014.1, on the reverse strand, counting down.
GGCTCTGCCCCCATCCGTCTTCATCACGGTGTCGAGGCATCTGAAGAAGAACTGCTACCCGACCAAGGGAATTGCTCGCATCATCATTGAGAAGCCGTTTGGCAAGGACCTGCAGTCTTCCCGCGAGCTGCAGAAGGCTCTTGAGCCCGACTGGAAAGGTGAGCCTGGTTTTCTCAGTGCGCGCAGATGGCTGGTCAAGACAGCTAACACCAGGGGCCAGAGGACGAGATCTTCCGCATCGACCACTACCTGGGCAAGGAGATGGTCAAGAACCTGCTCATCATCCGCTTTGGCAACGAGTTCCTTGGATCCAACTGGAACCGCAACCACATCGACTCGGTGCAGATCACGTTCAAGGAGCCGTTTGGCACCGAAGGCCGCGGTGGCTACTTTGACGAGTTTGGCATCATCCGCGACGTGATGCAGAACCACCTGCTCCAGATCCTGACCCTGCTCGCCATGGAGAGACCCATCTCCTTTTCGGCCGAAGACATCCGAGACGAGAAGGTGCGTGTGCTCCGGGCAATGCCTGCCATTGAGCCCAGGAACGTCATCATCGGTCAGTATGGCAGGTCGCTCGACGGCACCAAGCCGGCGTACAAGGAAGACGACACCGTGCCCAAAGATTCACGCTGCCCCACCTTCTGTGCCCTGGTGGCCTTTATCAAAAACGAGCGGTGGGACGGCGTGCCGTTCATCATGAAGGCCGGCAAGGCTCTCAACGAACAGAAAACAGAGGTGCGCATCCAGTTCAAGGACGTGACGTCTGGCATCTTCAAGGACATTCCTCGCAACGAGCTTGTCATCCGCATCCAGCCCAACGAATCTGTCTACCTGAAAATGAACTCGAAGCTGCCCGGTCTGAGCATGCAGACAGTTGTGACCGAGCTTGATCTGACCTACCGCCGCCGCTTTTCCGACCTCAAGATCCCAGAAGCCTATGAATCCCTCATCCTGGACGCCTTGAAAGGAGATCACTCCAACTTTGTCCGAGACGACGAATTGGACTCGTCATGGCGCATTTTCACCCCGCTCCTGCATTACCTTGACCAGAAGAAGGACATTGTGCCCATGGAGTACCCCTATGGTGAGTTCTGCTCTGTTTTTACTCTCTCTCCCTTGTTGTCGCCTCTCTCCTTGTACTCAACTCATCTTTTCCAGGCTCGCGTGGTCCTGCCGTCTTGGACGACTTCACCGCCAGCTACGGCTACAAATTCTCCGATGCCGCCGGGTACAGCTGGAATGCGGCGCAGTCGACTCCGAACAAGCTTTAGAATAGCCGGTTCGTCAGTCGGTATGCCGACCCACTCGAGCCCAAAGACCGCACCAAGATGGACCCTGATGGTCGCAAGCACAGGTGGAGCTGCGATGTCAGGCGATGCCCTGGCTGTGCGTGCCGCCATTCCCCTTCGTTAGTTGTCAAAAGCTAGAAAAGGGTCTAGGCCGATCCTGATCTTGTTTTTTATTATTGTTTATTTCTCCCATTGATGAGTGAACGGGACAAACTTGAGGGGCTCGTAAACTGTGACATGCCACACGGAAAGGATTACCTGTTTGGTGGGTTGGTAGAAGACTATCTACAATGAGACATGAGCATGACGACGCAAGGGGTACCGGTATGGTCAGGCGAGAAAGGGCTAAGACCTCGGAACCGTAGCAAGGCACGGGTGCCTGACTTCCTGGTTAAGACTCCGATGGCACAGGAGAAAATGGTTAGACATTAAAAAGATACTAAGTAGACTACTCGAGTCTCGCTGGACCTGGATCTCTAAAGAAATCTCTTTCCTCTTGCGTTTTATCATGGGACTCGGGAGTATCAGGTCATCTGTCAAGGGCTACGTTCTCCCCTATGAAAGTTGAAACCAAAGTAATAGTCATAGAGGCTGCATTGTTTGGATTCTCATACTGGTAGTATGTCCGCAAAAGAAGACTAATCTGTCCGACGGGGTTTCCGTCTACTTGGCCGGCAGCATCGGCGGTGGGTGGGTGGCTGGGTGGGTGTTGTTGGTCTTCACACCAAGGGCGCTCTCCTTCTAGGCATCTGCCTACTTCTTCTTGGCATACTGGGCGTACTTGTCGTCATCCGAATCGTACTTCCAGTCCCAGTCGTTCTCGTCCTCCTCATCGTCAGCCTGGTTCGCGTCCGGATCGAACTCATCGTCATCTTCAGTTTCGTCCGGGTCAAACTCGTCATCAGTTTCGTCCGGGTCGAATTCATCCTCAGTTTCGTCCGGGTCCTTGTCCTCGTCCTTTGTCACCACCGTCTTCTTCTCGTGGAATGTCTCCCGCTCGAACATGATCCTCCCGCCGCCGCCGCTGCCGCTGTTGTTGTTGGAGTTGGAGTTGTTGTTGTTATTGTTATTGCCTCTCTTATTCTCGCTTTCCGGCACGAGGAACTCGGTGCTACGGTTATGACCGGCATACTTCCAGGAGCCGTTGATCTTCTTGTACCAGAACTTGTTGTTAGTATGAGTGCGTACCTCACCAGAGGGGATGGACATGGTCGAGTCGGTGAACTGATATTGGAGGACGCCGACCTGGTGCCAGCCAACGATCTCATCATGTGCCACCTTCTGATACTTGGATGCTCCGATGAAGTGCCGGGTTTTGATGTTATTGTCCTGCAAGTATCTCCGGGTCGTGTTCAGGAGCACGCCTGAGGGCATGAAGGGCAACGGCATGCCAGCTGGAACGCCGTCGTCAACGCGAACGTTTGGTGCCATGATGGTGGAGAAGCGGGTCCAGTCCTGGAGGGGAGCGAGTGGGTGGTTAGCAGGGCGGTTGGGGGGAGGAGGGGGGAGTAGTTGCTGCTGCTGCTGCTGCTGCCAACAAAGAGAAAAATGGTTCTTCCACTTGCCTGGGAGTCATAGCTGTCTGCCCAGTCGAAGAGGGTTGCTTGCACAGCTTGGAATTCTGCCACAGTGATCAGTACAGACACAGAAGGAGGGGTGGATGGCAGGTATAGTACCCTTGAAGGTAATGTTCTTGGGTTTGGGTGCCATGGTGAATGTGAATGTTGAAAGGTTGACTGGTCCTGATGTGTGAGTGAGGTGAGGAGATGAAGAGGAGAGAGAGACAAGTGAGACAAGGAAGGTGTTTATATGCACATGGTCCATCAAAACAAACGGTCTATTGACACAAGAGTGGCAGGCCGTGCATTAGAACAGGAGCAACGCAATAGACGGTGTATTGAACAGGAGTAAATTAGAACATGGTGTATTGGAGAGGAGTACATGGTGCATTGAATCAGGAATGAAAAAGTCCTTTAAGAGAAGATCAGTGGAAACAGCATATAAAGACAAGAGTAACAGAGGGATAGATGGACGGCTCATAGAGAGGATGAGGAGATCAACTCGATGGAGGAGGAGACGAAGGGGAAGAAGAAGTGGTGGCAGCATTATCAGGTCTTCAGGCCGTCCACTTTACCAGATGACTAGATCCTGGCGTTCGGCCGGTACTTGAAGGCTGTCGAGCCACCGGGTGATCTGGTATGTGTATGTTGAGAGCGTTAATATGGTCTGGCTCCAAGGAGGTTCTCAATGGAAGAGTCTCGTCCCCTGAAACTGGATTGTGAGCAAACATGGCAAACATAAGGATTAGTCAGCGAGATCTTGACCACTGTGATTAACAATTGACGACATTCCTGACATTCCTGACCCAGGTACACAAGTATGTCAGCGCCCTCATACAAGCCCAGGGCGCGGGTGTGAGCGTCTCCTGATCGTGAGTCTTCTTGTTCCGTTCAGATTTGCCCGCGAGGATGTCGGGGGTTTGTGCAGATGGGCACCACCCCTTTCCTTCTGTCCTCATCCTCCCTGGTTGTCGAGGATCGCGACACATTGGCTGCCTTGCAACTCAGGTGCTGCGGGTTTGGCACTCGTGAGACACCGTCACATTATGCTGGCGTGTCCGGCTGGCCAGAAATGTCACCGGCCTGGTGTTGCTGGCCATATTATGCTCATGTTGTACAGAAAGATTGACAAGAACTGTATCTAGACAGCAGATCAGTTGGTTCCCCTCACAGCATCAAAGCTGGATGATCTCAACATAGTTGTCAACCGTGACTAGCGAGCTATGTATCTGCTGGATCGACCAAGACACCAACTCCTCCGTCCCCGAGCCATAGAATCCGAAGTCTTGGATGTACAGGAACATGTTGACAATAGTGTCTGCACCAGCTGGAGGCAAGTGGCTTCGATATTCCGCTTCTGATGTCACCAGATACTTGACGGTCTTGCCGGATGCACGGCTGATTAGCAGTGCCACTTCCTCCAGCGAGTGAATACCGGATGCCGCGGCAAGCACCTTGCCCTGATACTTCTCTGGATTGGCGAGGATGGTACCGACGAACTTGCCCAGATCAGCGACCACATCCACCCAGGGAAACCGTGCCTCTGGGGCGTTGATATTGGTGATCGCGTACGTGCCGTCACCGAGTGGACGAGGTGCCATCATGCCCAGCAGGTTCTGCATAAACGTTGCGGGAGCCACGAACGCGCTCCGAATGGGCAGCGTGCGGATATACTGCTCGACATCGTATTTGACATCGTACGAGTCGACTGGGTATTTGCCCTGGGACTCGCGACCCGCATGGCTCGCGGTACTCCAGATCAGGTACTGCGCCCCGCTGGCCACTGCAGCATCGGCAATGGTACGGCCCTGGCGCTCCTCGCGTGCCTTGGTCTGCTCATCGTAGATTGTGCGTGTCATGGCAAAGACGGTGTGCACCCCAGCCAGGGCGGCCTTGACTGTTGCAGGCTCATCGAGGTCGGCGACAACCACCTCTACATCTTTCTGTCGGAGTTCTCGTGCAGCTGGTTTGCTTGCATCGCGTGTGACTCCTCGAAGCTTATATTGGCTTCGCAGTGCCTGGCTTGACAGGACCTGGTTGATCACCGAGCTTCCCTGCTGGCCGGTGGCACCAAAGACGACGAGGACTTGACTCATTTCTATGACGTCACTCCAACTGCCATTTCCTTGGCGCTCGAATATCTTCCGCAAATGGGACGAGAAGTCTTTAACTAGAATGCAGCAGTCGGAGATAAGCCAACCCCGGGCCTTAAATCCGCCATGCAGCCGCTTTTCCTGTTGTACACTACATGTATCATGGGATAATAGCGCATGGGGAGGCGACTGACCGTCTCGAACTGCCAACACAATCATAATATCCCTGGGACTCCCACTAACTAACTGGCTTGTACTGTACCTACCTCCAGTCGCGCTAGCAGCTTGACACGTATATGTGTACTTTAACTCGCGAACACCTGTTGGTGCTCTTTCTGGGCCAATCACAGAGCCAACAACGAGGGTCCACAAGGAAGAGTAGATGATTGCTGATTGGTCTTGGAGCTTCTATCAAGCCAAGAGTTGATCACATGACGACTTGCTGTTTCTCTTCCCACTAGTCCTCGAAAGGTAAGGCTATCCCCCTCTTGGGTTAGCGTCATGAACACAGAACACACAACCATGTCGACACCAAGTAAAACAAAAATCTGAGTCCGCTCCAGACTGTCTCGTGTAAACCGAGAACCGAGCATGGCTACCTGCAGCGTCCGTGGGACAAGAATGAATTAACTGCTCAGGAGCTAGCTTGCACGTGTAAACCGTCTTGAAGGCGAACATCCCCCCACTACCCCTCTCTCCCAGAAGTCGACCTCACCTAGCATGCGGGACCATCGCCCACAAGTCTGCCCGCCATGGCTTTGCTGAGCAAGTACTGAGATTCTCTGACAACCGAGCAAGGATGTGTGTTTGAAACATGACTGCATTGTGGGCAAGCTCCGTGCAGCCATATGACGAGATCGTGACGGTCGAAGCATACACTACCGTGATGTGGCTGACGGCCTCTTCGTCCAGCCGTACCCCATGACTGCATCAGGTATATGTTGACCACAGCCAGCCGGGTGCGTTGTTTTTTGTCATTGGTCACTCATGTCAATTCAGGCGCAGCGTGAAGACTGGGCTCGTATTCCAGATACCCGACCTGCTGTTGGTGTGTGTCAGTCCGGCTCCTACAGGGCCACAGCCAAGGTGCTAGTCGAGCAACATGCATGGGAGTCCCTAGGTCTGCATGCCTGGATGCAAAGGCTTTTCTGCCGCTTCTTACCCATCCCCAGCAAGCAGAGATTCTGACTCCCTTTCGCCATGAGGCACAAACATGTGCGTGGACTGACGAGAACCACTGGATACCAATCTCAACACCCGGCTGCCCCAGTCCCGAGGTCGAAATACCTAATATACGAATGGCCGCATCGAATCCCACAGGGTAGCAGCCCAGGGAGTAAACGCTGTTCTTGTGTACTACGTGTTTTCTATGACTCTGACGCTTGTTGAGTCTACTATAAAAACAACTGGCGATCTAATTGGCATGCAGGTTTGATGACTTGGCTTCCAACGGTCGAATATCTCGCCTCGGGGGATGTTGGCGTGATGAGCTCTTACTAATCAGTTACCCTGAAATGGTACCAACAGAGAGAGCTCTTTATCAGCTGCACAACCTAGGCCTTGGACAACTCAGTATTGGGTAATGATCGGCCCTATTATCCTATGGTTTGGAGGTCTTCCAGATAGAAAAGGGTCCTCATAACCCGATTTGCCAAGAACGATCTGGCCTTGTTCTCCCACAGACATCATGGTCGATATCCCCCGGGTCAGGGAGCTCTCTGCAGCAGTAGAGTCCAAGGTTGAGACATACGCCCAAGATGACAGCATTGAAAACTACAAACAGCTTCAGACAGCCATCTCTAGGCTTCAGATTGCTGCTGCGTCCCCTGTTGATACCCTCTTCTCATTTCGCCTCCAGGTTTGTCTCTCATTGCTGCACCAAACTCTTGTCAAGTCTCTTGGTTTTCATTCTCAACCAGTCTAGTGGGGAGGCCATACTGAGCGTTCCATATTTCAGGTGGTTGGGAACATCACGGTAACGATGGCGATCGAGTTGGGCGTGATTGATGCCCTGGTGGCACTCGACCAAGATCAAGTTCATGCTGCCGACCTAGCGGCAGCAACTGGATGCGAACAGGGCATCGTTGGTAGGGAACATGCCCCTTCTCCAGCCTGAAGAGAATGATTCAGTCTCACGCCTTTCGCAGAGAGGCTTTTGCGTGTCGCCTGTGGGCTCGGCATCTGCGATGAGGTGGACGAGAATACCTACCAAGCGACGGAAGTGACCCGACTTCTCGTCCTGCCAGGCTGGAAAGGAGCCATGAAACAGATGGATCTCATTTACCCCCTGGCCAGCAACACACGCCGGTATCTCTCCACCACGCACGCCTACCGTGAGCAACAGCCGGTGGGCGCAACCATGTTTGAATATGCCCATGGCAAGTCGATGTGGCAAGTGCTTGAAGAGAATCCTGACATTCGCCACAATTTTGACCTCTGGATGGGCGAACAGCGAAAGAACGAGGAGACCTCCTGGCAGCGTCGCTATCCTCCCTCAGCCGACCTGAAGCCAGACAATCTGAAGGCTGACCCAGATGCTGTATTGATGGTAGACGTTGGCGGAGCACACGGCTCTCAGCTGATCAACTTTCGCTCCCAGTTTCCCCTCCTCCCTGGGCAACTTGTCCTCCAGGACTTGCCAGAATCAGTGGGCTCCATCACAAACCCGCCGGAGAAGATCAGGGTGATGGCGCACAACTTCTTCACTCCGCAGCCGATCAAAGGTAGGACAGAGGAGTAGGAGTAGGAGGACTATAGAACCCATGAGCCCAAGATTTCCTCGAGATAGATACATTGGTTGACCAATTTTTTTCTTTCTTCTTCACAGGCGCCCGCTTCTATTACTTTCGCAATGTCTTCCACAACTGGTCGGACCAGAAGTGTGTTGAGATCCTGCGCAACTTGGTCCCTGCAATGGACCCGGACTATTCATCCCTCCTCATCGACGACTACGTTCTCCCGACCAAGGGCGCGCAACTACGCAGTGCCATTGCCGATATCCTCATGTTGATCCATTTTAACTCGTCTGAACGCACCTCATCACAGTACCAGCAAATCCTGGCAAGTGCCGGACTCGATCTTGTCGCTGTTTACCCAAAGGGACCCAATGAGGAGGCCATTATTGAAGCACGCGTGAGGAAGCCGCCGCAGATGTAAGCAGTCGATGGTATATACACGGTACATACTACTACTACTAGATGAGAGGCGGCGATGGAGATGTCTGATGTCTGATGCTGATGCCCTGATTCAAATCGAATACATACGACTTCTCTGATAGCCAACAGTAAGTAAAATTATACGAAGGCATATATCAATCTAGGGTGTTATCACTGCCTGGTCTCTCAAGTTCACATGGCGACCTGAGAGCTAGAAAGAATGGATTTGGCCTGATCTGGTTAATTCTTCGATATTGTCTCACCACCTCGAGAGCATATCATATCATACTCGCTCGTGGATATTATTCTATTCAGATCAATATACATATTTGTATCTCTTCTTTTCTCCCAAGAGTGACTGATTGACTGATTGATTTGATTCGACAAACCTCTAATCATGCTTTTCTAGCCCAAATTTCTTTTTTATTCAATTCCCAGACCAACGTGTCATCCTAGGCTTGTCCCAAGGAATAGTCGTAATGGTGGCGGCGGTGGTGGTGGTCATCGAACAGGGAAAAAACTCTCTATGGTCTTGGTCCTTGCAGACTGTCTTGTGGCCTTTGTCGCCGTCGCCGTCTTCGCCGCCGTGACTGTGTTTGTTGCCGTAGTCTTCCCTCGTCTGACTGTAGACCTCGTCCTCCTCCGCACAGGCTCGATAGGAGAAGTTGCATCATCATCTTCTGCGTGCCCTTCTTTCCCCTCCCCGTCTCCTTTCACTTCTTCCTTCTTGTCTTCTTCATCCTCGTCAACGGTAATAGCTTTAGTCCGCGCTGTGAGTGACCCCTGAGTATCTTGAGCTTGAGTACTCTCCTTTTTCACTGTGGGTTGAGACACCTGTTCCAACGACTCCTCCTCCTCCTCCTCCTCCTGCGCCTGCACCTGCAGAGACTTCTTCACCTTCATAGGACTGGTTGCTTCCTCCTTGACCTTTTCAGGCTCGACTCGTAGTTTTTCAAAGAACATCTCCTCGACTTCCTTCCGGTTGTTGGCTTCGACTTTGGTCTCCTTCTTTTCGTCGCCTGGCTTTTGCTTCTTCTGACCGCTCGTGCCAGCTTCAGGATCCTCATCGCCACCTGCACCGGCAACACGTTCGTCAAGTTTGATCTTGGTTTCACCCATCGCATAGATCTGCTCCTCCACCGTGCCCCTGGTGACCAGCCGGACGACCTCGACTTCCTTGGTTTGACCAATTCTGTGCGCCCGGTTTTCTGCCTGAACATCATCCTGTGGATTGAAACCACTGTCAAACACAATCACTTTGTTGGCCTTTGCAAGATTTATGCCAGCGCCGCCTGCTTTGGTCGAGAGCATGAAAACTGGTGTGTCATTGTCGTCCGCGCAGAAGGTGTCAATGAGATCCTGGCGCTGAGACACTGGTGTGCTACCATCGAGCCGGAAGTAGGCGATGGCCTCGGGCTCAAGAACTAGTTCAAGGATGTCGAGAACCATGACGAATTGCGAGAAGATAAGTGTGCGGTGACCTTCAGCCATGAACTTGCGCAGCAGCTCCAGCATCTTCTGAACTTTGCCTGATGCAAGCCACTCGTTCTCATTCAAGGCGAAGCGCTCGATGGCAGGACTTCGAGAGCACAGTGTATGAATTTCCATGTCCGAGTATGCGGTTAGTTCAACCACGATCAGATCAGGGTTTGATTGTGCCCACTGTTCCTCCTTGAGGCACTGCTTTGCAATCTTGGGCAGCATCTTATCCGTGTACACGCGGCGGAAGAGCAAAGGGTGAATGGCAGCTTGTCTGAGCTTCATTAAAATGTGGCTAGATTCAGCCACATCGCCTCGCTCCCGTTGCTCACGGATCTGCCAGGCACGTTGAAGCCAGGACTGGTATATCTCGGCCTGCTCGGGAGTCAGATCGCAGTATTCTACCCGTCGATCCTTACGGGGCAAGTCCTTGAGCACCTGCTGTTTCTTGCGGCGGAGAATGAAAGGCGTTAACATGCTGCGAGCGCGCGCAATGCGTTGAGCAGAGAGCAAAGCTTCGTGGTTCTCATCAAGAGCTTTGATCTTCTGAGTGAAAATTGCGTGGAGATCATCATACTTGTCCTTGAACAGGGCAGGAAGCATGAAGCCGAGCAGCGAGATCAGTTCCTTGAGGTTATTCTGCAACGGGGTGCCCGTCAAGAGCAGTCTAAACTGGGATTTGATCCGGACCAGACGTCGATAGACTTGACTTTCGGCATTTTTGAGCGCGTGGCCTTCGTCAAAGACGGTACATTGGAAGCCAAAGTTCTTCAACCACTTGTGGTCGTCGGGTGCTTTGGCCAGAGCATAGGTTGTGACAATGACATTGATGCTGTCACGCTTCTGGTCAATCAGATCTCGCATATAAGCCCGTTCGCCAGGTACGGTAGAGTAATACGGCTCAACTTGGAGCTCGGGCGAGAAGTTTTGGAATTCCTTGAGCCAGTTCTCAAGAGTGGCAGCAGGGACAACAACAAGGTGCGGTCCATTCTGGCCAGTCTCGCGCAGGAGCGAAAGAAAAGCAATGACCTGATATGTCTTGCCCAGGCCCATGTCATCAGCAAGGATGCAACTCAATTTGTGCTCGTACAGAAGATTCAGCCAATTCATGCCCACAATCTGATAGTCCTTCATTTTAAACGCGCTGTTCATTGAGGCTGGTTGGCCAACCAAGGGTTGTGACATGGGCTTCTCGTCATCGCTGACCGGAGTGCCAATGCCCGAGTCGTGGCTTGAGTGTCGAGTGGTGGACAAGGAAGTCATGTCTAATTCACCACCTGTCGAGTCATTGATCCTGACTCCCCAGCCCTTCATCGCAGCGACCAAGGGCTTGGACAAGGCTTCACACTTTTTCACCAGGAAATCGACAGCTTCGTAGCTTGTGAGCATCTCCTGGACTTTCTCAGAGATCCTCACGCCTATCGGCGCCGATTTTCGCTTGCCCTTGGTCGGCTTCGCATTCGGAGCCTCAACCTTCTGGACCGCTCTCAGGCTGTTGAAGGGCCGTTTGGACAGCACATGTTCGGCTAGAGACAGCTCAATACCGGCAATATCTGCCAGATCTCCGGCTGTACAATCATTGAAGAACTTCAGCAGCCGAGTCTCCGAGGTCTCCTCTTCGGAATCCGAGTCAACCTTCTGCACGGACTCATCGACTGTCTCGTCATCAGACACAACTTGACGCTTCTGAGGTCTCGGCCTCGGCGCTCTCGCCTCCTCGGTCACAGAAGCTGAGCGGTCTCGGGCTCGTCGCACTAGCATGCGGCCGGTTCTAGCCGGTTGCGGTCGCGGTGGAGTGGCAAAGACAGCCAGTTTCTTCGGGGGTGGTGGGTTCTTTGGAGCTTGCTGGGTCGACGCCCATTTGTCGCGAATGCTCTGGGCGGGGGCTTTGGCCTGTTGCTTGACAGACTGGCCCGGCCTCTTTGGGCCCATTGGGGTTGGCATGAGTTCATCATCAGAACCGGACAGATCAACCGGGCTTGTGTTCGATTCTTCAACTTTCTCTGACTGGAGGAGATGCTCAACAGCGTCGTCATAGTTCCACTTCTTGTGCTCCAGGGCCAGAAAGCACTGGCGAACAGAATATGAGGTCAACACAGCCGTCATTCTACGCAGCTTCTGCCGCTTAGTGTAGTCTGCGACATCCTCGAGGACCATGTCCTGGCCTTGATCAGCCGTGCTCGAACCAACAGCAAGTGCACGGGAGGGACCAGTCTGCCGCGGCCGCTTGGAAGCATTGGGGGAAATAGGGGCGCTAGCACCAGATGGTCGCTTGACAGCCTTGGTTGATGCCGCATCAAGACGGTATCGTGACATGAATGCCGAAAAGGGGCCACTGCCGCGGGCAGGAGACTCGGGAACTGCCTCAGGATCGGTCTTCCGTCGCTGAAAGAGGGTGGGTTTGATGTCGTTCACCCCCAGATCGTCGTGCTCGTCGTCTGATGAACCGCCTTTGTACCGCGGGCCTTCGTCGTCACTGTCGATTGTGATCGTCTTCGGACGAGGTTGCGGCACAGACACAGCCGGGGGTCTGAATACAGTGCCTGCTGGGGCCATAGCACTGGCTAGGAGAGTCTGTGGTCTGCGCCCGCCGTTGGAGATTTGTACTGGAGAGGAAGCAGCGACCTCGACACGGGAATGGGAAGGGGAAGACAGAGGCGGCGAGGAGCGGGGAATAAGCTGAGTGGGCTGAGTGTTGTATAGCACATCTCCTGTGCTGCCACCAGGCCGTTTCAGTGGCTGTGTTGGGATCGTCTCGATGCCGCCGCCGTCTTCGTTGGTCTCGCTTTCGGTTTGGTCATCTTCATCATCGGCCACAATAGGCACTCCTCTTCGCAGCGGCACTGTCTCGACCGTATTGTGCATCAACTCATCGTCGGAGTGTTCAATGGCATCGGCCAAAATGTCAAAGTCGCCATCCGCTACAGCCAGGCTCATATTGGGAGGCAGTGGCGGAATGGTTTCGGCGGCACGGGGGTGGGAAGGAGGGAGGGCGAGGAGGGTGTGGGAGGGAGGAAGGGCAGTTAATGGCTATTGAGACATATCGCTGGACTGCCCAATGCACATAGGAGAGCGAGTTTGCTGCTCAGACCACCAGCACTGCCCTGCCCGCCTTTGACCGTCGAACTGCCTGGACTTTCTACAGACTGCGGTACTTTAGGCGCTTTCCCTTAACGGGCCAAACCTATTTCAAACTCGCGACGCGTGTTTTGGCCAACCAGACAAGGCCTTGGCGTCGATGGAACTTTCGCGTCGTAATAATTTTTGAATGACATTTCTCTCTCTCTGTGCTCCTCTTCTCTCCCCAACTCCATCAAATGGTTGCAGATTTCGATCCTGGGGGGCACCTGCCAATAGAAGCTGCCCCCAATAACAGGTCTCCATGACTCTGACACACAGGTGTCCAACGCCTGCCCCACGCACTCCGATGATGCATTTGGACCTTGCGTGTACTCAGTGAGCCCAAGTCTTGATGATGAGATGCAGGCCAGTCTTCAGCAAAGAATACCAAGGTCTAACTATCCAAGACAGCGGTATCTCGGAATATCTGCTTGCCTCACCAATCTAGGAGCAATTCTCTGTCCCCAGAGAAGTCGAGATTGATTGATATTTCTCTAGCTACGGAATTCTGCAGTTTGTATAACCAACGTTTGGCAGGCTCTGGGATATATTAACACAGACTGAATAAATTCCTGGAACATACTACCAGTGACTTAGGAAAGCCAAGGTAGGGCGTAATATTGACGCTACCTGGTTGGAGAAGACATCATGTGAGGCTATACCTCAGTCTACATCTTGCTAACTTACGAATTGAAACGTCTGCTGGTGATCCTTCTGCCTGTACGATCAGACGACCCTGGCGAATTACAAGGCAATTGAACCACGGTCCAACTGATCCGATCGAAAGTCTCCTGGTGGGATATTCATACTTGCAGGAAGCCGGTTCTCTCCCGTTCATTCATAGCAAGCAAAGCATAGGATCGTCCCTGGAGACTTTGGTTGCACTGCATTTGCATTTACGACCTAGATAAAAAACAACAAACATCAAGTCACCATTATCATTCGTGATACCTTCATCCAGTCGGACCCATGCCCGATTCCAGCGACCATCGCCTGTTCCGAGCTCGGCGGTAAGGATCTTACCACCCTCTGCTAAATGAATGTCCCTCGCCGACATTACGAAGTTGCCGCCTCTGGCCCAGACAAAGCGCCCACGGTCGTTGCCCAAGACGGGGTTCAGGCTGATGGACGTCAACTTACTGTCGCCATTTAATATTCTGCATGAAGCAATCAGATCATAGTCTCTATCAAGGGTGATCAAGGTAGAGGAGGCGGAGAAATTGCCGCATAACGGGGCTGGGGAAGGCGTACCTCTGCCATAGCCACCGTGGCCGCCATGGTGCTCATGATGGCCGTAGCCGTATGAACCAGCCGCTGATCCGCCACCCCACTTCTTCTTTTTCTTCTCGTCGTCACTGGAAGACGAGCTGCTGGAGGACCTGGAGCCATGGCGACGGTGGGAGGGAGGGGGGCCCTGGCCATAAGCTCCGTATCCGCCGCCACCACCACCGTGATGACCTTGGCCGTGCTCGTGGTGGCCGCTATGCTCGTGGTGGCCGTCCTTCTTCTTGTGTTTCTTGATCGCATCCTCAGCCATCGAGCCGGTAATAGCGCCGCCGATTGCGCCGAGGAAGCCGTGGTTCACCTTGTGCCCGCCGTATGCGCCGGCTGCGCCACCGGCTAGGGCGCCGAGGAGGCCGCGGTCGCTCTCGCCGCCGGGGTTGTTGGGGCCCTGGCCAGCACCTCCACTGCCGGCGTTGTAGCCTTCAGAGGGGTATCCGGACTGCTGGCCGCCATATTGACCCTGGTTGGGCGGATATCCGCCAGCCCCACCCCCACCACCACCACCACCACCATATTGTTGCTGAGGGGGTCCGCCTTGGCCCTGGTTGTATTGGCCGCCCTGGTTTGAATACTGATTGTACTGCGGTGGTCCTCCCTGGTTGTAGCCCTGCGGAGGAGGAGGACCATGCTGCTCATAGCCATAGCCTCCTTGCTGCCCAGGAGGGGGGCCATATCCTCCTCCTTGGCCGTATCCTCCTTGGCCCTGCGGGGGGCCGTAACCGCCGCCGCCATAGCCGCCGCCGGGGCCCTGTTGTTGACCTTGGTTCCAGTATTCCGACATTTACACAGTGGATTCGCTCGTTCCTGGGACTCAAGTGCCTCTTTTTCCTTCTGGATGGAGGGGTCTTTATCTGCAACAGGCCACAAGCAGCGAATCCGCTAGTACCCTTTAGCTGGTGGCGGTGCATCGGGCATGATTGGCTGGTTCGCGAGGCTGACTCTGGATAGACCGAAATGAGCCATTCTCGGAGGGGATCACGTTACACTACAAGTCGTGTCACTGACGCTGCATGGAACTTTGGTGGAGGGTTGAACGAAGAACGAAAACGAGAGTTGTCAACTTTCAATCATTGGCTCTCTTGACCCAGCGCCTTGATTCTCTCTTCGACGCCACCGATCAAGCCACCCACCACATCCACATTCTCTTTCATGTCCTTGCTCATCTCCGCCATCTTCCTCTCCACGCTCTCTACTGCGCCTCTCCATTTCTTGATTTCCTCCCTGGTTTCGTCTTGTCTTCTGATCACGTCGTCCAGCTCCCCTCTGGCCTCCGCCGCGCCAGCATGAATAACACTCAAACTCCTCAGCCGCTCCAGCACCGTCGGCAGAAGAGGTTGTAGCCCTTCTATGGTTGGCAGTAGCTGGTATAGAGCATTGATCTTGGATGCTTGCTCCTGGAGGAACAGGCTCGAGTGCAGCTGACCTTCCTGCCGATCCATGTCCTGCATGGGGCCGTTGTGGCTGGAAGTCGGGCGCGAGTGTGTTCTGTTTGTACGGATCGTGTTGTATCTGAGTCGAGCCTCCTGTAGATCATCAAGAGATGCAAGGGCTGCTCTGCGCGAAGCGGCCAACTTGTCGGCTTCCGCTGTGAGAAGCTGTATGCGAGACTGCAGAGCGTCCAGATTCGGTAGCGAAGCCGGCGCTGAGCCCGACGCCGCTCTGGCCGGAGTAATGATTGAGCTCAGAGTCGTTATCTGTTCGGTAAGGGAGTTTAACGTCGGCAGGATGGCAGATGCTGGTGCTGTAGGATCAACTGTCGTCAGACCAAGCGCTGACTCGAGTGCTGTCAATCGATCCGAGAACTCTGCAACGGCCGCTGTCTGTGAGATGGTTGCAACCGATGTCTCCCGATCGGTGGGGAGGGGGGTAGATTTCCTTGCCGCATCCTTTGACGGTTGACTGGTCTTGCTTAGCGTTCTCAAAAACGCCTGCTCCGCATGGTCATGCGTCGTTCGGGCCTGGGAGTTGGTGGCATTCAGATCACTGAGGAGCTTTTCCACTTCGTCGACGCCGCCACCATCATCATCTGTTTCTGCAGAGACTCCCTCGCCTTTCCTTCTATCCAGCTCGAGCCGGACCTCCAACGCCTCCCTTTTCAGCCTTGCAATCCTGGCACCCAGCGACTCGTCCTCATCACTGTCATCGTCACTGCCATCCCCAAACTGCGCCCTTCGTCTCCGCCGAGTCCTCGCTCTGTAACTGATCCTCTCTTCTGCATTCACAGTGTCCCCAAAGTTCACGTTCGCTGCATCAACCACAAATGGTTCAAACCGTCGCCGTGCAGACTCCTGGTCTATCCTTTGGTGGACCAGCCGCTCGTCGCCATCGGCATCATCAGAAGGTGAAGGCGAGTCTGTGCGCAGCGTGGCCGTCGGGGCAGTCGAGCCGCCTTCTGTAAGTTCGGGCGTTTCGTAGATTTCGGGGGCCGCAATGTCAAGGTCGGGCAAGCCTGCGTATTTCTTTACTGCAGCCATGATGCAGCTTGTAAGTTTGTTTGATTGTTGTTACAGGAGCACGCGTGAGACGGCCTGGCGAGTCATGTAATTTTCGTTGGGGGCTTTGGATTGACTCAGCAAGGCAAACAAGGCAACAACTAAAGGAAAATAAGGCGACAGGTATCCAGGTCATCGGATGGCAGCAACCTCCACGCTCGACTGTAACAGAATACGGCATTGGTTCCATCATGCGCTTGGAACTGTCCGACAATATCCTGCTGCTCGCCACATGTATTGGTCTCTACATCTCCTTCCGGGCAGTCTTCCATCAACTATCCGCCATCAAAGAAGAAACGCGCATCTCCCAGCCATGGCCTACATCACCACGGCCCCGGGAGCTGGATCCGAATGCAGAAGACCAAATTGACGCCGAAACTCTGCATATACTATCTAAAAGCCCGAATTACGAGCTGCGAAATGCAGCAATTAAGATCTTTATTGACCGTGCTGCCCAGGTGGAATTCAGGAGGCTGTTGTTGAAGGACCTACGCAGTCTGAACTCGGGAAAGCGGCAGAAGGCAATCAAGGGTCTGGCCCTCCTGCTTTACGGCGTCGACCTCGATGATTCTGAAAGGCACAAGAAACGACGGCTCGAGCTGGGCGAGTGCAAGGAGACGTATAAAAGCCTGGTGACAGCGTTGATCAACTTACAGTCAGAGCACAAAAGGTCGCCACCGCAGCAACAGCAGCAACAGCCACAGACGGAGCCCACTGGGCAAAGCAGCGACGGGCCAGGGTGGATGGCAAAAATCCCGCCGAGTCCTATCCGACCGCTGCGGCGGTCACCCCAGGAGTTTGAGCTGATGATCATGCTGACCTACATGCTGGGCAACTACAAGAGCAACGTCGTCGATCCTCTTGGCACAGCCCTGCAGGCTGGTCTAGTGAGCAAGTGGCTGGCGAATTACCCCTTTCCGTGCACATTGCCAGAATACTCTGGGGCAAATTTCAAAAAGAGCGATGTTGTCAGTCTGTTCGAGGCTGGCGCATATGACACGGATGATACTTTGATGGGTGGCTTGATCTCACTGCTGACTAGGGACCCCAGGGGGATGAAGGAGTTGCGGAATGCTGGACTGACAACAAGCACATTCAGGGAGGACGTCAGGACCTCCATACGGAGGGGCGATTGGGGTCTAGTCGAGGATATGATTCTCGATGTGCACATGAACATACGTCCGGCTTCGGCTGGGCGCGAGAGGCCTGGGACATCTTCTGCTGCTGCTGGTGCTGACAACGCAGGAACAACAACAACAGCAGCAGCAGCAGCTGGAAACGAGCCGAGACCGAGGAGCGTGGAGAGAAGTCACGAGGAGGACAGGTTGAGAAGGAGGCACAGAGAGGCGATAGTGCTGGCTGAGCGTGATGAGCCGCTGAGTCGAGAAAATATTCTACAACGCCAAGACAGTGAGGTGGGAACGTCGCCTATAGGCGGTCCCCACGCACACGAAGGACATGATCTTCGATCACTTGCATCGAGGTCGTCAGACGGAAGCATGCCTGAACTGGAGGACATTCCAGATCCATCTATCAATCGCCGTCTTCTCAACGAGTCACCACATTCATTCCGCCAGCGTGCGATGGAAAGACAGCCATGGGGGGAGGAGGGTGTAAGCTGGGCGGACCAACACGAGCAGCAAGTGGTCTTCTCGGATCATCCGATGGGGAGAAGGCTTGGTAACCAACCACAAGGCAGACGCAGAGAAACAGCGCAGGGAAATGGTAGTCATGGCACTGGCACTTCCTATGAGGTGCCTGATTGATCATGAGAAACTCATATTTAGTACTTCCACCTTGAAAAGGTTACTGTGATGAGAGCGTGGATCTGTATTTGATACCCCGGGGCATTTTTAGCAGTCAATCGAGACGATCCTGCCAGGAACTGGTCTTTGAGTTGAAAGACTATGCATCTTCCCCATGCCTCGAAATCGCATCTAGCGTGCCATGCAATCAATGCTTTCCCTCTCAACTGTACCGCTGCCGCCTCGTGACACATACAGTCTGAATTCGTAGCCCGACACAACCCTCGTCTACTTCAATGGAATAAATCTCGAAGAGTGAGTAGCACCAATACCGGGTCTGCCGTGCTTGACTGGTCTGTACGAGATCGAGAATTCGCCCAGATAATGGCCGACCATCTCTGGCTTGATTTCCACCTGGTTGAACTCCTTGCCGCTGTAGATGCCCACGACGGAACCGATCATCTCGGGGACGATGATCATGTCTCGGAGATGTGTCTTGACCAAGTCGGGCTTCTCGTTGGGCTTGGCCTCCTGCTTGGCCTTGCGAAGCTTCTTGATCAGGCCCATCGGGCGGCGCTTGAGGCCCCGGTTAAATCGGCGGCGTGCACGAGCATGAAGGATGTTGAGGAGCTGGCTTGATGGGAGGTCGAGGAGTCTGGAAACGACAGCGTGTTAGTCCTTGCGACATCTGGACACAATCTCTTTTGTCATGGGCATCATACTGGTCGAGATCAATGCCTCTGTACGAGAATTTTCTGAAGGTTCTCTTCTTCTTGAGCTCGGCGGCTTCCTCAGCATTCTAGGCGATTATCAGTCAGTCAAATGCCAATTGTGCCGAGAACAGGATGGCGCATACATATTCAGCGTCAGCCATGATTGCGGGTCGAGTCTGTCTGTACCTCCCGGGTTGCTGATTGAGAGACAAGAACAGGAGTCGCTGTTGAGTTAGAGTGGTCCAGTCTTGGCTGCAAACTGTGCCAAGCCCCAAATCCCATTTGTGCACGCCAAGAGTAATCACGTGATGAAACCTTGGCATGTGCGAGTTCTATCTATCGGCGATAGTGAAATAGATCCTATAGTAAGAGAGGGGGAACAGAGGAGAGAGGAAAGTACGGGGGGAGGGAGAGGAGGGAGAGAAACAATAGCCAGGAAGAACGGGTCTAAGCAGGGACTATTGGGCATCTCCTGGAGATCAAATTCCAAGAGGGCCAGAGTAAGGAAATTGGTGTATGAATAGTCACACAGTTGAGGGAGGCACATCGCACTGTGGCGAACAGTATGATTTTGTCTAAATTTTGAAGGTTTGGCTTCACCATCAAGAGTATGGGGGAAGAGCTCAATGCCTGCTTTCGACTGCGCGATTGGCCTTTCGAAAGTGTTGGTTAGGCAAACAAAGACGCCGCAGGGTATCTAGGGCCAGAGTTGATGTGGGAGAGACAGACGTTTAGTCGAACAGACCGAAGCCCATGTCATCGTCGGACTCCTCCTTCTCCTCCTCCTTCTCTTCGGCCTTCTCCTCTGCCGCAGCGGCAGCCCCACCACCGGCAGCTGCGCCACCTGCTGCAGGAGCAGCACCACCAGAGCCGCCAGACGGGACGGATGCGAGTTTCTCAGAGCCAGCTTGGATCAGCTGCGTGGTCGTTAGTCATATAATTTCTTTTTGGCCGATCAAAGCACCAACCTCATTGATGTCCTTGCCATCGAGCTCCTTGAGGAGCTGGGAGACGCGGTCGTCATCGGCATCGATACCAACAGAGCTGAGAACTTCCTTAATATCACCCTTGGAGGGGCTGGTGTTCCCGGCGAGACCAAGGAGGAGGTAGGCGGCGAGGTGCTTCATTTTGAGATGACTTTCGTGTCGTCAGTAGGACGCTGCTTTGCGATATATTTTGGACCTTACTGACGGATTGAGATGGGCGAACTAGAGAGACAATCAATTTAACCGCAAGTTGAGCGGAGACTGAAACTTCAAGTTCTTGTAGTGTTCGACAAGAATCGTAGAAAGAGTTCCGATACTTTCGCAGTTGTGGGATTACCAAAATTGTGGGTCTGCCCGAAGCAGAAAGTTCGCCAAGAAGTGGTAAATACCAATACGCGTTCTTACGGCGAGAATACTCACGAAAATTTTATCATCAGATATCATTCGACGGCTTCTCCTATACCACAGAACACAGTGACCAGAGCATTGGCGGACACAACCGTGGGGACTGCCAGGTAGCACATGAGAAGCACGAGGGTAATGTTGAACGGATTGTTCCTACGCAACCAGGAGTCAACCCAGTCAGACCATCACCTGGAATTTGGCATAACAAAACACCAAGTAACCAAGCAAGTCAGTCTTGTGGGCGCCCAATGTCGCGTCAAGTGCTAGTCCTGTCTCATTCATAGGCCTTGTGGGAATCTGCAACTGCCAGCAGTTTGCCTCCCATGTCCAACATGACGTTCGATGACAGGCACCACAAAGTCATGTCATCCTAGAAAGAACCCAAACCAAACCCCAACAAGATCTTATGTGGTGACTTTTCTTAAGCCTGGCCATCAATTCCATCCAGATTGGCAGTCTATGCACCTGCCAGGCCCGCAAGAATGCTGAATTGACCACCACAGCCAGCCCAGACCATTTTCTTCGCTCCGATTCCATCTCCACCATTCTCGACGTTAGCGGATGGCATGGTACTGTCTTCTTCATCTGTGTCATCCGTGTCATCGCTGTTCTCATTGCCATTGGATGCGTTTTCGCTGACATTGAGGTCCTGACTAGGTCTGTCGATCTGGGTAGCCAACTCCACGTCCCTCTTTGTGCCTAGCCCCGTCTGGTAGTTCTCACTGAAGCCCCAAGCGTATGCCTTGCCATCTCTTGCAACGGCGATGGAGTGGTCAGAGCCAGCAGATGCATATACTGCATCGATGTTCGGAATCGGCGTCGGTGTCCTAAGGATGCGTAGATTACCTGCCGAATCTCGCATGACAGCTTCCTCGGGCAAGCTCGAAAGCTGGAGGCCGAGCTGATATCCATCCAGACGACCCCAGACAAGCAAGTCGCCCTTGTAAGTCACTGCAACAGTGTGGTGTGAACCTCCATCGATATGGGTAATTCTGTCGAATTGGTGAAGAGAGTCGACAATTGTAGGTTGGGGGACAGATGATTCTCCTCCATCGCCAATTTGCGCTGCAATGCCAGTCTCGCCGTAGCTATTCAAACCCCAGGAGTAGACCTTGCCGCTCGTGATGACTGCAAAAGAATGGTAGGAGCCAGCACCAACGAGGGCAACGTGCTTCGGAAGACCGACGCGAGCTGGTACAAGCCCATTGCGTTGTCTGCGCTCGAGGATACGACGACCTAGTTGATTCTGCTGTCCCGCGCCCCAGGCGTACACCTGGCCGTTTTTGGACAGAGCGAGCACATGGTTTGAGCCACTCGCGAGCTGAACGATACTGCTTAGGCGAGGAACTTGGACAGGACGAAATTGCTTTTTGTGTAGAAGATCAAACCCGATGATACCCTCATTACCCTGCATAAGAGTTAGCAAGTTGGTAGAGGCTGGAGACCTATACATACCCTAAAGGTGCCCCAACCGTAGACATCGCCGTTTGCGGTGAGAGCGAACGTAGCACAATCGGTGCAGGCAAGCTGAGTCCAGACAATGTCGGCGGGAAGACCTGTGGTGTCTACAGGACCGGGAGTAGATTCTTTGAAGTTCAGGCCGGTGTCTGAGTCGAGATCGCCGTCATCGTCCTCATCAGTATTGCGGCCAAGAGCACCCTCATCGTTGATTCCCCAAGTCAGGATGACGTTGTCGCAGGTCAGAGCTGCAGTGTGCATTCCCCCGACTGACAGGCTGACGACGCCAACCTTGTCAGCATCTAGAAGCGGGTTAAGCTGAGGTCGCTTGACTTGTGCCTGGCCTTTATCCCGCCCGAGACCAAGCTCGCCCATCTCCCCGGCGCCAAAGACATATATATCAAGGCGTTTGGTGAGAGCTTTGTTTATGATGGGCTTGCTCCTGCCCTTTCGCTTGGTGACTCCTTGGGTCGGTTTAGAGGGTTTGGGCTTGCCTACAGAACGACCAGCGCTCGAGGCAGAACGGTTTCGCTTGGCATTGGTGCCAGCCTCATGGTCGCCACCATGTTTTCTCTTCCTTGCAGCTCCTGTCGTCGTGGAGCCGTTGGCCGAGGATTTAGACACAGGCCGAGCTGATTTCTTTGGGGGCATGGCGTGAGAAGCAATATAAATAGAATGAAGCTGGGAAGATATTACAGAATAAAGGAGGATTGTCAAACTTAGGAGAGGGAGAGGAGAAGAAGAGGAGAGAAAACTGGGACATTGTCTATGGCAAGACCCCATCAATAAGAGTCTCTGTCAATAAGCCAAGTGAATGCAGCCGAACTAACACAAGGAGATGAGAACAAAAGAAATCAGGAAGCATTGTTGCCATACTTGCAAGGCCAGTCCCCCTGTGAAGGTGGCACAGGTGAGGTCCATTTAGAGGCGTGCACTAGATGTCAATTAAGCACCTCTTACCTTGCAATGACAGTCAATGATTTAGGTCAAGAATACAGAGGCAGATCAAGTTGAATTGGTTCTCAACAGATGCTTCTGTTCCCCTTGGAACTTTCTAGATCCTGGTCCAGTCAATGGGGTCACGTGAATTGGTCACGTGAGGATGGCTTGACATCACTTTGCCAAGACCATCATGTTGTTGCCTTTAAATTTGGTTGACCTCTAACTTAACTTGAGTCTAACTCAATCAAAAGACCGAGGCTTCTTTGTTGATCCTGTTGTGCCTTTCATGGTACAATAACTGGCCTGTTCTTATTGTTCCTGTGAGTCTTGCCACATATTTTGGGTGGTGAGACAGCATGTGCTTCCAACTATTCACAAATCATCGGAGGTAGTGAGCGCCACTTGTCTTTCTCATCTTCTACCTCTCATTCCCACAATGAGCTTTCTGGAAAGTATCGTCAACTCAATTGGAGGCGACAGAGCGCCTCCACCTCCACCTCCGCCTCCTCAGAAGCCGTTGAATCGACGGGCACCTCCCGAGTCCGTACCTCCACCCATCAACAGTGCGAAGAATATTTCCCGGTCCGGCGCAAGCAGTGTGTCGGCTGGCATCAAACGCAAGGCCGAAGACGATGGCTCCCGGGATGGCGCAAAGGCTAGCAGATCGACGACGCCTAACGCGGTGGCAACTCCTCGTGGGAGCGTTTCCATCTCTGGAAAGCCACCATTGCCAAAGTTACCTGTTCCACAGCCAGCATCCAAACCCAAGTCTCCCGATCTCCCGACTTCGAAACCGGTCAGAGTTACTCCACCAGCGACGACAAACCCGCCTAAGAAGGGCTCATATGCAGAGATGATGGCACGTGCGAAGCAGTCTGCAGAACAGCGCGCAAACAGTCAAGTGGGGATAATCAAGCACCAAGAAACCAAGAAAGAACGGATGTCTCGGTTGGCCGAAAAGAGAAAGGCAGGTCAGAACAAGTCCAAGCTGTTGAAACCTACGGTCGCGCTCAAGAATGAGGGTAAAGCGACTGGGAAAGGTGGTATTGGCCCAACAAAGAGCGACACAGTGGTATCTGCCAAGGTGAAAGCGGCAGAAAAGCCTGCTTATAAGGGCACAATGGGGCTGGGCGCATCTCAATCTCGTTCACAGAAGTCTGCTTCGCGCAAACCTCGCTACGACGAATATCTTGGCACTGACGAAGAAGATGACGACGATGACATTATAGATGATGATGACGACGACGGCTATGGCTCTGAAGGTTCATCAGCGATGGAGGCAGGGTTCGATGACGTGGAGGATGAGGAAGAGTTGGCCTTGAGGGCTGCCAGGGAAGACGATGCGAGAGAACTGGCCCTCGAGAATCAACTCAAGCGAGAGAAGGAAGAGCGACGCAGGAAGCTGCTTGGGCTTGCTAAGAAGCAAAGGTAAACGGGGGATGCTCTAATCTGGCGCCTGGTAGAACGGGAGCTTTATTTTCCTTTGCCAGTCTCTGTTTAGAGCAAGGAGTTCTGAAAGAATGGTGATTACAGTATTTTATTCACTGCCTATGAATTTCTGTACATTTGCATATTCTTACAATGGCTTGAAATGATTAGTTAGTTATTCATATCATAAATGACTCTCTCCTACGGCCCTCTGGTGGTAATGCTGATGCTAGCTGGGGTAGCCATATTCCCCTTTCCGCAGGCATTCAGGGGGAAGGACAGGGAGGTGGCTAAAGCCCTCCTCCTCAGGGATCATATGTCTGCCTTTTTGGAACCTGTAGGGAGAATTTGGAGTTCAAACCTAGGCGTCAGGCAGGAGGTTTCCCCCAAACGTTGAAGTTTTCTTTTTACCCTGTTGAAATCCTGTTTTATGGGGGAACCAATCAATGTATATGAATATATGTATCCACAGACATAGAGTATGTATGCTTTCATGACGACAGTTCAAATATCACTTTGATTGCTGATAGACTGTGGCTCGAGGGCAAAGTAGGTCTTTGTCCAGTATGCATGTACTTGTGGCGCAAGACATATAAGATTTGGACACACCTCAGTTCCCCCTCCTGGGAATATTGTGTTATACCAGGCATGTATATGCTCCTCACACCAAAGGGCTCTAGTATTGTCTAGAGGCTAGGTGTGTAGAATCACACTCGTTTCTGAGGGAGAACGGATATGTGTGTTGGATTTCATATGGATGACCGGCCTTTGTGATAACACAGCGTCGTTGATCTCTTTGATGGACTTACCTCTGTTTTGATCTTGACCGATGACTTGCTGTCGGCTGCCCGCTACTATCTCGCCCCTGTGGAATCGAATGGAGGGGTGCTGATCGTTCTTGTTGGCACCGTAGAGGAATATGAGTAATCTCAAGGTATGTCAAGGATCTGTTCCCTTCACTTACATGTTTGAATTATTCTGACGTTTGACTCAATTGAACACAGAAACCCATAGAGTATCTTTGGGTTACGTTGAGTATCTGCCAGAAGGCTTTCCAATGGCTCGAGATCGGCTGTCTCTGAATGTGGTCTGGATGGTGCTGCCTGTGTGGTGTTGGCGGTGGCTGGTGGCTCAACTAGGGCTGTCGTTGCTGTACGTTTTTGTCCTCTCGTTGCTCGTTGCTGGTTGCTGGTTGCTGGTTGTTGGCTTGTTGACATTGCAGGTGGTTCTTCGGTCGAGGTTGACTTCGATGAGCGTGTGCGTCTTCTAGGTGCTGCACTTGGAGGCGGTGCTTGGGATGTCGTGGTGTTCTCTGTTGCTTCCGGCTTGCTGGTTTGGCCTGCCGCCTGGTTGTCTGCTTTTGCACCCTTTCCCTTCGCGCTTGGGGCTTGCTAGGGCTTGGATGGCCATAAATATGTCCATACCGTCGGTGTTATCTTTACGCAGTGCGCATCGCTCAACGGTTGAACTAGGTCCTTTCGTTGAGAAAAATTAATTCCTCTACATCTATATTAACAGATGTCATGTTTGGTTGTAAGAAGTAGAGAAGCTTGTAGATAAAAGGTGTGAGGGGCATGTCAGTTGGTTATAAGTACATGCTCAACACTGTGGCGTATATCAGGGTTTGGCGGGTTGATTTGCTCAGATCGGGGGGAATTGCTTCCTGGCCTGATTTATGCGAGATATAATCTTTGCAGAGCAGGGAGATGTATAGAATGACTATAGTTTTCGCTTCTCTCCACCCGATGAGCAAATTAAATGAGCGGGGTGCGTTGCCAAGGCGCCAATACTCATGTGACTTCATCACGTGAAACAGCCCTGAATATCACGTGATATGTAAACCGCCAAGGCTGTCATTGAACTAAACTAGTCCTGATTAGTACAGCCATGTCATAAATCAATATCAGATGGCATGTTCCTGTCTCCCTTCACTATAACACTATGCACATTTCCACTGTGAACAACACATGTGCCCAATGACCTCCTACGATCCCTTTGATCAAGAACGGCATCACTCTGAAGCGGAGTTTGAAAACCCTTCTCCTATTCGACCGTATCCTTGACACTAGTCCAACTCGTATTGGGTCGCAACTGTCAGCTACACAACAATGTACTTCCACAGGTAGGATGATAGGTAGGGAGATATGCCACAGCTATGGCATCTCAATGATTGAAGAGCAATTCCTATGGATGTGCGACACTCGGGCGCGTCACTTGAAGCGCGTGCCTATCGTCTCTGTCCTATTCTTCATTCACTCCGCACAAAACCCGTCTGCCTCCATCGAGATAGTTGTCTTTGTACTCTAATATCCACTGTCCTCTCTCCCTCAACTCTTCATACAGCTCGGTCTATCTCTTTCAATCGCCTTTTCATTCTCGTTCATACCCACACCATCTCGACCCTGTCGGTGAGTCCAACGAGTACCTCGCTGCCGTCTCCACTCCAACAGAACCGACCAGACCAATTCTCAACCGCGCTTGCTCCTAGTGAGGCAACGCTTGTTGGACGCAGACGTGGTAGAGGGGCGGGAAATGCGACCGCTTGAGACATAGGTGCGATCGCTTGTACAGAACTCGCCACCTTCCAGCCCTTCGCTAAACATTCTACAGAGCACTATCATAGCGATGGCAGGCAAGCGCAAGATAGGGAAGAAAACAAAATCAAGCGTCAGGGTCACATCGGAACAGCCACCTCCTACTCCGCCACCTCAAACTACACCTCATACTCCCGATGCTCCATCAATCGAGGCAATCACACCAGAGACAGAGCCACGGGCACCCACTCCGTATCTGCCACCTGAATCATTAATCCCACTTGATGAATGGCCAGCTGTGGAAGAACTGCCGTCAATGCGACTGTCTACGTCATCTAACTCCTCACCTTTGTCACCAACACGGGCCCCCACACCAAAACTCCCTCCATGGGCAGCTCTGGTAGAACCGCCATCAAACCGACGGTCTACATTATCCAACTCACCGCCTTCGCCACCACAGCCACGTTATCCAACCAAGCGCCGTAAACTCTCCGATGGCCACCACGATGACGACTCTGATGATGATGATGATGGTGGTGGTGGTAATAACGAGCCATCTCGCTCAACAGGACTAGGGTCATCACAAGAGCGACAGCTCCTAGGGAAAGTCAAGAAGGATCAGGAGAAAGAGAAAATGACCGGGTTGGGAGACAGCAAGACCAAGACATCGACTGGTAGGAAGACGGGGCGGAAGAATGCTCGAGCACCAAAAGAGAACGCATCAGAGATCGTCAGCTCTTATTGGTCTAGGCACGCCAATAGAAGACACTGACGTCAGCATGATATCTAGGATCCTTCCCCCTTACTCGTGTACTAGAGCAAGCGAAACCATCTTCTACTCTTTCTGTGATCGTATCAAAATATCGCCAAGTCCCAGTTTGTTTTAGCCGAAGGAATTGGTGTGTGGGGTAACTAGCGAGAAAACAGACAGAGAGTAAGAGGGAAAAAGCTTTTGGAAATTAAGTTGAGTTCCTTAAGATTGGAATGATCGACATACGGACCCTGCATGGTGACGCAGAAGGCTGAACTATTCGGGTACACTTCGTATACTATAATAGAACGCGAGCGAAAGGGGGTGATGATTGAGAACTTTTTGTTGAGTTTATTAGAGAAAAAAGAAAAATCATCACATTGCGCAGTGCACTGCTCGACCAAACATTTCAAGAATTTTTTTTAGAGAGTAAAATGGGTATTAATCATTTTCGTTTCATTTTTTTATTTTAGGTAAATCCATTCATTATGCACCTCCCTTCCCACTCAACCTGTCCGCTATTGCTTGAGTTTTTTTCTTCTTCTTCTTCTCCCCGTTTATGGGAACGTCCGTGGGGGAAGACCGTAACTGTAAGCGGTGTAGAGACCAATAGGACAGTTTCCGTAGTCTTGGAAGAACCAGAAGTTTGTGTCATTGGTGGTGGTCAGGCCGGCAACGCAGGTACCAGCGCCGACGAAGCAAGGGCCAATATCAATGGTGTATGCATTACCCGGCTCCATGTGGATGGGTGGGAAAGGCGGGAAAGGGCCGGGAGCAGGCTGGTTGTTCCAGGTGGTCGACGCGTCCGGGCACGAGCCTGGGTTGTAGCCTGTGAAGAAGAAGGAGCCGCCACCTGAGATTTCAAAGTCGGAGTTGCCCAGCTGGCTCTTGAGCGGGAAGAGGAACTCAAGGGTGCAGTTTGCGTCGGCGCGAGAGGCAGGAATGTCGAAGCTGAAGATGGAGCCAACGTCGTTGGGGGTGAAGACGCCGTTGTATTGCGGACCAAAAGCCCGGTCAGGCTCGCTCTGGGAGATTTGGGTGATGTAGTGGGGGAACTCGAATTCACCGGCCGGCAGATCCCTGGGGCAGCCAGTCCTGGGGTCGAGGCTGGGAAGGGTGTGTCAGTGATATGTGTTCTCCAACCCATGCTCAACAGAGTGATGGATCTGAAGCATTCCGAAGGTTTTTTTCTTCTCTTGCTTACTCTTTCTCAGTCAACTTCCGTTTGCGAAGCACCTCGCCTGGGTAGGCAAGAGCGCTGGCAGCTAGGGCAAGGATGACAAAGCTCTTCATGATTGCTTCAGTCAATGAGTTGAGTCTTCGATCAAGTTTCTGTAATCAAGCTCTTCAAGTAGTTGGCCGATGGTTGAGAGAGAGAAAAGCAAGAGCACCTGGGGAAGCTGAGGTCTTATTATACATGAACGGTTCGGTTGCCATAGTCACAGAGCTCTCCATCACGATCACAACCCTGGTCAGAGGCTAGCAAACCTCTCCACAGCCTGCAACTGTTTTAAGCACAAGGTGGGCCAACAGCCAGTAGTTAGCAAGGCTGACCGGTCTACAAAAAGGACTGAGCACCGTGTGTAGTCAGGCTTATGCCAAGAAAGATTTGGGCCACTAACCCGGATAAGGTTAGTGGATTTAACCCCAGTCCAAAGTCAAATTACAGTACTAGGCACGGGCCCACGAGGCTTGGCTCCGTGTTTTTTATTAAGCTATGAAGTCATCACACACACAAACCCAGTCAGAAATCAGGGACCATTGACAGTGGAACGTGCAGCCCGAAAGCTACGACTGATCAAATTAGTCCCGATTATTGTCCGCGTCCTGATTGAGACTCACCGTAGCTTCTAAGCCCTGAAACAATGGAAAACGTCCTTGGAGGTTGGGGGGTATTAGGGATCTGTCAAAACGGACCCAAAAATAACGGCGAATGATAACAGCTCCGAGATAGGGACTACTGTAAGGACCACCCTTGGGCCTTGCCAACGTTACCTTGAACACATACACCTGAGGACCACGGACGGCAGTTTGCAGTGCATGTGACCATTAAGAGGGGAGGGGGTCCGAATAGGTGCAGCTTGACGCCAACCGAAGTGAGACATGGGAGATGTACAGTAATGTACACAACAAACAAAACTTCCACGCCACTGCGATTCTACGACAGTGTCTGGCGACTCATCCCAATTACAGAATGACATTGACTCTGAAGCTCCCCCACGAGCTCTCCTGAGAAAGATGAAGCCTCGCCAAGTACTCTCAAATGGAACCAAGCTTTACGCCCCGGGAGGCTTCTTCGAGAGTCCTTAAATCTGACAGTCAATCTTTTGCCAGACGACGGCCTGGGGCAACTCGTATTCGGATTTATTATTAGGGCCCAAGTATGGCGCAGGTCGCCTCAAGCTACGGTGAGTGGTGGTGGTGTGGTGGTTAATTTTGGTAATTATCGCCTAAGCGAACCAATGTGATTTGGTGCCTGCCATCGTGATCGCCTGACGAGCTGTCCACGTGCAGTTGATCATGACCCTCAAGTTCGTACACAGCAATCTCCCATCAAAGAAGCTGCAGCATTTTTTTTTCCTCCGGGTCACATTGCGGTACATTCCAAATAAGCGGCTGAAACGGACACACACCACTGCGATGCTAGAGCCGAGGTCGCGACTGCCTTTTTTCTTCCCGCAGGGTGATATAATGTTCTTGGCATCGAGCAGATCAATTGCCTTTGCACCCCCTGCGTCCCGCAGCAATATCGACCTTAAGTCCCTCAACCCTGGGCGAAATGCGAAGCCTGGTTCGGACAAAGCTTGTCCTCCCTTTTCTCTAATGGGAAGTACAACACGTCGAAAGTGAGTGCATCGGCAATTTATTTATTATCCGGGCAACGGCCGTGAAACAGTTTGTGCATGACGGGGAGCCACACCACCACATACCACATACCACACACCACACACCCAGCAAATTGCAACCACATAAACTATGTAGGAAAAGCCCGACACACGCAGCCTTGGCCCCATCAAACTCCGAGACTGCTGGATTGGGGAGAGGCAAGGATTAGACTCTGGAATTTGTCCTTTTCTCCCCCCCTTATCAAACGGCTTGCTCGGACTGTAACTCGTACCGCTTATATCATCCAAAGGTCGATGTTGCCTGAAGAAAAAAAAATATAAACCCAAAAACAAATCAATTAGCGAGCGACGCCCTTATCGTTAAAGAAACGGGGAAGAAGGCTCCTCACTCACTCACCTTCTGCTCATTTCTCTGCATATCATTCGGCCCGAAACTCATGGGCAAGAGCTCGTCCATGGTCAAGACAATGGCGCCGTTGACCCTCTTTTTGCTACTGCTACTGTTGCTGTTGTTGCTGCCGCTTGCGTTGACTTTTGCTTGGGGAGCTTGGTTGTCATGTTCATCATGATCATGATCATGATCATCATCATCATCCTCCACAAAGCCATACTTGCCATACATCCAGACCTTGACATCCTTGTCCAAGAACTCTCTCATGAACTGCCTGCACATGCCGCAAGGGCTGGCTGGAGGGTCAATGTTGGTGGCGACGGCGACGGCCCTGATCAGGGGGATATTGGCATGATCACGGTCGGGGGGAAACGGACGGGTGACGGATGCAATGATGGGCGCGAGCGCGCAGCGTTCTGCGCAGATGCCGACCGGGGTCGAAGCAATCTCGACGTTGGCACCTGTCGAGTAGGTTCCCGTGGACAGGAGCACCGAGGCACCGACGGGGAAGGATGAATACGGGCCTTTTGCTCTCCTTCCTTGAGAGAAGGAGATCGATGATAAGAGAAAAGAAATAATTGGGACAGAGCTCCATTGTAGACTGTGTGTAGAACGGACGGGATTCGAAGTATAATGATAACAAGGGGGGGGGAAATACGGTAAGTTTGTACTTACAGTATGCCTTTTGCTTGGCTGCAATGGCAAGCGTGGCCAGTGTCTTGATCTCGTCTTTGCTCAGATCGAAGGGCGAGGTGAGTTGGGTCATGGTTGGCGAGAGTAGGACAAGAAAGACGCGTGTTTGTTGATACCAGAAATCTTGGTGGAAGTCCTTGTATTATTTATTGTACGGTAACCAGGATTACGCTAATCAAGAAATTAATACTCTGTATAGATAAGACTGGACCTCACTATCACGAGATATCAACGATGGCAACTAGACTGAAATACTCGATCCATGGAGTATCAGACTGTCGTGTGACTGACAGATGTTTTAACTGACAGATATTGTTACCACGCACCCCTGGCCTCTGACATACCAGGCACCAGTGTCATGCTCTGCTTCACCACCGACCTCACAGCCACCACTTGGGTTGGAACACGCCGCCTTGCGCGCTGCGCACTTGACTGTGGACATCGGGAGGTTCTGATGGTGATGTCACCGCGCAGAAACGCTGCCTAGCTACATGTTCTCGTCTTATTATTTCTCGTTTAGCCGCCTGGAGCAGGTCGACCAAGGCAAATCTTTCATCGATACAAGGATACCATGACTTCGTATTCTCCGGGCTGCGTTCGGGTGGCTGTTCACTTGAGTGCTCCAGCTATCTGCAAAGACATGTCCAGCATGCACAGTTGCTCGTCAACCCCGTCTATCAGCCTCTTGTCCGCCTCGCTAAATATGGCAGTCAATTTGTATCTCTTCTCGTTCGCAATCATGTCATCGTAAACCAGCTTGTTGTACAGGCTGAGGAGTACCTCGTTGGCCGAGTATCCCGACATTGTGATTTCTGACACCTCATCCGTTATTGTTCTGTATTTGTTCGTGCGAAGGGCTGCAATTAGCCGGTCGGCGAGTTCAGGCGGGAAGATGCCAGCAATCTCGTCGATGTCGCTCTTTTTGATCTCTGTGAGTACCACCGTTGGCGGTGGTGCGTCAGACATGTCTTCGTCTGCATCATCTGTGACAACTTTCTTTTTGGATCTTTTGGGAGCAGAGCCATTATTGGCTGCACCGGCGTGGGACCCTACCAGCCGGGAGGCACTTTGGAGGAGGTTTATGGCTCGTCGCAGGTCGCCGTCGGAAACAGCCAGTGCTCGTTCTACCACGCCATCCTCGTACGGCACCTGTTCGTTGGCCAGAATTTCTTCTATCCGCTCTTTTGCCTGGCCACCCTCCAGTGCCTTGAAGCGGAACTTGGAGCACCTGCTTGCCACCGGGTCGATGATTCGGGACACGTAGTTGCAGCACAAGCAGAAGCGAGTGATCTTGCTGTAGATCTCCATTGTCCGACGGAGAGCGGACTGGGCATCCTGTGTGAGCGAGTCTGCCTCGTCCAGAATGATGATCTTGAACGGCGGACAGGGATAGCGTTCGCGGTATGAGGCGCTGGCGGGGGCATGAATAAGCGCTTGTTGCTGGGACTTTGTCAGTCTTCTTGCCCTGGCTGGCTCGAGCTAGCTACTACTGATCCGTACCGCAAAGGTCTTGACCCGCTCGCGGATGACCGACAGGCCTCGTTCGTCTGAGGCATTGAGCTCTAGGACGCGGTTGGAGAACAGTTCGGGGCCGAAGAGCTCGCGTGACAGGGCGAGGATGGTGGAGGTCTTGCCGGTGCCGGGCGGGCCGTACAGGAGCAGGTGTGGTAGATTGGAGGCATTGACCATGCGCCGCAGTGTATTGGTTGCATGTTCCTGGGCTCGCACTTCAGAGAGATCTCGTGGTCGATACTACTCCGGGTGTCAGAAGAACGACCGTGCCATTTGGTATCTGCCATTTTGCATTTGCACTGACCTTCTCTACCCACGGCTGCAGACGTGGCGCGGCCTCGCTGGCGGCGGCTTTTCGGCTCGCCGACGACGACGCTGCTTCTCTGGCGGCTTCTGCCCGGGCTCGGTTGGAGAAAAAGCTAGACATTGCTACGGGAATGGGTTGCCCACAATGAGGAATGATTTGGACAAATGACTAAGACGGATCTGTACTTTTGTCCCTTTATCCCTGCTTTACTGTCTTCCATACACGCGCGTAGACGCGTCTACTCAAAGTCCATTAATTTTTTAGCCCAAGTGATTACCTACCTAATTATGTAAGCGATGGTGCAGAATAGCTTGGCATGTTTGTCATGTTTGGATCGTTGCTCAACCTCCAAGGTTCAGTCAGCATCAGTCACGATAACAAAACCTTGACATTGACCTGAGCATGGGGCCTGGACATGTGC
Source organism: Chaetothyriales sp. CBS 135597 (assembly GCA_003709825.1). Classification (NCBI taxonomy): domain Eukaryota; kingdom Fungi; phylum Ascomycota; class Eurotiomycetes; order Chaetothyriales; species Chaetothyriales sp. CBS 135597. The sequence continues at coordinate 484,472 of QQXN01000014.1, read as the reverse complement.
AGGACCCAGGGAGCCGGAGAGCCGCAGAGCCGGAGAGCCGAGGAGCGGAAAAGTTAACCAACCTGGCTGCCAGTACATGAGCCGACAGTGAATCCTAAGAGCTGGCTGTCCAACATGAAGGATTGATTGCTCCCAGTCGCAGTCTTGCTTGCCTTGGTGTGGGGGGGGGGGAGGTGACAGCTGCATGGTACAATGCGATGGCCGGATATGCCAGAAGGTCATGGGGATCAGGAGATTAGACTTTGGGCATCTTGCTGTGAATACAAAGTTAGACAGGCCTCGCCTTCCGCGATTGAAGGGCAGTCTGAGCAATACGGTGATTTGGCAGCGCGTGGGGGCCCGGGTCGTACCGGATTCGGTTTTTTTCCCGAGCGAGCAGGAGCGGGATTGGTAAGCGCGACGTGGGAGATTGTATGGGAAATGGGAATTAAGGTCTTTAAGGTCTTTCCTTCCTGGCTTCTCCTTGTCCAGACGGCACGCGTTAAACGCACAAATGTTCCAATTGCGAGGCTCCGCTAGAAAACCCAAAGTGCAGGTGCAGGTGCAGATAGTAATAATGTGTTTGCTGTGTCTGCTGCGATGGGTGGATTTTGCTGCTCCTCAGCTGCTCCTCAGCTGCTCCTCAGCCGCTTCCATACCGTCTCTTTGCTGCCGTTGTCTGACTTCAACCAGACGTCCCACAGTGAGTCAATACATGACCTGCATCAGCTTGCCCGTGTTCGTATCTCTGCTGTCCATAGCATAGTCCAGTTTCCTTGCTGCTTGTCGTTGTCGTTGTGTGTGCCTGCTCTTGCTTCCCTCTTCCCTCTCCCTCCAGCGGGTTCGGCGTCTTTGATCCCGGGCACGACACCACCATGACCTGCCCCGCTGCATGAGCCAGACTCTTCCAGCGAGCACTCGACCAATCGCCGGTCCAACAATGTCAGCTGGGCTGCCATCCCACGCCGCCGCTGGAGACTGCGACCAGCCCATAGTTGCCGTCAACCACCATCCATGCCAAGAACACACAGAATACACAGAATACACAGAATACACGGAATACACCTCGCTGAAGCAGATCCTCTCCGACGTCAACCATGCCGCCACCCCCGAGCGTGTCCTCCAGCCCAATGGAAGCAGACGCCAGAAGCCGAGTGTGTCTAATCCTTCGCTCCACATCGACATCCCTCCGCTGCCCGCCGCTGCTGAGGTCGCCCTCGCCGTGATACAGTATCTACCCACCCCAGTGCTAGTCCTGTCCTCGCTTAAGACGGTCGTGCTCGCCAACGAGGCCATGGGCCGACTGCTCGGACTCCGCAACATCGCAGCCGAGACCGACGGCGTCTACGAGTCCGTCACAGACCTCCTCAAGGGCCAGACGTTGTCCCAGATTGGGATCGACATGATCTCGGACGGTGCCAGGGTCTGGGTCAGCTGGGAAAAGCTTCTCGACAACCTGGTTGACGAGGCAGAGGAGCAGAGCTGCAGCACAGTGCCAGTGCCAGTGCCACAAATAACTCGCGAGGAGTCTGGCCAACTGCACGAGCAACTGCACGAGCAAGAGCCCTGCGGTCCATCTGCTCGGCGGCGGGATAGGAGCCTCATCCATGACACCGCTGTAGATGTCATAGTCTCGTCCTCTCATCTGTACAACCATGAGGCACACCATCACAAGCGCCAGTCGGACAATCAGAACAGTCCGGGCAGTGCTGGCGGGCAGTACACCTGCCGCATGGTCATCAGCATCTGGGCGCAGGATGGCCAACGATTCTTCACCCTCTCCTTCACTCCACTGGCTCCCTCTCAGTTGGCCCAGACCTCGCACTCGCACTCGCGTTTGGCCCACAGAGCAAGGTCATTTGCATGGGCTAAGTCGCCGGCACCGTCGTCCTATCCACAGACCCCAACATCTAGCACAAGTTCGGTGTCTGGCTCACCCTCGGAATTGACGCCAACGAGCAGCATTACCATGCTTCCACCGCCCACCAGGCTGCCATCCAGGTGCCCCCCTCCGGCTGCAATGACGACGGATCTGCAAAAGGTGACAAGAATGAAAGATGCCATGCTAAGTGCCATGGAGATCCCCGTTCTGGCCATGTGGAAAGATGAGAGTGTCGTGTTTCCAAATCCTGCCGCCCGCCAGCTGCTGGATGTCTGTGCCGACGCGACCTCTGACGACTGCTACGACTTCATGTCAAGATTCAACCCTTGGGCAGCAGATTTCTCCAGGCAGCTGGAAGACAACGACAATCCCATCATCTCACTCTGCCGCACACAGAAACCTTTTACCAACTGGCACATCGGTCTGATCAACGAGCAAACCGGCAAGCGGTCGAGATATGATGTTAGCGGCCATCCCGTCTTTGACGAAAAGACTGGCGACTTCTTTGCCGGCCTCATTGCGTTCAAGGACGTGACAGAGTACATCGACATGCTTGCCACGCAGACGGCCGAAAACGAACAGCAGTTCTCTATCGTCTGTGACATAATGCCGCAGATGATATGGACAGCCACCCCCGACGGTTACTACGACTACTTCTCCCAGCGCTGGTATGATTATACCCGTCTCAATCCCCAGAACTCGCTCGGGCTGGGCTGGAGACTTCCCTTCCATCCCGAGGATCTCCCATCGGCAATTGAGCAATGGCAGCATTCACTCGCCACTGGCGACACCTACAACACCCAACATCGTTGTCGGAGGCATGATGGCGAGTACAGATGGATGCTGTCTCGGGCCATGCCCCTGCGAGACAGCAAGACTGGCAAGATTCTCAAGTGGTTTGGCTCCAGCACGGATATCCAAGACATTGTTGATGCGAGAGAAAGCGCTGAACTCACCCGGCGCCAGTTGGTGGACGTGCTCCATCTGACCCAGATGAACATGTGGGTTGTCAACAGAGATGGCATCTTGACTTTCTTGGAGGGTGCGCCCTTTGGTCCCTGGGATTCGGAGCAGAAACGAAAGAAGGTACTGGAGAAGCCGCTGTCAGGTATCTCGTCTCTTCATCGGGACGAGGACTTTGCCGACCTGATCACACGAGCATTCAGAGCTGTCCTCGACGGAGATTCTGTCATGCAGCTGTGCGAGTTTCAGGAAGGCGATCGCTTCTTTCGCTCCAAGCTGGTGCCGCTGAATGGCAAAGGTAGCATAGACTCGGTCAACGGTCCCGCTCAGATCGAGGGCGTCGTCGGTATCACCATCGAGGTCACCCAGCTCAGGATGAAGGAGCAGGAGAACATTCAGCTGCTGGCCAACGAGAGGGCGGCCAAAGAGGCCAACAAGATGAAGAGCAACTTTCTGGCCAATATGTCCCATGAGATCAGAACCCCCATCGCTGGCGTCCTCGGCATGACGGAGCTGCTTCTGGACAGTCCTCTGAACGAGGAGCAGAATGAGTTCGCCCAGAACATCCAACGATCGGCCACTTGCCTCTTGACAGTCATCAATGACATTCTCGATTTCAGCAAGATCGAATCCGGCAAGATGTTAATCGAGGAGGTTCGCTTCAGCCTCGGTGTCGTGCTCAGCGATGTCACCAAGATGCTGTCGTACGCAGCCTCCAGGAAGAACCTGCTCTTCAGCAGCGATGTCCAGCTTGGCCCCTCCGATCTCCTGCTCGGTGATCCCGGCCGAGTCCGCCAGATTCTGTCCAACCTGCTCACGAATTCCATCAAGTTTGCCAATTCTGGCCATGTCAAACTCATGGCCAGGGTTGTTTCAGAGACTAGCGACACCACAACGATTGAATTTGCTGTTGAAGACACCGGCATCGGCATTGACGAGGACGTCAAGCGTAGACTCTTCAAACCGTTCAGTCAAGCAGACTCGTCCACTGCCCGTAGGTTTGGTGGCACTGGCCTGGGACTGGTGATCAGCAAGAATTTGGTCAACTTGATGAAGGGCGACATCACTATAGAATCGAAACTGGGCTGTGGAACGACGGCACGGTTCACTATCCCATTCAAGAAGCCCGACTTCCCCTTGGGGTTCATGGCCGCGCCCTTGGTCGAGGCAAGCACTTACCCGGATCGCATGCACTCGGAGCGCTCTCTCTCTGTCGGCACTTCTTCCACAATCGAACGAAAAGCTGTGCACAAGGCTGTGCCCCTCGCCGTATCCGCAAAAGGTCTTGGTAGCGCCATCTATTCCACGCCCCCTGCTTCTCTCCCGTCCGAATCGGCCGAAGGCGAGATTTCGAGGGAGAGTGTCCACGTCCTTGTGGTTGAAGGTAAGCAGGCCAGCATGGTCACTCCCTTCTTGCCGCTAATGTTGTTTTGATCTAGATAACCCTATCAACCAGCAGATTGCAATCAACTTCTTGAAGACGCTCAAGTTCGGCGTCTCGGCGGTGTGGAATGGCAAAGAGGCCTTGGAATATCTGTTGAAGGCAACCAATCCAAACCTCGATCCTGCTGAGGCGAAGGATCATCCTCTCCCAAACCTGATCTTGATGGATGTGCAAATGCCGGTCCTTGATGGCTACCATGCCACGCATATTCTGCGCCACCGTGAACCATACACCAAGATCGATGCACTCGGGAGAATACCGATTGTGGCCATGACAGCCTCGGCCATTCGAGGTGATCGTGAAAAGTGCGAACGAGCAGGCATGGACGATTACCTAGCCAAGCCGGTGCAAAGAGCCGTGCTCGAGAAGATGATCCTGAAGTGGCTTCGCAGGCCGCGCGAGCAAGCCCGAAGTCGTCAAGGCACAAACGGTCACAAGTTGCACCACAGCCTTTGCGGCACCGATCAAGGGTCTGACTGTGCCGAACTTGACCCTGTGGCCATTTTGAGCGGTGCGCCCAACACAACGCCGAGAAAGATGGCAAAGCTCCCTTCCTCACCTTCACAGACGAATTCAAGCAGTCCGATTCCAGTCCGATGGTCGAGTGTGCCAGATGCCAGCGACCAGTCCGACTTGGATGCCGAGCGAGGGACCAGGCGGGTGGAATGTGAGGACAAGGCCCGCCTGTTGCGCGATGCAAAACTGCTGTCTGTCACTGATGAACAGCATGTTGGTCGTGGGCCAAGCGCACACCGCCTCGCTTCCGCCGTTCACCCTCCAACACCTCTTGTCCTCCGCTCGCCGTCGTACAACGACCTCGAGGCGAGCTATCAAGGAGTACTGGCCTTGACCGAGGAGAACGTCGAGAGATTTAACAGCCAACGCGGTGACAACAATGTACAAACGATAGACAACGCCATTGACCAACTACCTGTATTCCCCCGAACCACCACCACTACTACCAACAACAATAACAACACTGCGGCTGGCCCTGCCATTTCGGAAAAGCAATCTGGACGAGAAGAGTAAACAGAGGAAGGCTTTCTTTTTTTTCATTTACCTGGTTTACCTACGCCAGGGACCGGCGACTGGCGAGCGGAGCATTCATTCACAGGACGGAATATTTGACTGACAGGACATCCCTTTCTGATTCATTGAATACCCCCCTGAGGCTATAAATAATATCCACCACCGCACTCACACCATCATCCACCTATGGACAAATTTTCGCACCCATACCTACCCGCTGGTGAACCACACTGCTTGGTCGGTGTCAGCCAGCCCTCCTCTCGCTCTACCTCTAACTCATGAATTTATGACGCGACGAAAAAAAAGAGAAGAAAAAATCGAATACGAGAGATAGACAGACCTCAAGGGACTTACTTCAACATAGAACTAAGTGGTTTGTACGAGTAATTCCTCAAGATAGCTTGCATGCAGGAACCTTGCAGAATATCATATATAATCAATATTCTTTTTTTTGATACTGAAGTAACATAAACCGTTCCTTCATTCAACTAATTGTTATACATACTTACCAAAAAGCCAGGTCTAGAGAGTACCATTCCAATCAAACTTTTTCTAGCTTGTTTTCTTGCTTGTTTGCTTCTATCTAACTAGTAGTAGTAGTAGTAAATTCAACATCATTCCTCTCGCAAGACCCGGGCAGCGCCACCGCGCTTGCGGGTACTAGCAGCACCGGTTGTCTTCCTCTTCTTCTTGAGGCCCTTTTCAAATGCGCTGACACTGGCGTGGTCGCGGCCGAGATTGTCGAGCGGCTTGACCTTGTAGATACGGATGATCCAGTTCTCCGAAGTGAAGGCTTCCTCGAGCGTGTTGAGTTCCGTGTTTGTGGACGGGATCCGAACGCCACGGACGCGGTCGGTGGCTTGGCCCGAGGGGAAGAGTGAGGCGAAGTTGTGGTAGGACATTTTATACCTGAAAAAAAAAAGGTAAGCAAAAGGACAACACAAAAGGATAATCAAACACGAAAAGGGCCGGCGGGCGGGCGGGCTTACATCAGAGAGTTCTTCATCGTCGGCGTGGCCTCCTCGTCTACACGGTACTCGCCGCGTGCAGTGAAAAAGTCCCGTTCCTTGACCTCCTCAGGCCAGATGCCCTCGGCAATGCGGACCATCCAGAGGAACTTGTTGATGTCGTCTCCAGAGTACCCGAGAAGACCCCCAAACACGACGAGGACATAATCGACGTCGTGCTGTCTGAGGATGGGATAAGAAACTTCTTCACGGCTCGACATGGCCTTGCCAACGGTGGCAATGTGGGTGTTGTTCCAGGTATTGTTGTCCACAAGAGTCGGTCGATCAGCCATGCCGCCAATCTGGTAGCCGTAGTCCCACCAGGACATGATTTTGGCGTCCTGTGGGGTGTTCTGTCGGAGCCAGTAGTACGCTTCGCGATAGTCGTCAATGATGTGTTGGCTGCCATCGGGGAGACGGGACGCTAGAACAACAGAGGGCGACGAGTATGCGTTGGAAGTGACCCAGGTGCAGTGAGCAACGAAGAGAAGCAGGAAGCCGGTGGTCATGGAGGTGATGATCGATTTCGAGATGGTCGAGTAGATGCCGACGATGGGGTTGCGGGTCGATTTGAGAGTGGCATTGGACCCTAGAGAAGATTTTCCTGGTTTGACAGGGGCATTGGTCTCTGCCGACTCAGCCGAGGGAGAGGGAAGGTAGAGGTAAGTATCGAGAAGCTGAGACAGCGCGAGTGCGGCAGCGCAGCACACCACCGGCGTCAGCGTGAGCATCAAGCGGACCATGACACCAGCGAAGTAGGAAGCAAGCACGGCATATATGACAACGAAAACGTGCTCATCTCTGAGGGTTCGGAAACACATGTAGACACCGGCTGGGAAGAGCCAGATGAGGAGGTTGAGGTCGAAGAAGAAGGCGGGCCAGGCCGTCGGTTGATGCTCCGAGACTGAGGCAATGATGGGGATGTGAATCTTAGCATAGCCAGTGTCCCACAGAGAGTAGAAGCGGCCAGACCAGGGGGCAATTGTGCCGGACACAGTCAGCACAATCAGACCAACGAAGCCCAGACCAAACAAGCCAAAGCCTGTTGCAACCAACAGCGTCTGAAACTGCTTTCCTGGCAGTTGACCCCTGAGGAAGTTGAGGAAACCAACAAGCTGGATGAGGCCGAAAATGCCTAGGGCAGCCATGTGATCGCTGCTCCGGATGGGCAGGAAACCCACAAAGGGGACCTGCATGCTGGCCAGAGTCCCAAGTGCATACCATGTGGTATATGCAACATAAACTCTGGAGCTGTAGCGACCCATGAGAATGAGGATAAAGACGTGTAGGGGAATCAGGTTGGTGATGAAGACATAGCCACCCCATGCGGAGACCATGTATCCGTAGAATAGCGCAGCCCACGATCCCCACATTATTGAGCCGACCTTGACGGCTTTGATCCACAGATAGAAGGTGAAGACCAGCAGGAAGATGGCGATGGCCTCGTTGTCATAACTGCCGGCCACTGACCGCGAGATGTAGCCGGGGCTGATTCCCATGAAGCAGGCGGCCAACAGACCCGCAGACGGCGACGAGGACATCTCCGAGGTGAATAGATACATTGCCAGAGCCGTCAGACCAGAACAGGCGGGGGCTAGCAGGACACAGATGTTTCGAATATCGACGGGGATGCAGAGGGCTCGGAGGATGTGGTAGATGACGCCGGAAGTGACCATCAGGCCGGGATACAGAGTGCCTCCGGTGACTCTGCCCAGGGGATGCCATGTCCTGTCATCAAACCAATCCCAGAAGGAGTAGAAGCCATGCTTAACGAGGTACTTGGTTGCGCGGAAATTGAACCAGGGATCGAACTCGTGGATGATGCTTTCGAATCCTAGGCAGTTGCAGTTAGTATGCGTGTAGTGATGCCCCAAACAACCAGATCTTTGGGCAGAGATGGTGCACACATCCAGAATTTGGGCAGAGGTGGTGTACACATGCAGAACTTGGGCACTCACTGATAACGGAGAACAGTCGAGCAGAGACGGCGGCGGCAGCGATGGTGAGGAGGATGGTGACGCGGAGGGTGCCCCTGATGTTCTTGCTGGAGTTGCCCTTCAGCAGCGGCTCCAAAACTTGGCCGGCAGGCGAGGCCATGGCGGCCACTTCTCAAGAGACGACAAGGCGTCAAGGACGAGGGGCGCAGACGGCAGAAGAGAAGAGCAATGCCGCTGCAACTGCTGATCCGCCACGCGTCCAGAAACATTGGTCGGCGGCGTGCAGGGAGCGCCAAGCACCGGCAATCATATCCGTCCACAGCCTTGCCCAGCATTTGACAAGGCTCTGGTGGATATTTGCCAATTTGCAGGTTTGCAAGAGACGAGGTTAACAGGCCACGTAAGTTGCAACACAACAGTCTAAGTGGCCACGTAAGTCGCAAGAGAAGAGCTTAACTTTGCACGTACAGAAATTAAACAGGTCAATCTACAAGATTTGGGGTACAGAAGCCACTCTACTTCATGGTTCCTACTAACCCTCAAACTCAGCAATCAGTTCTCGGTCTAGAGGTGAGTGGTGCCATTGCCGTTGGCCTCCTGCTCCTTCAGGTCCTTCTCGTCCAGCTCCTTCACTTGGGCTGGATGATTGGCGCCCTTAGTGGTGCGTTTGAAGTAGTTTTGGGCCTCGGTATGGAATTCATCGTCGAAAGCTTCGGCGAGAGATGCACGGCGTGCCTTCTCGTCATACTTGCGTTGCACTGTCATATCGTCAGTACATGCAAGTTGAAAGGGATATTGTTCTGGGGTTTTAACCCATGGGAAAGAACTTACTCAAGAGTTCCCATTCAACTCTCATCTCCTCAATCTTCTGCTTATAATCGAGCTCAGGGTCGTAATGCTTGCCAACTCCCCATAGCCTCTCCCAGAGAGACAAGTGATTGGGGTGAATAGCAATACCGTGGTATTCGCTGTCTCTGCCAGAACCTGCAAGGGCGTTAATGACATTGGTATGAGGTTTGGATCCATTGTCACTTACGGATGTATGACCATCTGCGTTCTTGCTCCTTAAGATCCAGACCGGTGGTGTCGGGCATGAAGACCACTGTCAGAACCACGCCAGCGAGACCAAACCAGGGAACAACATAGAACTTGGTCTGAGTGTCGATATAGTTGTAGAGCACGGCTGGAACAGAACAGGTCAGCAAAGGTCAAGTGCACGCAATGAGGAGCCGAGGACGCATACCGGCAGTGAGAGCACCTAGCTTGCCAGCAGCAGCAGAGAAGCCATGTGCAGTCGCACGAACGGCCGTGGGATACACCTCGGCAGCCGCAATGAAAGTTACCGAGTTGGGGCCGAACTGGTTGAAGAAGGACGAAAGGAAGTACATGGCCTGGAAGGCCTTGATATGCTCGACCGCTGTTGCAAAACCTGTTAGCCACTGGAGAGCACTAAAAAGCAAGAGCAGAGCACTAAAAAGCAAGAGCAGAGCACTTACAAGTATAATACTTGAATTGGAAGGCTGGGATAACGAAGAAGATAAAATCCATGAGGAAGCCGAGAGTCATCATGTTCTTACGGCCATACAGCTTGTTGTCGATCAAGAAGCTGGCGAGATAGTAGCCGCACAGCGACACACCAATGTTGATCAAGTTGTACAGCCAACCAGGAAGGATGGACTTGTTGCCGGGAAGAATGACGGAGATGAACTCGCTCTGGAAGAGTTTGTTGCCGTAGAAGAAGACGTCGTTCATATACCACGTTCCGGCCGTAGCGAGCATGCGACCGCCGAAATAAGTGAAGGTGATCTTGAGCGATTCGAAATCATAACCGGTAACAGAGCTTCGGGCCTTGGCCGCGGCAAGCTGCTTGCCAGCAGACTTCATCTTGTAGGTACGGAAGTAGATCAGCCAAGCTGTGCCCACGGCCGGAATCGCGAACGAGACTCGGTAGGTCCACTGGGCAGCAAGCTTGGAGTAGGGCGGGTTGCCGGAGCCGTGGTGGAAGATGAGCAAGAGGAGGATCAGGAGGACCTGGTTGAAGAACTGGCCCCAGCCTTGCATCAAAAAGGCGCTGGTCACCTTGCGGCCTCTGTGTAGACGATCGTCCTTGGTCGAAATCTTGCCCGATCCGACGGCATTCTCCATACCAGATGTCGCAGTCATGGGATATTCTCCACCAACACCGATACCGTAGAAGAAGAGCGACCAGACGTAGCAGATGACCCAGCCGTTCTGAGTCACACCCCAGGATGCAGTCAGCATGATAAGACCAATGAACATGATGGCAGCATCTTGAATGAGACCCCAGCGACGGCCAACCCAGTCACCGATGAAACCGACGAGAATCTGGCCGACAATGATACCACAAATTTCCAGGTACTCGACGGCGGCAATCCAGGTCGCACTGCAGATCTCCTCCTTCTTCCAGCAGGCGGGGAACGCTGCCTGGAAGAGAGGCTTCACGTTGCCGATGGAGAACAGGACATAACCTTCAAGACCAAGGCCAGCGCCAGGAATGACCATGTTGCGCATGTAGTAGCCAATGGGGGAAAGGGGATCGTTCTTGAACATTTGCCAGAACCACTGCCACTCCTCTTTCGCCTCCTTTGCGTCGACTTTGTTGACGAACTTGATCCGCTTCCACAGAGGCAAGTCAGCCCAGTACGTGCCATTCTCGTCGTAACTGTCGTCGGGCTTGAGCAGAAAATCAAACACGTTCTTCTCGCTCGGAGTCATGCCAAAGTCGGGCGTCACCAGCGTGGGGTGCGTTCCAGTGACATCGGGGCCATGGGGCGCTGCTGGCCCATAGTCAACAACGGGCCCATCCTGCTGTTGCTGTTGCTGCTCGTAGGCCATTTTTATTTATTTTTTAAATTGTTTGATATTGCTCGCCAAGAGCAGAGGGACCGAAGAACCGGGTCTGTTCACGAAAAGAGGAACAGAAGCAGGCCTCAGTCTGGTCAAGGCCAACAGCGACCGTCGACAAGGAAGTATTATCCACAGGGCAGAAGGAAACAAAAGCTTAGCTGAACAAGATCCAGGCCAAGCTTCGACTTAAAAAGAGCTGTCGACTTGGCGCGGGTGACGAGGTGAACGGAAACGGCGGCAGCTAAAAAGACACCAAACAACCAGATTTGTTAATGATCTATAGATCGTCCGTCTCATGCACAGCATATGTCCAACCACGAGGTGTTTGACGAGTCAGCCATTGGCTAGGGTGTCGTAAGAACATGCTGGCCCCCGAGGCTTTTGTGCAGTAGCCACAGCAGGCACGGGAGCAAAATCTGAGAACGGGTAAGAAAGACAAGCAACAGCCACGGGGAAATAAGCTTGATCGCGTCGGGCAGCCGATTCAGGGTACGCACTGGTTGCCGCGACACTCACATCCACACCACAAACTGGCTGTCTTCGATGTGGAAAAAGTCTGGTAGGTTCGCACGTGGGGGGGAGCGGCATTTCCATTGGACGGCCGCCGGTCTGACAGTACGGCACGGGGAAGGGAGCTACTGTCGAGATAAGTTCAGTGATTAGAATCGCGAAAAAGGCGAAAAAATGTGCGCGGCAAGGTTCGGTTGAAGTCAATTGCTTTGAAGTGGGAGGTGAGGTGGGGATTAGAGCAACAGCGCTAGAGCATTAGAGGCGCTAGTGTCGCTAGTGCCACTTGCCGCCCTGAAGGATGTTGTCCTATTGCGGTCGCGTATTTCTCCGAGATAGGGCTGATAGGGCGCCAAGACCTTGCTGCTTGCATGAGCACTAGTATGTATATGGTAAGGTAGCTGCTGCTAGCGCTGATTGTTAATCTATTCTAGGGCCGTAGTAAGCCTGCCTTGTTAAGCTTAGTGGCTGATGAACGGTGGATCTGCATACGCGAAAGTGTATCATGCAATCCAAAGCCTATAAAATTCATAAAATTCTGTATTACCCGCTGTCGAAAAGCCGTATGTCTCCACTCCAAAAGTCTCAGATCCAAAAAGAAATTTTCTGCATCCGGCGAATGGAGCGGCCTTGATGACCAACACGTGTTGCTGAGAAACAGCATAACAATTACTATGTACTCTACAATTCGACCGCTAACGAGGTACACGTAAAGCAACTCGCCACCTTAAATTTGCATTTCGCTTGTGGTTGCCCGCCATCGATATCATCTCCGTGACGGCTCAAGTCCGATCTTAGTGCGGTACCTAGAGGAGGGTTGGAGCGGCTGTCATCGTGCATTTTTATCCAAGTAAAGCGACCCGATGATAAATAGAATGCGCGTCCTCGAGGTTGACAGACACCTTTGGCCGCTTTGCCCACTTAACGGGGACATCCTGCGGCAAAACAACGTGGAATGTCCAGATGGCGGCTAGTTTGGCGGCACAATATGAGATATTAATGACTAATTGAACCGGCATGCAATGCATGGCCTGTGTCTTGCTTCGCCTCGGAACTTCGACCGCCGAAGTAGTCGCCAACAAAACTGCTTAATCACTCACACGTCTCCATCATTTTCTTGATAAAGCTCTGCAGCGTCGGATTCCATAGGGCGGCGGCAACCCTTTCCTTGTCTGCCAACTGCTTGTTAACCTCGTCAGCAGTTGAATGAGTGCCTTCTTTGATCCTGACATCTACTCGAAAGCGTGGAGGGAGAGACTCCTCCAACCGCACCCTGACGCCCAAGCCAATGACGGTGGCCAGACTGCAGTGCTGAATGGTTGGTGTTATGAGCACTGTGACTGTCTGTAGATTTGAGGAAGGCCTGGACGGTATAGTAGGCGCAACTGAGATGTCTGGCAATGACACGACGGCAAGCGCCCCCAGGGTAATGGGGTGCTCTGGATCCGACATGGTAGAAATCAAGTCATATATTTCTTGCTCATCAATGGGTTCGGGCTCGTCATCACTACCACTCTCGTCGATCGATGAGGGACTGGAGGCTCGATAGAGAGGATCATCCGCTATGAAGCTGGGACTGTAGGCGAAGGCATGGGTGCGAGCGTTGGGCCCATGAGTCGACTGGCGCCGTCTTCGTGTGGGCAGGTCGGAAGGATTGAGAATGAGAGGGTTTGCGTTCTTGCCGTCGTCCATCGCGAATACAACACAGGGAATGAGATGCTTATTGCGGGCATTTCAAAGCGCAAGACGGAGAAAAGAGGCTGATCACATGACTGTAGAAAGACGACAAACTAGCCAAGCCAGGTCACGTTACCATTACTCAGATCCTCGCACAGTATGGAGGATATCTACACGTGTACCTGTGTACGCTGCCATCTTGTCATCCCCCATTCTTGCCATCATTCTTTGAAGCTGATGCTAGGTTTAACTTAATTGTCGCCACCTGACCAGTGCCAGAGGCCAGTGGAGAATTTGGCCGTGCCGTACCTGGAACAGCCTGGTCAGTTGGCTCAGTGACAAGACTTGGCGGCGTTGTCTTGTCAAAAGCTTGGCATTTCAGGTGGGGATCAAGGTTCGTGTCCCAAATGCTTATCTACAAAGACAAAAAGTCAAAGTCAACAGTGAGGTTCACTGTCGCATGATTTGGCACATCCAAGAGCAGCAAGCCGTGACTTGTGGACAATATGATTCCTGTACTACCGTGTGAATTACCATACGTTACACTCACGGTGGTACACTCTCTGGCGCTGGCTTGCTAAGCCCTAAAGCGCTCGGCCCTGTGCCAACGCTGAGTCATGCGACCATTTGGAAGTTGACATTGGTACAAATACTACGGACATCTCCTATCGAGTCAGGTCAAACTCTAAGCGTGTTCGAGAAGGGGTCTTGGAGCCAGAAACTACACCGCCTGATTACTTAATGAATTCATGACCTAATCATGCCAAGGCTCACGTGAGCCGGGCCGCCAAGGCGAATACAGTTACTCCTTTACAAGTCGTTACCAACGCTGATTACATGCCCAGCACACCTCGTATGCGAATTCCCTTCACGGGTGGCTTCCCGCCGCCGCCGATAATCCCGCCGGGTGCTGCTACTCCGGCTGGTGCTGTCGCTGCGCTCGCCTCTTTTCTGTCTGCCCCTCGACAGACACCTCTTCTTCTACACAATGACAGACCAAAGAAGAAGAAGACGGTGGTCTTAACTGGAGCTGGTATCTCGGTCGCTTCTGGACTAGCTGACTACCGCGGCACGAATGGCACCTATACACATAACAAGAACTATCGGCCCATCTACTATGGCGAATTTGTCTCGTCGCACGAGGCTAGGAAACGGTATTGGGCACGATCCTTCCTAGGCTGGCGTCCACTGAAGCGATCGAAGCCGAATGCCACCCACTATGCTATTCGAGATCTGGCCGAACTTGGGTTGATATCCTCAGTCATCACGCAAAATGTAGATTCCTTCCACGGCCTCGCCCACCCGCAGCTCCCAACAGTCGAGCTTCACGGCTTCTTGCGTACGCTGGTCTGCCTTACATGCCACAGGCAAATGCCACGCGATGAATTCCAACAAGAACTCGCGCGTCTGAATCCAACCTGGGCGGTCTTTCTGCAGGAGCTGTTGCAATCAGGTGCTCTAGAGACGGAGAATCCTGAAGAGCAGAGGAAGATGGGCTACAGAACGAATCCCGACGGTGATGCCGATGTGCCCGGTGCTTCATACACCACCTTTCGCTATCCTGCATGTCCACATTGCCTCAGCCAGCCACCAAGGCTGAAGGATGGTTCTAAGGGCAGGGTCAAGGTTGATGCTGATGGCGCATGGTCCGCGTCTTCCGACTCGGGTGTGTTAAAACCGAACGTAGTCATGTTTGGGGAAAACATCTCAGACCCGGTCAAGCACGCGGCCGAGGAAGCCGTCAATGAAGCCGAGCGCGTCTTGGTCGTCGGAAGCAGCTTAGCAACATACTCAGCCTGGCGCTTGATTAAGCAGGCTTTTGACCAGAGTATGGCCATCGGCATTCTTAACCTTGGAGGCGTCAGGAAAGAAGAGTATTTCTTCTCACCTAGGACAACCGCCTCAGATGGCATAGCGGCTTTCCGTGCAAGCTTGGCGGCCGAGCTGATCCTCCCGGAAGTTGTGAGGGTGTTGAAGGGAGAGGTCTCCGATGTTAGCATGGTCGACTTCCCCAACCTGCATGTACAAGCCGGTAGGATAGAATAGAAGTCCAGAGCATTGAGGCCACAGTACAAGCGTGGAAAGTCGGATGCTTGAATAAAAGTCTTGTGTAATTAATGAATAAGAATTATTGATGTGTCTCTAAACCTTCGGCATGTAATTCTCCTGGCGAATGTTTTCCCGCTGGGGGTTGCCACCAATTCGGCCGATATAAGACTAGAGCAGTAGGTGGGAGTAATCACATACGCAGGCAAGCCGCCAATATCTGCAGGTGAGACAGCTGCTCGGGTCCTGAAGGTGTGGTAGTCAACACTTTTTTCATTTTTTTTTCTCTTACTTCAGCTCGTGCGGCTCACGAACGGGCTTCTCCCCCAGGCGTGGCCGTGGAATCATTGGGCGAGGGTTTGGATCTTCTTCGTCAGCCTAAGAAGTCCAACTTCCAGATTGGTTAGATTGGGGGGTGCGATAGTCGACTGCAGGGCGCGTCGCAATGCGGCACAAATACACGAGAACGAACATGCTAAAAATTCGGCCTGGGGTTGGGTGTGGGTGTGGTGGCTTTGGGACAAGGGAGTGCGGCTCACTCATGCAGCAGCCCTAAATCCTCACCATATATGAGCGAGATCCTGTATACCTATACCTGTATTTCGCTTGACTCTTGACCGGGGGTGAAGAATAGCAATCTCCATGATCATGGCCGCGTGGAGGTGCGACCGACTATTAAAAAAAAAAAAACAAATACCATACACGTGTAGAGGGTCTTGTGAAATCAAGTATGGACCATTGTACACTTTCTACCGCACGTGCTCCCATGTTGCGCAACAATGTTACCGTCCAGGATTGAACGCGTAGCTGGCACGTTTCTTTTTCCTGACCAACCCTGCCCTCGATCGTAGTCCACGTGTTGAACTAGAGGGAACGACAGTGTTCAGGTCCACAGTTGATTGGCGGAGCTGGTGGCATAATAATAACCCTCGGGCTGCGATTGGATGAAAAGCTTTGTGGCGCGGCTTGGCGCCGAGTCTGGCGGAAGGCGCTGAAAATGCTTCTAGTCTTGGCGGCTTGGCTGAGGTGGCGGAGCTTCCGAATTCTTAAAGTGCTAGACTCCAATGAGATCAAGGCACTTGAGCACGTTCTTCACTTTCGCCAAGCGGAATGCGGCCAAGACTTCCCGAAGGCAGTTGCGTCGCGCTTGACATGAGATGGTGCCCTTGGCAGTTACATCCCACTCCTACTTGCTAGCAAGTAAAATCGAAATGCAGCCGTCTGTTGAGTCTGGCCACACGAGGGTGGAGGTTTGCTCAACTCCACTATGCTGGGGTAGGCAGGAACGGCCGAAGCTAGGTAGTAACAGCGAACGACTCTCAATGCCCTTATAAGCCCTGTTTTCTTCGCCCCTGCTGGTTTGAACTCCTGTCGCCATTAATCCTATCCTCAGCAAACATCTGCAGGGACGAACAGTCGGCACAATGGCTGTCCTGAGTCAATACGAGTAAGTCTTGCACAAGAACACGCAAGAGGCGAAGTAGATCTATCGCAAAGAATCGAGGTTGCTGACGACCCGGTGTCTAGTTATATCTTTGCCCTGGGCACATTCTTCGCCCTTCTTGACGCCTACAACAACGGTGCCAGTATGTTGAAACCCCCCAACCTCGACCCGTTCCCACGGGTCAGAATGCTGCAAATGCTGCAACTGCTGCAACTGCTGTAACTGCTGTAACTGCTGTGAATGTGGGCTCCTTCTAACACCCCCGCTCTAGACGATGTGGCCAACAGTTGGGCAACCAGCGTGTCCTCCCGGTCCATCTCCTACCGTCAGGCCATGGTGCTAGGTGCAATCTTCGAAATGGTGGGAGCCATCACCGTCGGTGCCCGAACTGCTTCAACCATCAAGAACAAGATCATTCCGCTCGATGCCTTCAAGGACAATGCCGGTGTCCAGATGCTTGCTTTCACCTGCGCCCTGGCTGGCGCCTCCACCTGGGTCATGTGGTGTACCAGACACTCTGCCCACGTCTCGTCGTCTTACTCGCTCGTTTCTGCTGTTGCTGGTGTCGGTGTGGCCGTTGCTGGTGCGTCCAATGTCGAATGGGGCTGGAATGGTGGCAACGGTCTTGGTGCCATCTTCGCTGGTCTCGGCATGGCTCCCGTCATCTCGGGCTGCTTTGGTGCCACGATCTTCATGCTCATCAAGCTCATTGTGCATGTGCGCAAGAATCCTCTTCCATGGGCCGTCTGGACCTCGCCATTCTTCTTCCTGATTGCTGGCACTGTGTGCACACTGTCGATTGTGTACAAGGGCTCTCCCAGACTTGGCCTGAGCGACAAGCCTGGCTATTGGGTTGCCGGTGTCACTGTTGGTGCTGGTGCTGCTCTTGCTACACTGGCTGCCATCTTCTTCGTTCCCTGGCTTCATGCCAAGGTCATCAAGAAGGACCCCAACATCCAGTTCTACGACATCATCAAGGGTCCTCTTCTCTGGAGGCTCCCATACTCGGAAACCAACGAGGTGGCCAATGTTCCCAACTACGCTGTCGTTCAGCATGATGACGATGATGTCACATCTACTGGAGAATCTGATGATGACGACCTGAAGAAGGGCGAGGCCGGAGACGCCATCAAGACGCCAACGGCAGCAGACAAGGAGAAGAAGAGCCTTGCTGCCATTGAGGCCCAATCGCCGCAGCTGACGTACAAGGAGCGTGTTGCCGAGGGCCAGGAGCGATTCCATGCCAAGCTGAGGAAGAAGAAGGGTCCCCTGGGCTGGGCTATGCGAACACTGCACGACAACCCGATGGGCGAGGGTGAGATCTACGAGTTGAAGAACATGAAGATTGCACTCAAGCGAATCCCGGCAATGATCGTTGTTGCTCTTCTCTACGGTGTCAACTACGATATTCATGCTGCCCAGACTGGTGTGCACGGTACTCCTGAGGGCCGTCGCATGGAGCGCACATATGCCATGGCCGAGAAGTACCCCAACGAGGTGGAGCACGCCTACTCGTACATCCAGGTTATCACTGCCTGCACTGCCTCGTTCGCCCATGGCGCCAACGATATCGGCAACGCCGTCGGTCCCTGGGCTGTCATTTATGGTGCCTGGCAGACGGGCAACGCTGCCGAGTCCAAGGCTGAGGTTCCGATCTGGCAGTTGGCTGTGCTTTCGTGCACGATCTCGGCTGGTCTGATCACATACGGCTACAACATCATGAAGGTCATGGGCAACAAGATCACCTACCACTCTCCCAGCAGAGGCTCTTCCATGGAGATGGGCGCCGCCATCACCGTGCTCATTTTCTCGCAATACAGTCTGCCCGTGTCGACATCGATGTGCATTACCGGCGCCACCGTGGGTGTGGGTCTTTGCAACGGCAAGCTCCGCGCTGTTAACTGGCAACGTGTCGGTCTTTTGGCTTTCTCCTGGGTCATGACCATCCCGATTGCTGGTACTATCGCTGGTGTCTTGATGGGCATCCTCCTCAACACACCTCACTTCTCCTCCTAGACTAGTTTTATCTATACCGGTTCATGACGCAGGTTGAGTCTCGGGATTGTTTTATCAACATGACATGATAGCCATAAGCTAAAAACAAAACAGACATCTTTGCAGGGTTACAGGTTACAATATATCCCGGGGGCAACTATCATTTTAATGCTATTTAATTGGGTTTTTTGGGTATCATCATATCGTAAGATCATGTTTTTTGTGTTTTCATCGTCTATCCCTCTTGTCCTTCCATCTTCCACCACCGCCTCTGCCCTTCTTCGCCTTCCAGCCAAAGTCTTTATTGCCATCGTCGCCGCGCCGATCCATCTCGGCCAGCCTATCCTTCCTCATCTTGTCCTCGTCATTCAGCGATGCCGATGCGTCGAGCACGATGGAAGCATGACCAACCCCAGCACCACCAGCACCAGTACCACCAGCACCACCGACCGGCGCCTTCAAATGCACGCCAAACCTACACTCAGGCCCATCGGGACAAAACCCAGCCATATAAAACAAGCACAACTTCCTGCGCACATGTCTCTTCCCACAACGGGGCCCCCTTTCACAAAACCCACGGTGATAGGCCTCACACAGCGGCAGCTTGCTGTCCTCCTTGACATGCACATACAGACACTCATCCCCATTCTGACAGTACCCGTTCGAGTTGTAGAACTGGCACTCGCTCATCTTGCGCAGGTTGTACTCGTGCAGGTAGTCGCATGCATCGCCCTTCTTGCACAGGCCCTTGAGCCAGTGCTTGCACACGTAGTTGTCGTTTTGCCGCGAGAAGTGCGGCCCTGCACCTGCACCTGCGCCGGTGGCACCGCCGGTGGCACCTAGGCCTGACACATTGTTATTGTTGTTATTGTTCGTGTTGCTGTTGTTGCCCAACTGGTGGTTCGGCGTCGGGTGTCGGTTCGGGCAGTGTCGGCCGAGTGGGCACGAGCCTGTGCTCGAGTACGTTGCGCATACGGGGACGGTCGAGATCAGCGAGGCTAGGCCGTGGGCGCGCAGGAACGGAGTGAAGCTGAAGTTGTATGTTGGTGGTGGCAGGGGCGGTGTGTCGTTGTTGTTGTTGTTGCTACTGCTGCTGTGGGTGTTGCTGGTGGTGGTTGGGGGATAGCGCGGCAGGATGGTGTTGATGGCGAGGAGTGTAGAGGCCGCCGGTTGTGGTGGCATTGGTGGCGGGGCAGTTGCTGTTGCCATTGTTGATTGTTGGGCGAGTGGGAGAAGAAGCAAACAGTGAGAGAATGTTAAGATGATTTCACATTCGCATTGTAAATTATTCATAACATAAATTACACGTGTAATTCCATACATAAATACCCCACTTTAGGATTAGTGCAAGTACTGGAGGGGGGAACTGTATTGTATATCAGTCAGCCCAACCAACCAACAACCCAGTTTTCTTTTGGTCCTTGCTTTTGCGAGCTCTGATCCATGGCCCATGGTCTTCCCCGACCAATCCTCTCATTGCCGGTCCTGGCAAGATGATGATGATACTCAATGTACCGAGGAAGCTAATCTGATCATAGGTCTCCACCTGTGTATTTTGTGGGTTAATCATTATGATAATCGTTTATGCGGGGCAGGAACGACCTCTTTCCCCCCCCACTTCACGATTTCCCTCTTATTATAAACAACCTCTATTCTCGTTACGAATTTTCTACATCCCTTACTTATTCTATTGTCAATACACTTGTTTGAATCTGTTTTTTAAAAAAAAGAATGGCAGCAACAGCAACAGTAACGATCAACGCGACGATTGCCAGCTTTGGCGGGAAACTGCTCAAAGTCGCCCACAATGCGAAGACGACCGGCTGCGAGATGAAATTCAACCTCTACCTTCCCCCCCAGTCCGGCTCAGCAAAAGTGCCGCTGCTGATCTGGCTGTCCGGGCTGACATGCACGGCCGAGAACGCGTCGGAGAAGGCGTTTTTCCAGCACGGGGCCAGCAAGCGCGGCATTGCCGTCTTGTATCCGGATACCAGTCCACGTACGTAGAAAGAACACACAGCATTCTGACTTGAAGAAGAAGAGAGGAGGAATGAACAAAAACATATTATTATCTTCCTGCATGTTGACAAACTCTGCGCTTTTGCTTTTTTTTTTTTGTGTTACAGGCGGCATCGGCATCAAGGGCGAAGACGACGCGTACGACTTCGGCTCCGGCGCCGGCTTCTACGTCGATGCCACGGCGGACCCGTGGGCGACCAACTACCGGATGTACAGCTACATCACCGAGGAGCTGCCCCAGACCGTGTTCGAGAACTTTGCGACGCAGATCGACGCTGCCCGAGTCAGCATCAGCGGCCACAGCATGGGCGGCCACGGCGCCTTGTCGCTGTATTTGAAGAACCCGGGCAAGTACAAGAGCGTCAGCGCTTTTGCCCCCATAGCAAACCCGCTCAAGGCGCCCTGGGGCGAGAAGGCGTTCAAGGGCTACTTTGGCGAGGCCGACTGGCAGACCAAGGGCGCCGAGCATGACAGCACCGAGCTGTTGAAGAAGTGGAAGGGCGGGCCGCTGGATATTCTCATTGACGTTGTAAGTTTTGTTGACTTTGACTTTTATTTTGCCTTTCCGCTGGGCCCGGAACACACTGACTTTTCCACCCCGCCTCCTGTCCAGGGCACCGGTGACAACTTCTACAAGCAGGGCCAGCTCCTGCCCGAGAACCTGCTGGCGGCAGCCAAGGAAGCCGGGCAAGAAAAGGGTGTGCGCGTCAGATTCCAGCCTGACTATGACCACTCATACTATACAATGGCCACGTTTGCCGACGACCATATCGAGCATGCTGCCAAGTATCTGTTTCTCAGCGGAACTCTATGAGGATCCGGTCAATGATATATAAACCTTTGACCCCATGTCTATTTCTGTAGACTTTCCGCTCTCTCTTTTTTCCCCTTAACCCTCAACCCAGCCATATCAAAACAACGTAAAACGCCAGTGCTGGTACAGCAACTTCCCACAGGCTGCGGATGAAGTAGCGGAACTTGGTTTTCGGTGGACCCCGACCGTAGTAAGGGCTGCTGATTCTGGGACGCTTGAGTTTGTCCGAGGGTATTCCCCAGTCGTCGTAGTCGTTGGAGGCGGAGTGACCTGCTGCTGCTGTTGTTGTTAACGTTGTCGTTGTCGTCGTCGTCGTCGTCGTCGTTGCTGGACGGGAGTTGCGGTAGTAGCTGGTGTTGGTGTTGGTGTTCTTGTGATTGACGTAGTTGCTTGTCGTGGCTGAGTGGTGATGGTGGTGGTGTCGATCGTGGACGGAGGTGACGGGGTGCGGAAGGTCGAATTTGCCGGGGCTAGATGAAGCTGCAACAGTGCTCGCAGCAGGGTTGTAGCGGACAGCGGCGACAGCGAGGATGAGAACTGTGAGAGCAAGGATCTGGCCGTATCGAATGAAGATGGCAAGCTGGTCAGGGAAGAGACAGAGATGGTTCTGGAGCGTGTCGCGTGGTGTCGGCGGCGGATCCTCTGTGTTCGCTGCGGCGGCTGGACGCGTGAGTTTGGCAGGATCAATGGGGTTCCATAGCGAGACCAGCTGCACGCCCGGCCGGCGCACGCCCATGGCCCAGGAGATCGACTTGACTGTGATTTCGCGGATCCGGCCGGTGAACTCTGAGTGCTCGATCTCGCAGTAGTCGTGGTCGTCGCCCGAGTAGATCTGCACCACCTCGGTCGCCGAGAGGTGCTTGATGATGTCGGCCGACACAAACGGGGTCAGCACGTTCTGGTACTGGTAGCCGCCGGCGATGCGGATGGACGGACTGCCCTCGCGCAGGGGGCCGCAGGGTGTGTCCTGCGCGCGGAAGAAGGGCACGTGGGAGAGGAGGATGGTGGGGAAGAGCGCAGAGGGGACGTTGGGCGGCGGGTGCACCGGGGGGGGTTTGGCCGGCTGGACGGGGTCCGTAAGATTGAACACGCGTGCCGGGAGAGGAGCCGGGGCGAGCGACTGCGGCGCGATGAGCTGCATGTGTGCGGCTTCTCGGCGCACAGCCTGCTGCCGGAGCGTCTTTGCCTGCGCCAGGAAGTCCTCGGCTGGCTGCCAGAGATGGCTGTTGGCCGAGGCGGCCGCGCTGCCATCGCCTGCGCCCGAGCTGCCGGTCTGGGGGTCGGCCTGGTCGATCGCACTCAGTGAGACGGTGTCGAGCGAGACAAGCGAGTGGTTGCCCAGCACATCGATGCGGTTGAGCGGGCCGAAGAAGGCATCGAACCGGCTCCTGACTGCGCTCTGGATGCCACGGCCAAAGCCCAGGTCGTGGTTTCCTGGGAGCGAGGCGATGATACGCCGGCCCATGGGCGCAGCCGCAGTGACCAGAGGTCCGCGGATCGCGTTTCTGAGGAAGATGTCGGAGAAGCGGCGGTACTCGCGCAGCCAGAAGTCCTGGCCATACTGGCGGTATTGCCCCTCGGGCGAGGTTGTTGTTGCTGTTGCCCACTCGCGGCCGCCATCAAACAGATCACCCAGGAAGAGCGTCGTGTCTGGCTGTAGGCGGCTGTGCAGCTGGAAGTTGGCCCGTCTCAGGTAGCGGTCGGTGTAGGCAAAGGTCAGACTGTTGAGTAGCCATCCGCGTCCGGGGTAGGTGTGCGGGTCGACGAGCTGCGGGTCGGCGATGAGGAGGATTCGGTGAGGCACGGCGTATGATGGCTGTACAGTTCAGTCAGTCTTGCTCTGCATGTCCCGTCCCAGTGGAAAACAACACGCACCCAGCGCTCCCACGAGTGCCAATCGCACTGTCTTGCACTCTGCGAGAAGACACCGCGTTCTCCCCACCACAGCGCCGTCCACCACAACAACACCAGTGCCGTTGTCAGCCGCAGCAGCCGTAGCCGTAGTCGCTGACGCGTGGCTGGCCACCCATCATCCATCCCCGCTGCTGGCTACAAGGAAGCGAGGTGTTGAAAGGGGTGGTGAACGCGGAGGGCGATACATTCACGTGCCTGCGGTCCACTGATTTTCATCGTTTACTGTGTAGTAGAATCTACATAGACATGGTAACAACAAGAACAAGACTGTCTGTCATACTCCTATACAACATGTGCCACTGAGCCTCTGCGCTGTGTGATCTGCCCAAGAAGCGGAGCAACCTCACTGGCCTCTCCGACCTCTTCGGTCGCTTCTGCAACGACTTCGACCTCGTCGCCAAAGACCGCGTCCATCGCCGGCCCCATTGGAACACCCCGCGTTTCAGGCACGAAGAATGCACACCAGAAGAAGGTGATGGCACTCAGGACACCGAAGACTACATACGTGCCCCATCCAATCGATGCAATCAAGAACGGCGTCATGGCGGCGATCACGATCTGACCGACCCATTGAACCGCCGTTGTGACGGCACAGGCCTGCGTGTTGATGAAGGATGGGAAGATCTCGGCACATATATTCCAGCTGATCGGACCCAGAGAGACGCCAAAGGCAAGAGCAAAGACGTACACCATGATCACAGAAGTGATGCCAAAGCCTTTTGGTGGTGAATCCCCGGCAGCGACCTTGTCTATTTTCTCAATGCACAAGGCCAGCACAAACATTGAAATGGCACATGTCAAGGAGCCCAGCAAGAGCCAGAACTTGTTGGTTCGCAGTCGAACGAAGAGAAAGGTGAAGGACAGGGCCGACACCAGCTTGACCAGGCCGAAGATGCCGGTGAGCAGCAGCGATGAAGATACCGACTTGAATCCCGCCGACATGAAGATGATGGGTGCGTAGTAGTTGATTGCATTCAAACCAAGCGCATTCTGAGCAATCATAATGCCCATCCCGACGGCCAGGCGCTTTCTAATGGCATAGAAACGCCGCCACATTGCCACCTGTGGCTGCAGCTCGAGGCCGCGCTGGGCAACCTTTTCCATTTCAACGGCTTCCTGCTCAACCTCGGAGCTCATGCGGAGCCAGGAGAGCACCACGCGGACCTCCTCGAAGCGAGTCTGGGATGCAAGCCATCGCGGTGATTCTGGGAGGATGAATCTGCTGCCGAGGAGAAGGAGGACACCTGGGATCAACTGGATCATCACCGGAACCTGCCACTGGAGGTCGGAGGCTCCGTCAAAGGCCTGGTGAGAGGCGTAAGCTCCCCAGAAGCCGATCAGAGCGAAGACCTGGATGGCAACCTGGTAGCTCGACACCAGAGCACCCCTTTGAGCCGGGGGTGAAATCTCCGACACATACACTGGGCTGACCAATGTTCCGGCGCCGACTCCGACTCCGTTGAGCAGCCGGCCAATCTCGAAGAGGACCAGGCCATCGATGTTGAGAAGTTGCAGCACAGCACCGACGACATAGACGGCGGCAGCAAACGTGATGCAGGCCTTTCGACCGAACCTCGCACAAACCGGCACACTAAGGGGCACTCCGATCACACAGCCCACAAGCCAGGAGGTGACAATCTGTGACTGGGCAGCTGCAATATCTCGCGGAGGCAGCGTGTCGAGCTTGAAATGGTGGAGGAAGGATGGCAGAACGAGAATGCCACCGACAAAGCCGATGCAGTAACCAAACAGAGCACCGGTCTGGCAGGCAATGAAGGCCGCAAGGTACAGGTTTCGGGATCCCATCTTGACTGAGAAGCACCCAGCTAGAGAGAGCTGTTCAAGAGTCCGAGCTACCTACCTGGAGGAATAAATCCTCTGTGTGGCAGAGGCAGAGGAGCGGTAGTCGGGTACGCTATTAGCCGCTCGGTGGTACGCTTCTCGGCACTGGTCCTCGTGCCGGCCTCGTATCTGAGGGACACAGCACCTTCAGCGATGGGCAGGGCAGGGCATCTTTGCTCTTCCTTGTTTCTTGGGGAGTGTACGAATCAAGTTGCAGAACACGGCCTCAGTTCTGATAAGTCAGTATGCTGACCGGCGACGGGGCTGGCGTAGACGACGCCTTTCTTTCCTTTCCCCCATGGCGGCAATATCTTACTCCGACGACGCGGCTGGACCCGTGACTAGCGACCCCCTATCCATGGTCAGCAGGTACTATCAAAAACAAGCAACAAGCAGCAAGAGCCGGTAACAGACACCAGGATCAAATTGGTGATATTGAGCGAGTCGATCCCCTGCGCAAGTTGTTATTGATTGGCATCAGTTACGCTATTGTCTTCTTCTGCTGTAGCTGACTCAGCCTCTCTGCTCGTCCTCCGGCGACAGCCCCTGCAAACTCGTCGTGAGCCTGGGAGGAGGTATTGGTACTGGGCCGGAAGCCTGTATCTGCAGCTGCATGTATCCGACTGCCAGCACTGCACGGTGTGACGACTCTGGTGGCACACGCGGCAGTTGAAGAAGATGAGCAGTTGATGCCAGCACATCTTGTCGTGATTGCTTGTGTCTGTTACTTGTTGCTGGTTGGATGTTTCGTGTGTCTGATTGATGTTGTCGATATCGAAGGGGTAAAGCGAGATATATATATATACCAGGTCAGCCGTGCAAACGGATGGGAACTCGTTTGCTGCAGTGTGACATGGCCAAGGGTCACGGGCACGAGGAGGAACGACTGTGGATCAATGCTGCTGCTGCTGCTGCTGTCCGTGTCCGAGGGCGTTGTGGTATCAATATAATACAATTGTGGTGTCAAACAATCCAACCAGAATCCTAACTCCCTCTCTCCTATACATCAATCGACCATCATCGCCAGTCACCGACCGTCACCAACCATCATCAACCGTCACCAGCCAGTCCTTGCTATGCAAAAGTCCCAGACGCCGCCATGGAAAAACTCCCAACACACACAAGTCACCCGTGAATCATGATCGTGCCGCCGTAGCCGTCGGAATACAACTCCTTATCCTGATCACCCCCCACGGACACGGCCTCGAAGTGGTGTCCGTCGCGGCCGCTCTCGCTTTCCTCAGAGTGTCTTCCAGCTCCTTCACATACTGCACCTCGCCGCGGTCGGGACATGTCACCACCGAGCGGACCGCTCCTACGCGCGCCTTCCGCCTCTCTGCAGCGTCCTGAGCATCACCCAGGATAGGCTCGGTGGTGGTGCGTGCGTCCTTCTGGACCATCATGTTGTAGCAGAACAGGTTCACCGTCGCCATCCGTCGCTCGTATGTTGCCCGGGTTTCCATCACCCGAATGCTCCTGTTGTCGGCGGCCACCTGCACAGGCAGGCTGTCATCTGAGCTTGTGCTGGTGTTTGCACTACCACTGCCACTGCCACTGCAACTGCCAATGCAACTGCTACTGCCACTGCCGCCCGCAGCCAAGTTTTGCCAGCCTGTGATGAGATCTCGCTCCTGCTGCGGGGAGCTTTGTGTGCGGTTGTGGCAGGAGTAGACGCGGAACTCGAGGGCGCCGAGCGATGGACAGATCTTGAACGCGTTGCCGACTAGCCACATGTGTGTCTGCAGCAGGCTCTCCATGCACGGGCTGTCGCCGTCGTCCATTGCGAGATGGGAGATGTACGCCTTGACGAACGGGTCGACCCTGGTGTCCAGGAGGTATTCCCTCGCATCGCCGGAGCAGTGGAAGATCAGGGTCGTCTGCGAGTAGAAGATGGGGATGGCCTCTTCGCGGAGGACGTGGCAGGTGCTGAGAACGCCCTGGGGATCGTGTTTTGCCACCCGTGAGGGCCGGAGGCGTCGGCGGGATGGTGATTGCAGCCGAACATACGAAATGCCACCAAAGGCGTAGTGAAGAATCACCTCGCGCACCTCAGTTGGCAGACTGAGTAGTAGACACGGCCTCATTTGCAACAATAACAACAATCAAACAACAGCAACAACACCAACCAACACACTACTGGTCTACTCTCGCTCTCTCGCTGTAGTCTTCTTATTCATACGTCAAACTGGCTGGTTCCAACCCCCGTTTATACACGATTTCTGTAGCCGACAGTGGCCCCGAGTGCACTAACTTTATCGGTGATCGTAGTGGTGAGGGGTATTAAGTTAGGGGGGGAGGGGCGGAAATCGTAGAGATGATGAAATTTTCTTTGCCCCGATCGCGCCCGTGGCTGTGCATGACAAATGACAATTTTCCCACTTCCGCCGTTTATGCCTGAGCGATTTCTCTTTCCCTCACCCGTTCTTTTCCTGCCTTCTCCTCCCGCCCCTTTCCGCACACAGCCTTGCAGGGAGCATGGATCTTGTCCAGCACGGATTCTTGGCCACTGGGAAGTGCGGTATAATGATTGGCCTCTGTCCATGTTTTCCCGATCACGTGTTAGCTGTCACGTGCAGCCATGACGAGCAGCGCCGGCCCTTGTCTTCAGAGACCAAGTCCGTTGCAGCTGCTAGGTGATTGAAGGCCTCGATCTACGACAGGATGCCATCACTCAGTGACCATAGTTGATATCTTATAATCATTTACTGATGCAGGAGCATGCTCTTTTATTCAGACGCGCCCGACGCTGGACTCCATGGAGTAAGCGAACCATAGCGACCCGAGGCGGGCCAGTCTCACGAGCATTACTCCCAGGTACCTTCTCCTCTATTGCAGGCACAGATCTGCAATATAGTGATGGTCTCTTTAACTATACTCGCGGTCGCTTTGTTTGTGATGAAGAATATGAGATGTCACAGCGGCACGTCCGCTTCAATGTGAACGAGCTAGCTCGCTGTGCCGCCGAAGCCATCGGGGCTAAATCATGTGTTAATATTGAGAAGTACCCTGATGGCATGTACAACAAGACTATGCTTCTCACGATGGACAATGGCTCCCAGGTTGTGGCCAAAGTTCCAAATCCAAATGCTGGTCTTCCTCACTTTACCACTGCAAGTGAAGTTGCGACAATGGATTTCGTACGCTTCTTCTTAGGAGCCATAAATGCCACTGGGTCCTGAGCTAACGTACTGCAGGCGCAACGCGTTTTGGGTACTCCTGTTCCCAGAGTCTTAGCATGGAGCTCCAAGGCCCATGATAATCCCGTCGGTGCAGAATATATTATCATGGACAAGGTCCCAGGAATCGAGCTAGAGCGCGTTTGGCCAAGCATGGATATCAAAGACAGATTTGCCCTTGTCAAGACCATTGCTGGCTTCCAGAAAGCCTGGACCTCGGTTTCCTTCAAGAAGTTTGGCAGTCTATATTACGCAAACGATATAGACAACAAATCCCGTGGGAGTGAGTCGCTATACGTGGATGCAGAAGGGAACGATATCAAAGACGAGAAATTCGCTATTGGCCCATCCACAGGACGGGAATCAATTGATAATGGAAGAGCAACCATCAGGTTTGACAGAGGACCATGTAAGATTTCCATCCTTGAAGAACGAACAAACCTCTTTTGACTAATCAAGACAAGGGAGCTCATTAGAGGAATATCACCGTGCAATTGGACACCGAGAAATTGCATGCGTAAACCAGCTTCCTCAGCTGCCCAAGTCTCCAATAACTCTGTGCGGCCCGGGAACGTACCAGCCGACGCGTGCAAGAAAGCTCAGTGCCTTGGACTGTTATCTCAAGTTAATCAGGTTTCTCCTACCTGCAGCAGATCAAGCAATTTCATCGGCGCATCTCTGGCATGGCGACCTCCACGTTGCTAACATCTTCGTGAATCCTTCGGAACCAACCGAAGTCTTGGGGCTGATAGATTGGCAATCAACCGAATTATCTCCTCTCTATTTCCATGCCCGCCAACCCTATCTTCTTGACTATGATGGCCCGCCACTCTCCGGCTTACTAGAGCGGCCACAGCCACCAGAGGACATGGACAAGCTTGACGCAAGCGTAAAGAAGCATGCAGAGACTCTGTACTTGCAGCAGTCGCTCTGCTCTCTCTACAACACTCTCACTCACCGCCGCAACCCACAGCTTTACGCTGCGCTTGAATTCCAGCAGACAACGAGCTTCTTGCTCTTGCTTCTCGCGCGTAATTTGCTCATCGACGGCGAGGCATCCTATCTCTCGCAGGTCATCGATTTAGAAGCAACGTGGGGCCAGGATAGTTGTCCTCTCCCTGGATCCAAGGGCTCTTCTGCCTATCCCTTCTCCTTCTCACAAGCCGAACGCGATCAAATCAAAGCCGAGGCCGAAGGCGCCGTGCGCGGCATGAATGCGATGCAGTCGATTAAGGAGGCTCTGGGCCGCGAATTATTCCCCGAGCAGGGAATCGTCAGGGCAGACCGATATGAAGAGGCGCTGGATGCGTTGTCGCAGATCAAGGACCAGGTTATTGACGAATTTGCTACGACTGAGCAGGATAGAGAGGTCTGGCAGAAGATGTGGCCGTTTGGAGGAACTTGAAAAAAGAGATATATATCAGATTAGATTGCATTTCCTCCCATGTTGCCACGGCAGGACATGGTGTGGATGGACCACGCAAGGGATGTCTAAAAGGGCCAGGTTGGGTAGCGGGGGCAACCATTATGAAGTGGGAGACATTCACTTCTGTCTACTAGGTAGAAGGTGCTACCCACCTAGTAGTAGGCAGGGAGGTATACTGCCTGGCCGGCCATCAAAAGAGGCAGGAGGGATCCACCCCACCATCTTCTCAAAGAGGAAGGAGCACACCCACAGTGAGTAGCTCTCGGGATATAGCAAAAAGTCTACATGAACAGTGGCATCAAAATAGATGGACGACCAGTGGGCCCACGAGGTTGAGGCTCCTGATGAGTGAAGAGGAGAAGACATAGGACCGTTCTACACTGATATTCTCTCGCCTATGTCTCTTCAGTCCTCACGAATCGGGAGAACTAGATCTTTCTCATCTTCTGCAGTCGTCCCACAGACGAACAAGCTCTTCAGCGCCACCCGCCCCGTCACTACATCTTCAGCCACGGACGTGATTTGCCCAAACCATGGTTCGACGATCGCGTTCCAGATATGGCTGGCAGCCAGGATGATAATGCCAGCAATCACGGTTGCTACACCACAATGAACAATTCCTGGCACTGGGTACCGATGCTCATGAGATATCTCGTCGGATTCAGTCGCCACAAACTCAGTCTTGTTAGTTCCGAAGAACAGGACCCATGCAAACACGCTTCGCAAGACAATGCCATGCAGTAAATAGATGGCAAAGCTGATCCTTCCAAGAAAACGTAGCGGTTTCCGCGATAGGAGCCAGCGCATCGTGGGCGAATTGACGATGCTGAAAATGAGGACAATAGCACCGATGGTGCCGTATGTGCGTTCATAACCCCCGATATTATCCATCGGGAGGTATCGTGATGCAAATTTGAAAAGAACGGTGGTCCAAGAAGCCTGGTCCCATGCGATGTCGGTGTATGACATGAGAAACAGGGAAAACAGGCAGAGTGGCGCAGTCAAGAACTTAGACAGGGACGAGAGCCGCTGAGGATAGAAAGTCAGACTCAGTTCGGCCAGCAGGATGCCTGCGATGGATGCAGGCCCGGTGAAAGGATCTGACACGGCCCGGCTGAGATCCAAAGTCCAGAGGGTGAGAAGGATCAGTGCTCCGGTTCTCCATCGAGGCGACATGCGAGCCGTGAGTAGCAGCGCGCCTATAACCATGAAGCTACCCTGGAGCAGGTAGATGAGTGCCCATTGTGGTTGGTCGTAGATGTTGATATAACTAAACATCCATGTTTGTTTCAAAGCCGTCACCAGATCGTGCAGAGCCCAGGCGACGCTGGAGCTGGGTGCAGGCGTATTCATCCTCAGCCAGTAAGCATCGCTCTTCCTTGCCGTCTCATAGAAGCCAAGCTGGCAAAAAAGCCAGCTGATCAGGGTTGCTAGGGTTGCCGGGAGCATAAGCCGCAGAATCCTGCTAAACGATGACTTGGCTAGTTTATCCAGAGCAGACTCGGCCTGGCCCGACCTCACCAGCTGAAGAGGCTTCAAGGCATTGACGAAGCCCATCAGAATGAAGAATATTGCGACCCATGAGTGACCAGCAGCAACAAGGCGCAGTATCGGAAGTTGGAAGAGGAGAGGTCTATCTTCGTTCTCGCCGCAACATGGCGGAATGATCGCCCGAGCATAACAGATGACCAGGTGCGAGGCCACGACGCCGACCGCTGCAATACCACGAAGCCCCTGTCATCAACGTCAGTGTCTGACTCTTCCAAGGAAGGATATTTCATACATCAGCCCATCCGGTATCTTGCATAGCAGCGCTCTCAGTCTTGGAGAAGCTGAAGCGAGAGAGTCGTCGTGCCATTCCTCATGTCCCTCGTCCGTTGCCAAGCAAATGGAACCGGAGAGAGAAAAAGAGAAGCAAAAGAGAAGGGTCAGGTCGGTTCTATTCTGGCGGTCGTGACTTCCTCATCAGAAATGGAAGCCACCAACATTCCTGGTTGTTTTTGTGTTTTTATGGCGGTTGCTCCTTCCGAGAAAACATTAAAAGCACCTGAAACATTACCGAATGGCCCCTGGGAGCCATCGCGTCCGTCGAATGAACAGGACGATGAGGCTCACCGAGTGATAAGGTTACTTGTATGTGACATCAGCGTGCCGGCTGAAACAGAAAAAACGGCTCAAAACCTGGGCCAAACACCAAGACAAGACAAACTCAGACGGCTATGGTGCCAGCTGTATTTCACGTCGAGCTCCTTACACTGATATGCGCCGTAATGATACCATTGATGCAGCGTCTTGTCTGCATACGACACTCGTCGATTTCAGCAGCTGCGGCCATGTGCTTCATACAGGGAGCTATCGCGGGTGCTCAAGCTGGCGGCACTGGAACAGCCGTTCTTTGGACAGACTTTACAAGGATTTGGAGCCCAGAGAGCTTGGAGGGCATCGTCACGTACGCAATGTCGGATACCAGTTCTGCCAATGGTGCAAGTCAGATTGTACGCGTACAGTATTGGAAACAACCAGTGCCTCCTTCCCACCTGGGTACACGTGTGTTCTTGCCAGCCAAGACCCTCACCAAGAACCGCCAAGAACCGCCAAGAACCAACACAGCCAATCATTCAAGTGCCTCTTCCACACACAGTGAGTATCCTGCATGGCTGAAAACAAGCTTGATGAGTGGCGTTGTCGCCGATGTCTATGCTTCAAGGAGTTGCCAAGGGAATTATCGAAGATACATGTTGGACCACCATGAGCATCTTACCAGAACAGGTTAATGACTTGATGCTTGCTCAACAGTCTGACCCTCCAGGAACATCCATCTAGGGCACTCGGATGGTGGCGATGACGATGACGATGGCGATGGAGGGGCGACCGTGACTACCTGTCATCGCGGTGCCATTCTCCTGGTCCTCATCCTGCTTAGCTGCAACAACCAGCTTCTCACCTCGACAGTGGTCAAAAACTCCACTCTGCAGACCCAATCAGCTTGCACGTCCTCCTCTGAACAGACCTTGCTGCAGATCAGAAGATCCAGTCCAGTCCGCTATTACAAGAGTCTCTTCTCAGACCAGACAAAGCCCCTCGTCAACGCCCACAAGATCTCTTCTTCCTCTTCCTCATCACAGGATCACTAGTCGCACGGCCTGGTCGGATAAAGATAAGGGCATCTACTCTCGCCTGGCGGACGGGGGCCGAGAACGCAGTGCCATGCTCTCTTTTCCTTATTTTCCTCCTACCTTCTTCTTTTCTTCAGCTTGCTTTTAGGGGGACACGATATTGCTGCCTCTACTATCCGTCTGATATTTCTGAATATCCAGCAATAGCTGATGGTTTCTATCCTCGTCTGATGGTATATGCTCCCCAAAGCATTAGCAAGACTAACTCATCTCCTTCTTTATTAGCAATGGAAGTACCTGCACAGCTTGAGACTCCCAGCACACCATAACCAACTAAACCCCTGACGACCGGGTTCAAATCCTCTGCCTATGCCAGGCTAACCTCACGCATGAACAAATTGCTGCTCAAATTAGACCTCATTGTACAGTTAGGGCTGGCCAAAGTTGTATATCAAAGATCTGGAGGGCTGGCAGAAGGCTGGGGCTGCAGCTCCTGCCGCAAAGCCGTTCTCCATCTTAATCAAGGCAGGCGATACGCTTATACAGCCGCGAGGGCGTGTACATGCCCCACTATCACTGGAGAATGTGCTCATGAGTGGGATCGTCATAGTCCCCAAACACCAACGAAGTGGTCGTCCATCACAGATCCAGCAAAATGAGATCGACAGCATTATTACTTGTATTAAGCAATCACGATCTCATCGACGAATGACTGCTGAGCAACTAGTCAAATCTCTATTCCCTAATAGGGGAATAAGCTCAGAAACACTTACTGGCCTCATTGGTGTTGACTACAAAACACTAAATAGGATGGTCTACAATGATACAATGTCAATCCTGACCAAACGTATGTTGTTCATTCATATCCCTCTGAACAGAACTAACATATGCCAGCACTCCTCCCTGCTGAGATTGAGGGGATTGAGTTAAGCTCTTGCTCTAAGGCAGCAAGGGATGTATCGTCAGATTACTCTGTGGAAACCAAAGTTGACTTTAAAGCATGTTAGAGAGTCTTCCAGGACGGAAGGCGGGAAAGAATTCTCAAAGACTTCTCCCGGATTGTCGGAGGAGCTGCGCCTTTCTTAATACCTCGCGCTCCTTTGACGATGTTACCGTACAAGACGCAGGAGAACTCAAAAAAATGAGATCTGACACCCCTGAAGCTGTGGGGGTGTTAGCATTCTCAAAACCCAGTGAACAAGACCTGTTGGACATAGAAGTGGTGATCCAAACAGAGAGAGGGCCGCACACCCTGAGGGCCCTGATTGACAGTGGGGCTGGAGGAATTTTGTTTCTCAGAGGGTTATCAAGGAGGCAGGGTTGAGCCTCACCACCAGCAACACAACCATATACTGCGCAAACGGGACGACCGCCAGAGTATATGGGCAGCTCAACCTGACCACGCAGGCAACTGATGTGTGAGGAGTTACCTGCATGCAGACAATGAATTCCATGGCATCAGATATCTAAGACTATGACCTGTATCTTGGGTGGCCATGGTTAAAGCAAGTCAACCCAAACATTGACTGGGAAAAGGAGACTTGGGAATATGGTGAACTGACAGTCGAAGACCTGACCAAAGAGTTAAATGCAAAGAAGTTCTTCAAGGAGGAGCGGCCGGAATTGATTTCCATCTACGATTGTTTTCGCCTTCCTACTTGGAAGCCTCTAACAATATGCCCTAGAAACAACCACAGAAAACAAGCCTAAATACAAGGCTAAGTGAGTTGCTAAGGGGTTGCCTTGCCATAAGGCGTTTATGACAGCAATCCAATATGCTCATTATACAGTTGAGGAAGAGGCTCAAGAACGGGTCAGGCAAGCTGTGGAAGGAACGCCCGTGCAGATAATCTTTTCTAATGAGACCCAGGTTTTATTAGCGATGCAAACAAAAGGCCAGAGTCTAATGATTCCCTGGAGAGGAATTCAATAATACTTATCTGAATGATTGATTTCAGCACAAAACAGCTGTATGTTCTAGGGCAATTTCTTTTTTCTTTGGCATGACAAAAGGACCTTTCTTTAGATCTAGCTAAAAGGGATAAATATCTCTTTAACGACTTGCAATGAGTATGCATAATCCCCTCGTGGTTGAAGTAGTCATTAATGAGCATGCTTAGCAATGACATCATCATCCTTTTTTTTCTCTCCAACAGGATGATCCTGTGCCTCATAAAACCTATTGTGGCCAAGGATCCAGATCTAAATCCAATTGAGAAGGTCGGGGCTATTATTTATTTTGAAAGATCAGATATCAAGGCACTATAAAAAAAAGAAAAAACTATACCAACAAAATCCGAGAATTGTTGAAAGAAGGCATTGGGAAGCATCCTTGACATGCATGTCAATTGATTGATTGATGCTGATGCCTGGTGGGTGGGATTCAAATCCTTGCGACAACAACGACAACAACGACAACAAAAACAATGCCACAAACGTTTGCCAGCCCGCCCAGGACGACGTCCGTCATTGCAGCAGCAAAACGGAGAAGGGCCCGGCAAGGTACAACTAGCGAGCCGGTTCCGTTCACTTGGCGAATGGTCCAGAACATGCTCTCTGAGACTAGCTTGATCGATCTGAGGGGAAGGAGGGCGAACTAGATAAATGGATGGCGGGGGGAAAGGGCGAGACAACGAGGGGAGCGGCACGGAATAGATCTGTTACCTGTTACATCAGCAACAAGAAAGAAAGAAAAACAGACTAACTTTATGCGATTGTTATTCTTCTTCCTGTCAGCCTGCCTACACCGTGTAGGCCAGGCCGGCCTGTTGCGACCAAGTTGACTCGCCCACTAGTCGAGGAGGGGAAAGAAAACCAAATGGTAAGTGGTGGTGTTACACATTATGAATATTCTGGGTTCACAGTGTAGTGTAGTGTAGGTAGGTATCTGTTGCTATCGATACATCAAGAAAAAAGACAGGTTGAGACTGGTTCAAGTTTTCTGCAGGCGATGCGACTAGATAGGGTCAAATATTAAGCCAGTATAGCTTTCTTCAACGCTTCCACATCCCCCCCAGCATTACTCACTGCTCTCAAAGCTGCCTCGCTGAGTTTCTTGCGTTTTTCTCGTGCTTCGGCTTCTCGACGAGCCCGTGTCTTTGAACTGCCGCTTGGCGCGACATCGCTGAGCAGTTTGAGCGAGTCTTTGGGCGTAAAATTCACAAAGTCCATCGACACCGGACCGCCCGTCGGGGTCTTTGGTGCCTTGGGCAGCTTGGACATCGATCGCGACCTAGAGTGAGTCATCGACGGGTTATGAGGGAGAGGCGGGGGTTCATGAAGGTCTTTGATAGGTCCTAGCTTTTGAATGGACTTGCGTCGACGTAAGGTGTGCTCGGATACCCCACGCATGGGCGATCGCTGTCGAGCCGTGCGAGGAGTCCCATTAGGCGGCAGCAGGGGCGGCGATGGGGATCGAGAGCCCGGCTGTCGTGTCTTGCGCGGACTCATAAGTGGAGGTGGTGGGTTGACTGAGTTAAAATGAGGAGGGATTGGGATCGCAGGCATTGAGTTGAGCGCTTGATGTCTGTGAACAGGCGGTGAATATAGCAACTCGCTGGCAGAAAGGCTGTGATGGAGGGATGGATTGCCTTCATGGAATACTGCACCATCCATCTGCTCTGGGTAGTATAGACCATTTTCAGCGTGGTTGATGTTTGCGCCCATCATCATCTGCTCAGGGTTGTGTGCTTGGATGGGAGCAGCTGCCTGTGCATGCTGGGCGCAATTTCTTGCAGGTAGTCTTCCACGCCGGCTGCCCTGGGTTTGTGATCCCCAACCAAGCCCATGTCTCTTGTAGAGATCATGCATATTTTGTATACTGTGTGAGCTTCGCACAGTGGGAGGCAAATTTTCATATGGCTGGTGGGCATGGGTTGTGGTGTCAAAGCTGTTTGCTGCTGCCCAGACTGGTGTTGCCACTGACTCAAAGCTGTGTTGTTGCATTCCGTTTGTGTGGAGTTGGGGACTGGTTCCGAATGTTTGTGTCTGATCAATTAAGCCTGGGTCTATGCCAGCCGAGCTCTCGCTGCCAAAGACATCGGGGAGCAGATCTTCATACTTTGAGATGGCGACCCCGATCTCTGGATCCAGGTGCGCGAGACCGCTAGACACTGGCACAGACATTGCAGTAGACTGTGTATGCGCCGGCAGGCTCTCAACTTGCTCTTGTTGGTCTGGATTTACTCCCAGGTCAAAGTGGTCAAATTGCTGCTGCCAGGATTCGGGTTCGCCCATCTTTGTATGCAGCGGCAGCTGAAAGTACATAGGGCTTGGGGACATTGGAGTCGGCGGAGGAGGGGCACGCTTTGTGTTCGCCGTCTTTGGACTAGTTTGTGGAGACTGGAGGGCCCAAGTCACAGGATTTTCATTGTCGCCGAGTTGGGTGTCTGGAGGAGAAGGGCCTCGTTGTCGCCGTGTTTTCTGCACCACAACTTGGGTCGCCGGCCGGTGACTCAGGGACCACAATGTCTTCCTCCACGGCTGAGACTGGGATGGCGATGGGAGCATCGACTCCGACCGGGACGCACGCAGAGGATATTCACTCGCCATCGAAGATGGTGTCATGAATTCTCCGAGATTGCCAAGCGTGGGTTTGTGTTCGGCTTCGTTGTCGACATCATAGAACTGCTCGTCGAAGTATGAGCCGGTAAAGGAATTGTAGTCCCCCACAGAGGTAAATGGCGGCTTCAACACCTGGTCTTCGGGCCGATAGAGGCCGGCCGCACTGCTAGCCAACCGCATTTGTAGTCGAGAGCGGGAAGAGCCAGGCGGCTTGGCGGGAAGAACATTCAACGCTGAGTCCAGCACCGTGAGAGAAGGCGAGAGAGGCAGAGAGATAGAGAGAGATAGAGAGATAGAGAGATCTGCCGGTCTTGAGGCCAATGTAAAAGGTAAACAAGGGAAGAACTGGAATCAAATATTATGAAATGAGCGGCGGGCGTCAGTCACCTTGGCCGGGCAATGAGAGGAATGTCACCAAGGCGACAACACGTGAGCTTGCGGCGGGTGGGGCCATGCTCAAGCTTCAAGAGTCGACTTTGCATTCCTGCTTCATTAGACTTGGCCATGTTGTGGGAAGAAATCCAGCGCCACAACCACACCCCGCAAACTGTCCTGTCGTTTCGTTGCGCTATCGACATGTTGAAGAGAGACACCCGCTTGGCTAGGAAAGAGCGGGCCGCGTGCCAAGCTTTTCCCTCCCAACACTCAAACGCCACCGGAGGCCCCACCACCGCCGGCGATGCGCCAATCACAGCCGCGATACACCGCCACAGGGCCCCCAGTCCGACCGTCCGGCCTGACGAGAAATGGGTTCTGTGCTCTTCAGCTTTTGCCTGATAGGGCTGCGCAGATGCCCTTCACTTGATCTCTCTGCTTCTTCTTCTGTCGCCTTTGCTGCATGTGAACCTTGTCAATAGACCTTCCTACTCTCCGAGCTGATTGAGTTCTGTCTACAAAGACAGCTTTGATATGCAAGCAATCAACACCACAGCCTGGGGAATAGTATAACATATAACATGGCCTCTCCTCTGCTTGGGGGCTCAGCCTTGGGTTTCTTTCCAAATGTCCAGCAATGTACCCTTCTGTCTTCCAGCCGCTCTGGGAGGACTCCAGTACCTTCACCCAGGAGCAGGTTGATCACTTCAAGCACCAGTGTCGAGAGTTGAACCGGCGCCTCGACCGGTTGACGTCAACTTTGGGTGGCCCCACCCGTAGACCGTCCAGGGTAGGTCGATGGGCAGCGAAGGTTCTTCGGCTAAAGCTCCAGTGTGTGTGTGTGTGTCTGATGGTCAAGAGCAGGAGTTCCATCCACACCTGACACTACATACATGCTATGTTCAGGACATCTACCACGTCCAATGTGGACACTGGGCTGATCGGCCACGGCTCTATCATCGCTGCGCTATAGTAGACAGGAGCAGCACAGAATGCTGCAGTCGGAGAGCCTACGGATCTGCATGGGAAGATTCAGTCTGTGCCCTCTGTCGTGTCAAACGTGATGAGGAAGACAAACAAGGTATGCTAACGCGAAGTCCCCTCTATCAGTGTTTTCAAGCTGATGAAACTAGGCTCTCAAGCCAGGTTACGAGACGCAAAAAGTCCCCATTGTGCCCGCTCGCTGGGAGCAAAGCCAGTTGAAAGAAGGCTCAGGTAATTATTGGAAGCCTTATGTGGCATAGTGGTCAGCTGACAGGCCCACGAATAATCGAGCTAATTCATGACTAGAGATTTGACAACAGAGACGATCGATGGATGGTTGGGACGTCTAATCTGTGTCAGACGGTGGAGACCACGGACAAAGGGCACAAGCGAGGAGCTATTTGGAGAAAGGTGCGCAATCTGATGCTTGTACGTGATGATGAGCCCATCGCCGCCGTGGCGACGCCAAGATGTGTCAATAGCCAAACCTGATGAATGTGACAGCAATCAGCTACCGGTTTGAGCTCTGGCCCACACAAGCTCTTTGCAGTAGGTCTTCTTGTGGCCGAGATACTCTCATTTTGACGGCCCTGTCGTAGTTGTAACATTCCCCAGCAACGATCGTGATGTTCCATCGTTGTCGTCTGGTTGATAAGCTCTCCAAGGCAAGTTAGCCGCGCGCTTAGTCAGTACTGACCCACGACGTCATAGCTCCTAGCTTGTTCTTGTTCAGACCAACAACTCGTACGTCGACGGCAGGTGATCAAACCGACTACAACGTCACTGGCTCCCACGACTCCTCGTCTGAAATCCTCGAGGCAAATCTTGCCAGTGAAAACTTCCTCTCGTCACAACGGCCGAAACATGAGGCATTAAGTAGTGAAGAAAAGGCCGACAAGTTCTTCCTTATCGTAAAAGCGCCAATCTGAGGACCTTCACGTGCGCCTTCCTCATTCTTCCGGCTTCTATCGATTGCGTGGCGAAGGCGAAGCGGAAGGCGCAGAACCCCACTAGCGCCTGCCTTGGTTTCAGCCTAAGTTAACCACGCCACCTATTTAACATATCTCATCATCTCTCTCCCTCTTGCACTCCTCTTTCCATCCAACTAACTCAACAAACTTGTCGACTGATCATTTTGACTGTTCCTTCATCTACCTGCAGCATCAATACAACTATCAAACCAGCCTTTCGCCCTCCGCCAGAATGCAGATCTTTGTCAAGACCCGTATGTAACCCCGCACTGCGCCTATCGGCACCTCAGTTGACTGACTCATTTCACAGTGACGGGCAAGACCATCACCCTTGAGGTCGAATCCAGCGATACCATCGACAACGTCAAGTCCAAGATTCAGGATAAGGAAGGCATCCCGCCTGACCAGCAGCGCCTGATCTTCGCCGGCAAGCAACTTGAGGACGGCCGCACCCTGAGCGACTACAACATCCAGAAGGAATCAACCCTCCACCTGGTGCTCCGTCTTCGTGGCGGTATGCAAATCTTTGTCAAGACCCTTACTGGCAAGACTATCACTCTTGAGGTTGAGTCTAGCGACACCATCGACAATGTCAAGTCAAAGATCCAAGATAAGGAGGGCATCCCACCTGACCAGCAGCGCCTGATCTTTGCTGGCAAGCAGCTTGAAGACGGCCGCACTCTCTCTGACTACAACATCCAAAAAGAATCCACTCTCCACCTTGTGCTTCGTCTGCGTGGCGGTATGCAAATCTTCGTCAAGACCCTGACGGGCAAGACCATCACACTCGACGTGGAATCTAGCGATACAATTGACAACGTCAAGTCAAAGATCCAAGACAAGGAGGGTATCCCGCCTGACCAGCAGCGATTGATCTTCGCTGGCAAGCAGCTTGAGGACGGTAGAACCCTGTCAGACTACAACATCCAGAAGGAGTCGACTCTGCACTTGGTGCTCAGACTGCGAGGTGGCATGCAGATCTTTGTCAAGACTTTGACTGGCAAGACAATTACACTTGAAGTCGAATCGTCTGATACTATTGACAACGTGAAGAGCAAGATCCAGGATAAGGAGGGTATTCCTCCGGACCAGCAGAGACTCATCTTCGCCGGCAAGCAGCTTGAGGATGGCCGTACGCTGTCAGACTACAACATCCAGAAGGAGAGCACTCTGCACTTGGTGCTGCGGCTCCGAGGAGGACAGTAAATGCCTGTGGCAGTGTGCGAAGTAGCGAGGCTGATGACGACGTTTTAACGAGCATGGACTAAGTTAGCATGGGTTGATACCGGGACATTCAATTGCAATTATCATCATTGCGCAGCACTTAGCATTTCTTCTTTCCGTACTGTCACTCAGTATAACGTGAGTCTTTGAATTTTGCCACATCGTAGTGTCGCCTCGAGTCCATTTGTGTAGTCCCGTGACTGGTGATTTGGAAGCCGCATCTTTTCGTTGATCTTCTTTACTTCCAAATCGTTGTGTTTGCTGCTCATTCTTTGTCATGAGATGTACACAGAATGCCCAGCTACTTCTTCCACATTCGTGTCGAACTGTCGCCGTCTGAAAGAAGTTCAACGAGGCCATCATCATCATCCGCCACGACCACCCAACCCCTTCTGACAAGAGACTCTTTTGTCGACGCCCTCAGGCCCTTTTCAACCTTGAAACAGGCAGCCGGTGGCCACAGACAGCAGAAGCGATTAGATAGCAAAATCCAAACGCCCACCAATCCAACAAGTGGCTCTGAAGCGGCAGACCTGCCACGTTCCTCGCCCGAAGACCATCGATTCGACTACATTCACATTGAAAGCGCCGATATGGCTCCCAAGCCGGAGAAAAAAGAGGAGAACATTGTGGGCAAGGGCATCGGCAGCGACATTTCTGGGCAACACATGAAGGCCAAGTACGAGCCAGTGGGGAGGGTGGAAAAGAACCAGGCAGAATGGGGGATTGTGCACCTGTACCGAGATACGGAAGAGACGCCCGGGCTATACAAAGACTCGCCACTGCACAAGAGCGACCTGTGGTCGGACACGGCGAAGAGAAAGTCTGAGCATCCACATCCACCACCTCGAGACGAGGACTGTACAAGCCTGTGCATCCTCGCGGTTCCCTCGTACATGACGCCCTCGGATTTCCTGGCCTTTGTGGGCGAAGAGACGAGAAAGTGCGTGACGCATTTCCGAATGATCAGGACGGAAAGAGCAAATCGGTACATGGTGCTCATGAAGTTCAAGCACGGCAAAACGGCTCGAGCCTGGCAGCAGGAATGGAACGGCAAGGTCTTCAACGCCATGGAGCCCGAGACATGCCATGTTGTCTTCCTGAAGTCGGTCGAGCTGCTCAATGACTCTGCTGCGGCGCTGAACGATGCATCCAGCTTTCCAAGCATGAATAACGACCCTTTTGTGCCATCCATGGCCACCGTCAAGCCCCGAGCACCCCGGACACCGTCACTCGTTGAGCTTCCAACCTGCCCTGTCTGCCTGGAGCGCATGGACGAGACAACTGGCCTGCTTACGATTCCATGTCAGCACGTGTTCCATTGCACCTGCCTCCAAAAGTGGTCCGGTGGTGGATGCCCGGTGTGTCGGTTTACCAATGATGACTTCTCGTCTGGCCCTGCTTCATACAAGCGCAAGAGCAAGTTCTCTGGCGAATATGAGCTTGATGATGTGCCGCTCGAATGCCAAGTCTGCCACGAGGACAAAGAGCTATGGCAGTGCTTGATCTGCGGCTTCTTGGGCTGTGGGCGGTACAAAGGTAAGCACGCCTACCGCCATTTTGAAGAGACCGGACACACCTTTAGTATGGATCTCAAGGAGAAAATTGTATGGGACTATGTCGGTGACAGCTACGTCCATCGTATCATTCAAGATGCCACCAAGCCAGGCGAGAAGCTGGTTGAACTTCCCAGTCGGGGCCAAGACTTGACTGCCCTGGAGGAGGAGGCGGATGGCTATGGCAAGGAGAAGATACAGAATCTGGCACTTGAATACACTCATCTTCTCACCAGCCAGCTCGAGTCACAACGAGTCTACTTTGAGGAGAAGCTGGAGCGGGCGGCCGACAAGGCTTCGCAAGCTGCAAAGAGGGCTGAACAGGCAGCTGCTGAGTGCAGAGACGCGCTGGAGAAGCTGAAGACCAGCCAGCAGGGCGAGCAAGCGACCCAAAAGGCTCTTGACAGTCTGAAGAATGAGAACACGCGGCTCGACATTCGCAATAAGCGCCTAGAGCAGATTTCCAAGGATGTCAACTCCAAGTACCTCGACGAACAGAAGGTGTCCAGAGGCCTGCTGGATAAAGTCAAGTACATGGAAGAGACCGAGATCGCGGCACTTAGGAAGGCCAATAAAGCAATCGAAGAGGATCTGGCAACGCACAAACTGCTGCTGGAGGGTCAACAGGAACAGCTGCGTGATGCCATGATTCAGGCCAGCGCAGCACAGCAGCTGTATGAGATGGTCAAGCGGGGCGAGATCGATCAAGAGGAGCTCGAGGGCGCAGAGATCTCGGTTGGTGCGCGCCCGTTGACGGCGCGAGAGAGAATCCGCAAGAATATTGAAGATGCGAGAAAGGAGAGGGCAGTCAAGCCGAAATTGGTTCCTCCTCAGCAGAGCCGATCTAACGAGTCTAATACTCCGCCGGCTGCGGATGCCGACCAGCAGCAGTTACTGGCCTTGTTGACACACTCGGGCAAGTTGAAATTTTCGACTCCTGACAACGAATCGATGAAAAAGGTGGATGATCTTATTCAGCCACTACGAGAACAGCTGCTGGCCAGCGGTTACCTGACCCCGGCGGACAAGGAGGGAGGATCTTCTATCATGGGCACCCAGAAGCAGGCACACCCTGGTCGAGGCAAAGAGAAGGGGAAGACAAGGAAGTGATGGATCGAATCGAGGCATCAATCACAGATGATATTATGACATGATACCCCCCCAAAAAGCACTTTCAAATAGGTTGACATTTGGAATAGGTAGGTACATACAGAGACTCACCCGCTCTGTAAAAACACACACGTTCCTATCTATTATAATACGGTTATTATCTATTGTTACAGTCAGTCAGTCAGTCAGTCTGACATTTTCTTTACCTTGAGGTCAAGAACTTGAACTCCTCTTCTTCTGCACCCCGAAAAAGTAATTCCCAACCCGTTCACTGCCCGTCACTTCTCTCCAGCCAAGGCCCGGCACATACACAACGCCCTGGACATGGAAGTTCTCCCACCTGCCCCCACCTCCCTGGTCATCGTTGTTATCGTCTACATCCGTCTGGAAAAACTGCCTCAACTCGTCCGGATTAATGTACTTGTTCCAGTCATGTGTGCCCCTGGGCACAAACCCGATCAAGGGCGCCTCCCCCAGCAGCTTGGTCGTGAGGTAA
Organism: Chaetothyriales sp. CBS 135597; assembly: GCA_003709825.1. NCBI lineage: Eukaryota > Fungi > Ascomycota > Eurotiomycetes > Chaetothyriales > Chaetothyriales sp. CBS 135597. The sequence continues at coordinate 440,108 of QQXN01000014.1, read as the reverse complement.
GACAGGGGGTGTCGCGAGATCGTTGAGCCAATCAGCCACCCGCCGGGCTTCAAGTGGGCCGCGGCGGAGCGGAGGAAACTGGTCGGGGAGGTCACGTGCTCGACGACTTCGAAGACGGTGATGATGTCGACGAGCGGCGGGAAGATGCTGCTGCTGCTGCTGCTGCCGCCGTTGTTGAGATCCTGTGATGAAGATGATGGTAGATCTTCGATTGAGGTGTGCAGGAACCGGAGTTTACCCCCCTGAGAGGGCGGGCGGAGGGCCGGGTCTGTGCGGGCGTGGCCGCGGGCGGCGTCGATGCAGGCGCCGGTCGGGTCGATTCCCGTCACGGATTTTGTGCTGGGCAGGAGCGCGGCTGAGCAGGAGAAAATGCCGCCGCCGCAGCCGATGTCGAGGTAGGTTAGCTGAGAAGGCGTAGTTGATGATGATGATGATGATGACGACATGCTCAGGCTTCGCTGGATAAAGTCATGGCGGAGCGGGTTCATAAGGTGCAGCAGTCGTGAAGAGCCGTGCGGGTCCCACCATGACGAGGCCAGGGCGGAAAAGTGCGAGACTTCGGTGTCGGAGACAGATGATCGAGGAGGGGTGGTGGTGGGAGGTCCTTCCTGGTGTAAAGTGCAAGAGGAGTGGCTGAATGAGCGGGTGGCAGAGCGAAGGGAAGTGCCCCTGGAGGAGAGCTGTTTATGCTGTTGTCTTGGTCGTGTCCTTGTGGTCACCAGGTCTCTTTGCTGATGCAGCTTCCGCTTAGAATATAACGGTGACGATGAGGGCGACGTGGAGCTCAAAATCTTCAGATCCGAGGCTCCTGCATGGTAGCTGACGAGCCAGCGGCAGTACCAGCGGCTTCCCGCACCCGAAGCTAGATTCATTCCAGCCGTGAGATCTTTGCAATTGCTTCGTCTGTTCTAATGCAAGTCAACATGTAAGGTGGACGACCAAGTACGAGTCTCTACTACGTTAACGGACAAATCGGAAAAGAAACGCAGATAAGCTCGGTAAACTCCGCAGCGCCGAGTGGCTGCCAAGCCGCCTAGCGCCTTGGCGATCGAGACTGTTTTCGTCGCCGCTGTGATTGAGTCTTGGACGACATGAATCTCTACATATGATTTGTTCCGCCTCCGCCTTCCAAGCATTTCCGCCCCGTGTCGACGTAAGCCAAGTGAGGGCGCTTCCTTGGCATTTTCGGTGTATTCGCGGCGAATGGCATGGATATCGATGGCGTGGGCATGGCGGGCACGTTGCCTCAGGTGTATATAACCATGGCAGACCCCCCGCTCATTATGCAGTGCTATCCTGTGGCATATCACACAGCGGCTTGGCTTACAGTCCCAGTCTCTCTCTCTCTTCTACTTCTCCACATGCTGTTTGTGTCTTGTTCTCTCACTATAGCCACAGTCTCTTACAGAATTACCCCCACACCCCCCACTGGCCACCATGGCAAAGGGCACCACATTGAACCAAGCCTACCCCAGACAGCCTTTCCTTCTCTCAGTCGATGAGGTAGTCAGCCACCACCAGACAAACCTCGTCTCTGGCCTTTCCTCCTCCCAGGTAAGGCAGTACCAGGAGCAATATGGCGAGAACAAGCTCTCGGGCGACGGCGGAGTTTCCTGGTACTCTATCCTGGGCAAGCAGATCTCCAATGCCATGATCCTCGTCTTGGTCCTCGCCATGGCTCTCTCGTATGGTGTTCAGGATTTTGTGGAAGGTGCTGTCATCACGGCCGTTATCGTGCTCAACGTCCTGATCGGCTTCTACCAGGAGTTCCAGGCTGAGAAGAAGATGGATGCCCTTCGCAGTTTGTCGTCTCCGTCTGCTGCTGTGATTCGTGATGGTGACGAGATGACAATCCCTTCGGCCGAAGTCGTTCCTGGTGATATCGTGTCCATCAAGATGGGAGATACCGTTCCTGCGGATCTTAGGATGTTCGAGGTTATGAACCTGGAATGTGATGAGGCTATTCTCACCGGTGAGGCTTTGCCCGTGGCCAAGGACATTGCTCCCGGTGATCGTGAAGACCTTGGACTGGGCGACCGGCTCAACATCTCCTACTCGTCCTCTACCGTCACCAAGGGCCGCGGCCGTGGAATCGTCGTCTACACCGGTATGTCCACTGCCATTGGCGGCATTGCTGCATCTATGCAGAAGAAGACACGGAAGCCAAACAGATCCATGTCTAGTAAGCACGGTGCCATGCAGCCTGTCAAGGGAGGGGCATTGCGTCTCTGGGATGCAGTTGGCAGATTCCTTGGGCTCACAGTGGGCACACCGCTGCAGATCAAGCTGTCCAAGCTGGCCTATGTTCTGTTCGCCTGTGCTCTTCTCCTCGCAATCATCGTCTTTGGCGTCAACCGCTTCAAAGTCACCAACGAGGTTGCCATCTATGCTATTTCTACAGGCATTGCCATCATTCCGGAGGCGCTGATTGCCGTCTTGACTATCACTTTTGTTGTTGGAATGACTGCAATGCGCAAGCGAATGGTCGTTGTCCGCCAGCTGTCGGCCCTAGAGGCCCTCGGTGGAGTGACCAACATCTGCAGTGACAAGACTGGCACCCTCACCCAAGGTAAGATGGTCACTCGAAAGGTGTGGATCCCAGGCACTGGCATTTACAGCGTTGAGAACTCGAACAACGCATCTGACCCCACAGAGGGTACGATCACCTTTGGCAAGGCACCGCGCTCGCGAAAGGAGGTCGAAGCGGAGAAGCAAGCACGTGAAGAAGCGCTTGACAGAAAACGAAGTACAGCAGGCTTGACCTTCGATATCCCACAGGAGAAACGCGACAAGGACGCTGAGAGGATGGCGGACAAGCACGAAGCAGGCAAGGTCGACGAGAACCCCGAGGCTACTGCCGAGCTTCATGCCTTTCTTGAAGCTATCGCGTTGTGTAACCTTGCTACCGTCCGAAAGGTGACTGAAGAGGGCAAGGAAAGCTGGAAGACCACTGGAGACCCGACTGAAGTGGCCTTGCAGGTCTTTGCCCACCGCTTCGACTCTGCCAAACCTACTCTCGAGGGCGAGCAGGGCTGGAAACAGATCATGGAGTTCCCCTTTGACTCGTCGATCAAACGCATGTCGGTGGTGTACCGAAGCCCCAAGTACGAAAAGGATGTCATCTTCACCAAGGGCGCAGTCGAGCGCATTATTGACCTCTGCACAACCTCAGGCATCGGTGAACATCAGCAGAAGATGACTCCGGATCTGAAGGCTTCTATTTTCGAACAGATGTCCTTCCTAGCCGAGAAGGGTCTGCGCGTGCTGGCCATCGCTCGAAAGTTCACGGCCGAAGAAATCAAAGAACACTCTACGATCGACCGTGTCGATGTCGAGAAGGACCTGTGCTTACTCGGCCTGGCTGGCCTCTACGATCCACCACGCCTCGAAACCAAGGCAGCCATCCAAGCTTGCACCACCGCCGGTATCACCGTCAGTATGCTTACGGGTGACCACCCTTCAACAGCGACCGCCATCGCCAAGGAGGTCGGAATCATTCCCAAGAACCTCGACACCCTGCCTCCCGATCTGGTCGCAGCTGTGGTCAAGACGGCGTCCGAGTTCGACAAGATGACTGAGGCTGAGATCGATGCGCTGCCGACACTGCCCCTTGTGCTTGCCCGGTGCGCGCCCGAAACAAAAGTACGGATGATCGAAGCACTTCATCGCCGCAACAAGTTCTGCGCCATGACGGGCGACGGGGTCAATGACTCGCCGTCCCTGAAGCTGGCTGATGTCGGGATTGCCATGGGTCTCAATGGCTCTGATGTTGCCAAATCAGCCTCAGACATTGTGCTTACCGACGACAACTTCGCCTCGATTGTCAATGCAGTTGAGGAGGGTCGGCGGATGTTTGACAACATTCAACGCTTTGTTCTTCATCTGCTTACCTCCAATGTTGGCGAGGTTATCCTCCTTATCTGCGGCCTCGGATTCCAGGATAATACCGGCTTCAGCGTGTTTCCCCTTTCCCCTCTACAGATCCTGTGGATCAACATGCTCACATCCTCCTTCCCCGCCTTTGGGCTCGGTCGTGAGAAGGCATCGTCAGACGTGATGGAGCGCCCTCCACACGACAACAAAAAGGGTGTGTTTACGTGGGAACTGATCACTGATATGCTGGTGTACGGCTTCATCCAGGGCATCTGCTGTCTGATGACCTTTGTCTTTATCGTTTACGGGCCCGGGCCGGACGGACTGGGCGAGGACTGCAACAAGTCGTTCAACAACTCGTGCGACGTTGTGTTCCGAGCGCGGGCCGCCGTCTTCGCCGAACTGACCTGGCTCATTCTCATTTCTGCCTGGGAATTGAAAGGTATGCGCACGTCGATGTTCCGGCTCAACCCGAACGACCCGGAGCACCGCGCGTTCCCCTTTTTCCACGACGTGTGGGAGAACCAGTTCCTGTTCTGGTCCGTCATCATCGCCGCCCTCTCCGTCTTCCCCGCCGTCTACATCCCCGGCCTCAACTCGAAGGTATTCAAGCACACCTCGATCACGTGGGAGTGGGTACCAGTCATCATCTGCTTCTTCGTCTTCGTGTCTGGCATGGAAGTGTGGAAGTTCCTCAAGCGCCGCACCGGTTGGTTCGCCGAGGAAGAGACCGAGGGCATGAAGGCCAAGAGAAAGGCGGGTGCCTCTCTCAGCGGCCTGTACCTACGCCAGGGCTTCTTTACCCTTGCCAGGAGCTTTACCAAGACCAAGAGCGAGGATCAGCGGCCGGACAAGGAGGAGATTGAGCTGTCGGGGCGGGACAAGCGGATACAAATGCCAGTTGTACGGGAGGATGTGTGAACGTTTTTTCTTCCTTTTTTTTTTCTCTTCTCTTCCATCTATAATCGTTTGGTTGGGGGAGGGGGGGATTTTATAGTGATATATAGAGGTAGTACTTTCTCACGAATCGACCCGCTTTGGCTCAGCCAACTGCATTAACTGACTTACTACCGTTTACTCAGCTTTTTCATCATAAACTTCCTGGCCCGTTTATTGCTGGCGAGGAAGCCAGTGGCAGCAGCTCCGACGAACATATTGGCTGCAACCGCGGCATCGCTGCCATGTTGTGAGGCCGATACTGCACTCTTCCTAGCAACGCCAGTAGCACCAGTAGCAGTAGCAGCACCCTTCTGGCCCTCCTCATCGTCCAACTCCATACAGTAGGCCTCCAGATTGACCCGTCTCGGCTTCTGTTGCTGTTGCTGGTGCTGGTTCTGTTTTTCCTTAGGCTTTAGCTGTACCTTCTCTGGCACTTGGACTTGAGGCTTTTCGTTTGCCCAATTCACGGTTGATTCATCCATATCATCAACATCCACCTGAAGTTCTTGCTTCCTCATGGTAGTAGCAGCAGCAGCAGCCCACACCTCCTCGTCCTTCTCGTCGTCCTTCCCCCACCTCGCAGCATCCCTGCTCCCCTTCGCAACAGTAGCAGACCTGGTACTGGTGGTCGCCCTCCCCTCGCGCTCACGCACAAACTGATCCAAAACCTCGTCCGACGGCATCATGCGCACGCGAAAGCCGCACCAGATCGGCACCAGCAGCTTGTTCAGCCGAGCCTCCTCGCGCAGCCGCGCCTCCTCCTCGCGCGGGGACGCCGCGGCCGACCAGTCGGCATTCAGGAAGGCGGCCGGCGGCAGCGAGGTCCGGCACCAGGGGTGGGCGAAGCGCGACGCCAGGAAGGCCCGCGTCACGCTGAGGTAGATTTCTTTCGAGTTGAAGGCCGGCACTGGACCTGGACCTTGACCTGGACCTGGACCTGGACCTGGACCTCCAGTTGAGGCTGCTGAGGCGGTGACCGGAGCACGATCTGGATCGGAAGCTGAAGCTAGAGAGTATGAGGCGGGCGTGGTTAGCAGAGCCATGATACGAGGCTGGCAGCGGAAGGCTTTGAGGTCGTCGAAGAAGTCGGGCTGGTCGTCGCGCTTGACCAGCAGCGTGTCCATGTACCGGCTGTATATGGATAGAGGCTCGGAAAGAGCGTGGATGTATTGGACGAGCTCCGGTGGGAGATCGGAGGTTGTGTAGTCCTGGTCCTGGTCTTCTTCTTCTTCTTCTTCTACTACTACTACTTCTCCCGGTCTCTGCTCCTGGTCACGGTCATGCTGCTGGTCGTGGTCGTGGTCGTGGTCCTTGTCCTGGTCCTGGGCAGGTGACGAGACCCACTGGCCCATGATTGAAAACTGGTGAATTAGTTTAGATGCTAAGCTAGTGATGTGCTGCGTTCGTGAGTGAGCTGACGTAGCTGTCGTTAATGGTCGTTATTGACGTTGCCGTTGCTATTTATTGCTGTTGGAGTAAGCAGCAAGCAGCCAAGCTCTGTCGAGAGGGGTCATAGGTTGTGGTGAATAATGACATTATCGTGCATCAGACGCCAAGTGATGATTGCTGTGCCACAGTCCTACACACATCAACCATCATTCTATGTTCAAGACTCTCTTGGCCCCAAACTACACCGTCTACTCCGAGTTTCCTGGCCAAGACTGCCATCGTCGTCGCCGATAACCGACAGTCGCTAATGTCGTCACTTTGAATCATTCGAGAGATAGGGTTTGGTCACGTGAATGAAACTAAATGGAAAGTGCGAAAGAGGGAAAAGGAAAGAACGAGGCAAAAATAAGCTCTCTCAACCGATTTGAATACCGTATTTCGTATGCACACAAAACGGAAGGAAGCAAGACAGAAAAACAGAAAAAACAGAAAAAACAGAAAAAACAGAAAAAACAGAGAAACAGTTTCCTTGCTTTGCTGCGTCGTCTCCTTTCCACACCGCTGGATTGTTAACTTTTGCCAGTGGAGAGCTGATTTAGTGCTGGTAACTCAGTAATACTTTTTGCCAACCTCCGGCACTACCTGTCGTAGCAGTCAAAGGAGGCTGGCTGCGGCCCGACTCGCTGTTATTTGGTGTTGACAAAAAGACTAACAAGCATGGAATGAAGAATTGACTCGTGACTCGAACGAACGTACGCTTTTGATCAAGGAACAACAAATTATCTTGGTTCTTGCACAATCCTGTCAGATGATAAGACACCAAGCGACGTAACTCTCCTGCTTGTGTCCTGCGTCTTGCGTCTTGCGTCTTCAGTCTCGTGGTTTCTGGCGCCTTCTGGCACTTCTGGCAATTCGGGCAGGAACCAATCGTGCTTGAAGTCTGGGGAAGGCGTGTCTGTTGATAGGTTGAGGATTCGAGGCGACGTCACCCCTTCCCCCCCAAACACCTTTACAGGATATACTTGTGATCGATCGCCTATGCAGTCAATGGCGTTGCCCCCCCAAAAAGCTCAGCTCTAACAGTCGATCGCTTGCTTGACAAGAGTCTAAGAATCAGCAGCGAGGCTTGGCTGCTGGAAGCGACAGAAGAGGAAGGAGCGATGATATGTAGACAGTACTGTGTAGGGCAAGCACGCTAGCCCATTCGTAGAGAATTTATTTGTCTTGTCATGACAGACACCTCCGTTATCTTCTTACTCGAGACGGCTGACACCTGACGGCTGACAGCGGGTCGGCCTATTTGCTATTTGCATACTAAGGGTTTTCTCTCTCTTCTCTTTCATCTGCAAGGAACAGCCCAGAATTACCTTTTGTGTTCTTCATTTGTCAAGGAAGAGAAATGGACGCAGGGAGTCTGCAGTAGGGAACTGAAACCTGGCGGATCTCAGTCGAACAGCTCAGGAATAAACTTGAGCAGGTGAAGCCGCCCAAGTCAAGTGTGGGGGTCGGAGTCAGTCTCATTCCACCAGGAAGCTGCGTTGCACTTACACACATCGCCTGCGATTGGCTGTGGGAAAATGCCTCATACAAAAAGGACGACGAACTCCACTCCGATCGGGCACGAGGAGGCGAATGACGGCAACTGCTCCCAGTACGAATACAGCAAGTCATGTATTTTACGACCTGGTTACAGTCCGTAGTGTACTGCGAGCAGACACGGCGAAAATAGCGAAAATAGCGAAAATAGCGAAAATCAATGCGCCCTCCAATGTCAATAGGGTATGCATATGTGATGTGACATGAGCCATATGAGCCATCGGCAACGTTCCGGAACTTCTTCTTCTCGCTGTATGTGTGTGTGAGTGTGCAATGCCACCTCGGCTACGGCTACAGCGAGGACGGAACAGACGGGCGGTGGTTGCAGGATCATGCTGCCCTACTGTATGTACATCCACACAGCTCTACTGGAAAAATGTAAATGTCGAGCACCGTTGTCTGACCCATAAGGGAAGCGAGCGGTGGGTGCGCGCTAGATTGTGCACGAGAGATTGATTGTGCGTACGTGTGTTTGGTACGGAGTCCTATGTGTCAAGGCGACTGGAGCAATGAGTTCACCATGCGTCTGCTCTCCCAATCGAAGCCGCCCTTTCTATCAGGGATGTCGTTTCCCTCGCGCTCCAGTCTGAGAAACACACAATCAATTACTAACATAGGCGAAACGAGGATCGAGGGCTAATGCCAGATTGTGTCTGTGTGACCACGCGATTGTGCAATGTTGGATTGTTCAGAGCAGACAATCAACCCGGGCCAAACAAAGGCAGGCTGCCTGTGTGCCTGGTTGGCCACAACCCCTCCTCTGCGGCCCCCTCCTCTCTCTCTCGACTTCCATCTCTCTCTTGACTGCCATCTCTCTGGCTCTTCTTCGGGGCAAAGGGCTCGCACATGTCTGTGTTGACTTGCAGTAATTATTTATCATCCAAAAGGGAAAAAGACGAGGCCCAAACATGAGACCGCCACCCTGCAGAAATACTTTACAGAAGAGTACGGGGGGGGCTGGCCAGGACAGGCATGGCCTCTTTTTTCCCTCCCGCTACTGCCAGTCACTGATCTGTTGTTGTGGGGGGCGGCACCAGTAGACAAGCGCCTGTGTGAAGATCGAGACGCCAGTGGATGATCAGTGGTCAAGGGCACACAACAGACACGGCATCAGGGCATGCTAAAATTCTTTTCGAAGGAGTCGTCTGCGTAATTACACTGTACGCTACGGAGGGCCGAAATTGGGGCCTCCCGAAGCACGCGTGTTTTGGGCCCAGTCATGACGCCCGATGCATGCCTAGAAGCACCTAGAGATGTCCTAAAATAGTGGGAACTTGTGGGCATCTCCAAGCGCCACTCCTGCCCTTCTAACCCCCCCTCTCTCTCTCCCCCCACCTGTGGCCCGGGCGTTGCAAGAAAATCAATCCTAAGCCAACCCGACACAGCGGCAGAACGGAGGGACCCGAACAGAGTTTTCTCACTTTGCCTTTTGAAATGGCCAAATCCTTTTTTTATGCCTCGCCATTCTCTCTGTGCAAAACCGCCTCATAATAATAATACTACCACACTCTCTTTTCCTCCTTCCTCTCCCTCTCCCTCTCTCATTCCCCTCCCTGCCTCTGGTTTCTCAGTCTCCAGGCAACGTCTACTGCTTGCCTGAAATTTACTCCCTATTCAATTCTCAGAGCTCTCGCGGGCTTCGTTTCACCGCACGAGAAACGGTGCCCGCATACTGTTGACGCGGGTGCGCCACCGACCCTACTGCCTTCTTGGCAGCGGCAACACCACCACCACACCCACCACCACCAACTCCAACACCACCAACACTTTTGGGTGTCAAGCTCGCTCATCAACACCCCCCTCTCAGTTAAAATGCCGGTCTACATATTATAACCCCGGCGGTCCCTAGGGCCACTTCTCACTTACCCATTACAAGCCGTGGACTGCTTTGCCTAGTATCCAAAGTACTCAGCAGATACCCTCAACGCACCCCGCCATGGCCCATCATCAGCATCAGCAGCGAGACACTGGCCGAAATGGGTCTTCCATCCAGGGCCTCTTGCAGCTGTTGAATCTCTCGAGCCGAAATACCCCGACCGTCCCCTCTGGCGACGAAGATGTCGCCATGGATGCGGACGAGCCTCCGGACGACCAAGTCACGAACCTGTCCTCCTCCACCACCACCACGCCTCGCCGAGTGCAGGCGTATCCGAAAACGATTAACAATATCCCATCCACACGCCGTGAATCCCTACTGACAAGAGCCATTTGGCAAGACTCTCACCCAGACGCAAGTCACATGTCAGAAGAACGTTTCTCAGCACCCTCTAGAGGGTTGTCCATCGCCTCCTCCCACAGCACAGTGAGTGTGGCCGATCTGACCAGCGACGGCGGCGTCTCATCTGACCGGTCCTTGACACCGAGCCCGCCTCTGCCTGCCGGCATGATGATCGATCTGCCTGCCAAACACCTTTCGACAGCCAGAGTTGTCATTGCTCCAGTCACCAAGGACGATGGTCCATCCGTCGCACCTGTTGGTGAGGCAGCTATCGAGAAGTCTCTTGGCCGTAAGCGATGCATCATGTTCGCATCTGGAGGCCAGGCTACACCCAAGGTTGCCAAGGATGAGCCTGCTACCCCAGCAGAGCCTCCAAAGCGGAAGCCTGTTCTGACCTTTGCTTGCCCCTCACGCCAGGACAAGCCAGCCCCAGCACCAAGAGCCAGCCCCGAGTCATCGACAAAACTCCGCCACATTGCTGACGAGTCAGCAAAGTCGTCTGATGCTGCCCAAGACTCCGACCAGGCTGAGTCTGTCAGCTCTTCCCCGCAACCTCCACCGTTCCCTGACTTCGCCACCGGTAATGAGAATGATTCCTGGGTCGATCAGCCTGTCGATGCCAGCCGCAAGCTCACCCTGAACGAGTGCATGAAGAAAGAGATTGCCATTCGCCAGACCTGTACCCAGGCCGAAGAGGAAGCCGATGAAGAGGAGCGTGAACAAGAAGAGAGGGAGAATGCCGAGGAAGAGGATGACGACTCTGCCAATGTGGATGACTTTGCCCCCTCAGACGACGAGTCGGATGACGGCAATGAGTCGGACGATGAGGGTGGTTTCGCTGATTCGGACGACGAGAGCGATGCAGGTTCTGACTACCAATTCTGGAAGCCGGCGCTGTCCACCACCACCACCACCTCTGTCATGAGTACGGACATGATGACACTCAGCCACATCAGCTCTCGTGGCAGGTCACGTACAAGCTCCATAGAGTCGGAAGATCTGTTTTCCAGCCGGAATCCTTCAGCATCCCGGAGGCGGATGCACTCGTTGAAAGTAAGCAAGCTGGCCAAGATGAGACCCGGTACACCTGAGCTGCCCGATAGTACGGACTTTGTCTGCGGCACCCTTGACGAGGACCGACCTCTCGAGGCTGCCTACATATCCTGCAGGGAGCAAAAGAAACGTGCCAAGCATGTCCCTATCCCACAGGACATCGATCCCAGTTTCCCGACTACAGATCCAGAGGACAATGAGGATGAGGATGAGGACGAAGCCGAAGACTCTTTTGGTGTTGGAGGGCCGATGTGGCTCAAGGACCAGTTTGCTGATTTTGACCGAAAAGAGGGCCGCGGGCAGGCAAACAGCCCAATGCCCGGTCCAGTTCTGGCTCCGGCAAGTCACACCAAGAAGATGATCGAGATCGCACTCCCGGCCATCCGGCGACCAGCCGTCACCAGCCGTTCTCCCCTGCCCCCAAGGAAGCTTTTTGGCCAGTCACCCACCCGCTTTCGCTCGCCGGCGCCGCAGATCCGGCTCCGGTCACCACCAGCTTCCCCCAACGCAGCACCAGCCAAGCTGACCATCAACCGTTTGGCTCAGCGCCCGCTTGGTGGTCAACGTGGTCGCCAGCGCACTGCCTCTCTTCCCCGCACTCCCAACCCATTCTTCCGCAACTTCAACGTCGGCAGCCCGTCGATCTCCAATGTCGCCTCTGGTGCTGTGACGCCTGCTCATGAGGAGCCACCTCGGCCAGATATGCATGTGCGTGGCCCCGTTGACATTGTCATGGGCCTGGAGAAAAAACGACAGAAGCGGAAGGAAAAGTTTTGGAGACAGCACTGTCGCAAGCAAGCCAAGGAGCAAGCTGAGCGTCGACCTGTTCCTGGCCGTGGCGCTGAGCGGATGCGAGAACTCGGTCTCGAATGTGCAGAGCGCAACCGCGGTTACGGGCTCGGTCACCTACAACTGGTTCTCTCACTATGATGACACCCCTTTTTCTTCTTCTACTACTACCTTTCTTGGTCGAGATGTTGCGGCCGACGATGCCGCCGAGACTTACGAATATTGTTTGGATGCAGGACCACACCTGCAGATGGTATGCACGACTTTCCTAGCTGTGGCTGTCGTTTGGCCCCAAGTGGCATATGACCTTTTGCACTTAGCTCGGCGACATGGGCAACTGTCCCGGCCGAGCAGGAGGCGCGTTTTTTATTCTCTCTACATTTTTAAGACTGCACCATTATCAATTGCATCAGGGCTTCAACAACGGAGCCTGTTGTTGTATAGGGTGAATGGCAGTACCAGCTCGACTGTATTGATAGATGAACGAATGTGATATACTTCTGGGCAGATTGCGCCCCAGAGAAGCAGTTAATGATGATTGTCTTCTGCCTGCTATGCGCGGGCCATCCAACATCATGTTTTGGAGTCTTTGAGTCTCTTCAAGTCTCTAATGCAGGGGAGGTAGTGTAATGTGGCTGTGCGATGCTGGTGGCGATGCTGGTGGCGGTGCTGTGGCAGCTGCACAGAGAGTTTTAGCCCCATCACGTGATCCGAAGCCGGGCTTTATTCGACTGCGATTGTCGAAGGGCCGCATGGCAACGGTGGCCGTTTTGCAGCCAGAGCAACTGACTGTTCTTTGTTGATACATTTCTTTAAACTATTTATCTATCTCTTGCATGCGGGGCTGTGAACAGCAACTTTGACCCGCCACACTGTGTTCGCTGCCTCTTTGACCTTGCCGTTGTCCTTCATCAGTCAGTCTAGTGCTGGTTGAGCCTGTTTCCTTCATAGCCCCAGGGCACACACACACACAACACAGGACAGTACGACACAAGTGCATTACAGTGCAGTACAGTCCAACGATCCAGGGAGCGAGCAAGCCATCCCGGCAGTGCAGACCAAATCTCCCCCACATCACACAACACACACACATAGCCCAACATGTGGATTATCAACTGGTGTACGTACAAATACATATATATATATATTTGCTCCCCCCCCCATTTGCTGCTTGCGCGCCCTTTTACTTCTGCTTGGGTGGATGATAACAAACAACTAAACCAACTAAAATAATTACAGTCTACGATGTCCTCGCCTCGCTCGGTCTTCTGAACAAGCATGCCAAGCTGCTCTTCCTCGGTCTCGACAATGCGGGAAAGACGACGCTGTTGCATATGCTCAAGGTACGTGCGCGCCATGGATGAGATTGGAGGGGGAGGAAGAGATGGAGAACAAAAAGAACAACAAGTGGAAGAGGAAGAAAAGAAGTATAAGCTGACCGGTGTGGGAAACAACAATTATCATTACAGAACGACCGAGTCGCAGTTCTACAGCCGACGCTTCATCCGAGTAAGAGAAACCGATCCACGATACCTACCAGCTTCGAGCTCCGAGAGCGAGGCACAGACAGAAGAAGGAGGAGAAGAAGAAGAAGAAGAGAACTGACTGACTGACTGTGAAAAAAAAACGTAAAACAGCTTCTGAAGAATTAGCCATTGGAAACAATCGCTTCACGACGTTTGATCTCGGCGGCCATCAACAAGGTAAGGCAAGGCACATACAACAATAGTGTAAACTTGCTTTCTTTTGTATGTTATTACTAACACAAAAATTAAAAATAAAAAAACAGCCCGTCGACTCTGGCGCGACTACTTCCCCGAAGTGTCCGGTATCGTCTTCCTGGTCGACGCCAAGGACCACGAGCGCCTGCCCGAGGCCAAGGCCGAGCTGGACGCCCTCCTGGCCATGGAGGACCTGGCCAAGACCCCGTTTCTCATCCTCGGCAACAAGATCGACCACCCGGATGCCATTGGCGAGGACGAGCTCCGCCATCAGTTGGGGCTCTACCAGACCACGGGTAAGGGCAAGGTTCCCCTCGAGGGCATTCGTCCCATCGAGGTCTTTATGTGCAGTGTTGTCCTGAGACAAGGTTCGTTGTTGCCCTTTTTTTTTTTTCTCTCCTTTTCTCTCCTTTTCTCTCCCTCTCCCTCCTGCAAAGCTAAAACGAAATCAGGTTATGGCGAGGGCATTCGGTGGCTGGCACAGTATGTGTAGACGGACGGAGGACGGATTGGTTCATGGCCCTTTGCCCTCCCCCCTCCCCCCTTTTTTTTCAACTTTAGAGAATGAGATCAATTGAGATAACAACAACACATCCGTCAAATCAGGCTCTTGTTTCCTTTTATTATTACTCATGTAATGTCGTAGAGAACAGATAATCAGGCAAAATGAAAGGCTTGGTTGATCCATTGATTACGGCTTCCCTGGCTTGAGTTCAAACACAGACATACAGGACATCCTCTTTGTTCTCGTGATTCCATTGAGCGTCACATCCATTTCAAAGGTCGTCAGAGCTAAACATTGATACACGCCTGCTACGCTGTGGTGGTGGCTTTGTGTACATATCATACGACCTCGACCTGGCGCAGCAAAAGACAAATCAAACCCAAGCCGTGCAAGACGGCACCCCAGCAAGCACACACATCATGATCTCTCGCCCAACACACCAGTCAGTCAGGCGTGCATCCGACCATCGAAGGCGCCATTGAAACAACATCATCCACATCTTGGAATCGGCCTTCCGTTGCCTCGCGCCGGTGGCGAGCTCAAACGACCAAGGCATGTCAACAGGGCTAGGTGTGGTAAACAAAAAGCAAAGGTCCAGAGTCAGCTGAGAGGTCGCGGCCGCGTCGACGGGCAGGCTGTATTGGAGGGCCCAAGGCAATCCGGGCTTGTTGCTCTCTATCTCCTTCCGAACCTGCGCAAAAAGACGGTATCAGCCGGACGCTAATGGGGAACAACGGTCATTTGCCTTTGCGGGGAGTGCTGGTTGAGGCTTTTGAGCCATAAACATACTTTTGCTTCTTCTCGGCCGGCTTGAGGATCTAGACACACGTTAGCTGTGGTCACAGAGACACAACACACACCCCAGGGGCGCCTACCTGGAAGGAGCACAGCAAACTCTCATCCACGCTCATCATGGCACCAGCATTGTCGAACTCGCCGCAGTAATTGGGCGCACTGAACAGAGTGACGAGCTGTCGTTTGGAGAAGAACTCGTAGCCATCCTCGACGACCTGGTGGGCACGGCAGATGAGGTCCATGTCGTGCTTCTGCAGGAAGCGTGACACCACGTCGGGGCCAAACGTGAACGACACACCACGGTCGTTCTCACTCCAGCCCGTGATATCCTTGTCCGGGTCTGACCAGAGCAGATCACAGAGCAGACCGCAGTCGGGGATCTGGTGCACGCAAATAACAGGTTAGTTTAGAGCGTCGGTCCGCCGGGACTGCGCACACACACAGCGAGGGGGAGGATTGATGGTCACTCACATCAGTCGGGCGCATCACACGGCGGATCTGCTCCATCGAGTTGAGATCGGGGCTCAGGCCGCCGTGCATGGTGAAGATCTTCTCATCGATGATGGCTGCAATGGGCAGGCAGTTGAAGCAGTCGGTGAAGGTCTTCCACAGCTTGATGTTGTACCGTCGCTTGCACTCGTCGTAGAAGCCGTAGATACGGTTGATGGACGCGCACTCGTGGTTGCCGCGCAGGATGAAGAAGTTTTCCGGGTACTTGATCTTGTACGCCAACAGCAGGCAGATGGTCTCGAGTGACTGCTTGCCACGGTCGACATAGTCGCCTAGGAAGAGATAGTTTGCCTCGGGCGGGAAGCCGCCGTACTCGAAGAGGCGTAGCAGATCGTAGTACTGGCCGTGGATGTCGCCGCAGATCTGTATTCAGGGCACCCAACGTCAGTTTCAAGAGCGATCCAAGCTGCTGCTGGCCACACGGTCGTGACCGCGGCAATGTCGGGCCTACCTTGATAGGAGCCTCCAGCTCAAGCAGAATGGGCTGCGAGATGAAAATCTCACGGGCCTTGGTGCACAGATATCGGATCTCGGCCTCAAGGAGCTGCACCTGTTTTCCGGGGCGGCTGCCACGGACCTCGAGCAGTCTGTCGATGACTGAGTCTAGGTCGATTTCATTGTGATCGGCCATGGTGCCGGTGCCTCGGGCGGGGCAGCCGGCTTATGGTGGAGAGGAGGGGGAGGAGGAGAGAGGCCGACCACCGAGGGTGGGATGGGCGAGAGGGCGCAGATAGGAAAAAAAAAGAGGGTGGTAGCGAGATGAGCGGTGTCGGTAATCGGATCAAAATCTGCGCAGCGCGCCGTCAGTGAGCCCGTCGCCGAGGGGCGGCGCAGGAGGCCGACCCGAACAAGAAAGATATTTTTACTCAGCCGTAGGGGTGGCGGTCCAAAGGCCAAACTGGTGTCGACTGGGCGACAAGGGGCCGATGGTGGTGGCACTCGTTGGAGCCTTCTCGAGAACCGTGGGTCGACGACTATGGCGGGCGGCAGCAACGGCAGGAAGGAGTTGAGCTGTGGTTTCAGGCAGGCGCGGCTGCGACTAACTGTCTCTGTCGGTCGTTCTTTCACCAACACAGACACACACACAGACACACACACACGCCACACACAGAACAGGCAAGAACACCCACGCCCACACTCACGGCCTTCTTACGTGGACAGACGGGGGTTGAAAAAAACGGCTAGTGCTGATGGCGGGACCAACAGCAGCAAGGTCAGGGTCGAAGGTAGGGTCGATGGCAGTTGCTGATGGCAGCGATGATATTAGAGGGATGACAGCGATGGTCGAATGTCGTCGGATTGCGGGTGCGAGTGCAAAGTGCAATTGGAGGCAGCCTTTTGCAGGGAGAAGGCAAGCAAGAGCAGGGAAAAAAGGGCAGCACCACTGGTGCGCGCGGACAAACAGCCGGGCGCGCGCTGGGCTGTGATTGCTGCAAAGGCAAAGAGTGGCGTGGGCTGCAGCCTTGGCGGTAATTCCCACCCCCGCTCCCCCGGGCAGCAACCCCCTTCCCCTTGTCCAGTTCGACCGCGTGCTCTGCTTACCGCCATGTCTGCTGGCTGTTGGACGGTTGACCGTCATCTGAGCTCATGCTGAGCAAATCGGCTTGGCCAGCTTTCGTATGCAGCCAGCTCCGTGCCGACAGGACAGGCGCGGCCGAGGGCAATTGATCCAGAAGTTACCGCAGCATATTAATAGCAATCAATGGCTTACTACCATGGCAAGAGCGTCCCACTAGTATAAGAATAAGAATAATAATAATAATAAGTCGAGAAGGAACTACAGAGTCCTGCTGGAGTGATGGCATTGGTGCGCCCCCTCCATATGCTTCGCTTCGTCATCATGCTGCATTCATCACCCCAGTGAATCACTCAGTGCCCGCCCAACCAAGCCTGCGCCGTCGCTATGCTGCAAATCCCAAACGACTATAACCAGAACGAAGCAGTACAAGAAAGAACCAGCAAAACACTCTCTCGTCATCCTCCGTCGTTATACAACCAGCCCAGTTGAAATCTTCCTCCTTCTTCCATCTTCCATCTTCCATCTTCTTCCGCCCTACCTCTTCCCAATCAATCAGTAATTCAGTAAATCAATCATAGGTTTCTATGTGCAACTCTACACAGACACAATCACCCCAGTGTCCGTGCGCCGCTCACAATCGCCGTGCTGGCTGGTCGATGCAACCCCCCATGCACGAGCGCGTCTCCTCTCTGGATCTCCAGGTGGTGGTCATTGTGCCAGGCCTGGTCACCCAGCTGACTTAGCCAGTTGGAACCAAATTCACGCCGCAGCGCTTCGATCTTGGTCTTATAGTCGTCTTGCCCATCGCCCGGCACCTCGACGACCGTCCTGACTCTCCCTGTTGGCTCAGCCTTGCTCTCGGCAGCTTCGACTCTTGCCGCCCTCCTCTCCTCCTCTTTCAGGCCCTGCCTTTGTCCAGTTGCTGATTCAAGTGACGTCCTGGCCGCTACGATCGGATCGGCCAGGCTCCGTCGAGGGCTGTCATCTTGTGCCAAATCGACGATCCGCCGCCGAGGAGCTTTCCTACGGCGCATCGATGGCGTGTTTGACGGGTCTGTCTGCTCTTCTGCTGTTGCTGCAGGCCAAGCAGCAGTAGCAGCAGCAGTAGCAGTAGCAGCAGGAGGATGCGACTGTAGAGGTTGCTCTGTTCGCATGCCCACCACTGGAGGGTCAGCAATCTGCACGATTGTGTCTGGAAATCGGGGCTCGACCTCGGCCACACGCTCAACCAGGTGCTTCCTCTCCGCGAAGCCCGGCCCACTGTCGTCAATGATGATGTCTTCCACGTAGCCAGGGGTCTGTCTGAACAGGTTGAACACAGTCACGCGCCAGTCATTATATGTCTTGGTTAGTTTGTTGTGCTTCATCCATAGCCTGCGGAAGTTGGGCAGCCCTGTTAGTCTGGCTGCCTCGGTTGGGTCGGTGAGCTTGTTGTCTTGTACGTCGAGCTTCTCCAGCGACAGTAGCCGCTCTACCCCGGCCAAGGACTTGAGTCGATTGCCTCGCAGCTTTAGCGTAGTTATAGCAGGCAGAGGCGAGCGCGTTAGAGACTGCAGCGACTCAATCATGCAATTCGACAGGTCGACAGACACCAGCCTGGTCAGCGAGGCCAGCGCATCAGGCACTTCGACAAACAGATTCGACGACAGGTTGAGCGAGCGCAGGGTTGATGCGACCGGCGCCAGCGACCGTGCGGGAATGTAGGTCATGCCATTGTCCGCCAGGGAGAGGTACTTCAGCCTCTGCCATTTCGATGCTGGGAGAGTGTAGCTCATGTCAAGCAGATTTGATGTGCTCTCACTGCGCCGGAAAGTCTCGCTTGACTCGGAACTGCCTGAGCCTGAGCGTTGGACATGGCCTGCATAGCTGGCATAGCCAGATTGAGCTCGTATGTGGCGGTAGGAGCTTGTGGGCCGACTGGCCTTGGTTCGTCTTGGAGAACCGCTGCCGGCGACGAGGATGTCAGCTCCGTCGTGCAGTGGAGTGGCTTTTGGTGAAACACTTCCGGCTGCAGGGGTATCGGGCGCGGAGGGGAGAGGGCTATCTTCGCGTGTTAATTCATCTCCACAGGACCGTGGCCGGCCGATGGAGGAGAGGTCACCATCTGTCGAAGCGGATGGCTTGCGATAGCTTGACAGAGCGGGATGACTGTTCAGTCTGGGCCGGGAGCTGATCGAGTTCATGTCCTGTGGAGGGTAACGTGACCGAGAGGGATACGACCGTTGATGGAGCCGCTGCGGCTTAGATGGAGATGCACCTAGTTTTGAAGGAGATCCGGCCGCTGGTGTTCGGGAGTTGCCGCCCAGGTCCAGCTCGTCTGAGGGCGAACCAAGATCGGAGTGAGACTGCTCAAACTCGGCGCGGGGCGTGGAGGGTACAGTCCAGGAGGAGGTGGGGGTTGGCGAGCCCTGGCGGCCGCGTTTGGCGGACCGTCGCCTGCGTTTCTCGGCGTCATCGAGTACGATGTCGACCAGGAGCTCTGCCGGGTCTTCGACATTGGCACGCTTGACGGTGAGCAGAGTGAGTTGCTCAGCCAGGCGGTCCCATCCGCAGAATTGGCGAAAGTCGAGATCGATGATATCTAACTGCTGCAAGTTTTTGAATGCAAACAGCGGGACGGCCGTGTCGAAGGGAAATTCTTCATAGCCACGGATCAGGCGTGCTCGATGGTCTGTTGTCAGCCGCAGCGAAGGCAGCTTAGTGAAGGCCGAGTAGAGATACTTCAGGTCGAGCTCCGCGGCAGCTTTGGCCTTTTCGCTCTTGGACGAGGCCGAGCCACCGAGTCCAATGGAGGACCAGAAAGTAGTGATGCTGGAGAGGGTGCTGCGCACACTGCTGACCGAGTGAATCGAGTCCTTATCGCTTCTGCCCGAGCGCGTGCGCTGGCGGACCTGCAGAAAGGAAACGTAGTTGGTGGGAGACTCGTCGCTGATGACATTTTCCAAGCGGATGCTCAGCGGGCCAACAGCAATTCCAAGCTCTTCAATGCGGGAGAGGAGGTAGTAGAGATGGTGGGGCGTCAGGGTCAATAGGGCAGCCTTGATCGCGTGGGACCTGAAACTCAGTCCTGCAAGGGAGAGGGCAGCGGCGAGCGTGGACGACGAGCTGGGGGCAGACGAGGCCACACCGGACGTGATGCTGGTGGAGGAGGAGGAGGAGTTGGCAGCCGTGTGCCGGGGGTGGACGGACAATTGCAGGCTGTTTGCCAGCGCTTTCTCATGATGGCGGATGAATTGGGCCAACGACTGGGAGGGCTAAGTTAGATCTTGGGGGGGGACAAGAGAACAAGCAGTTTCAGCAGTACATACCCGTATAAAGTGTTGCCCATCCTCGCTCTGCAAACTGTCCATCTAGGGTGCTGTTGAAGCCGCCTCGAGGCGTAGTGGTTCGGCACAAGAACCGAGCAAGATAAAGGGTCTAACAGCGACAAGGGACTGCGCACTCCATGTAAGCTGTGCCGGGTGAGTGGCAGTCAGCCTTGTATTTGATCAGATCTGATCAGATGACGGTTCTTGCTGCTGCTGCAACAGCAAAGCCCATCAACAGTCACGGTGCCGGAGCCAGCCGGTCATGATGGCATCCAGAAAGAGGCCGTCGTCGTTGGGACAAAAGTGCGCGTGGTACTAGCTAGACAGATATGCGTTTTTTGTCTTTTTTGGGAGCCGGCCCAGGCTGATGATGACAGCAGTGTGGGTGTGTGTAGATAGGTATGGGCGTGCGTGCGTGTATGGGTGGTGTGTATGTGGTGTGTACAGAGTCGATAATGCCTGTCGAAGAAGGGGGATCAGAGCCGGGAGAATGGCCTAGCCTGAACCACGCGGTGTAGCTGTGCAGCTGATAGGATAGCCACGGCACGGGACGGGAGTGGGAGGGAGAAAAAAAAAAGGAGGGTGTGCAGTTGGAGCCGAGAGCAGGGGGCGCTACGGGCTGGATATATGAGACAGGATAGTAATAGCTTGGTGGAATATTATTCGATGAGAACAGACAGTCGGCGGCGGGAAGCGGCGGCAGCTGTAACGGAGGTTGTGATAGTAGTAGTAGCAGCAGTAGCAGCAGTAGCAGCAGTAGCAGCAGTAGTAGCAGTAGTAGCAGTAATAGTGGTAGTAGTGGTAGTAGTGGTGTGGGGGCGGCGGCGATGTGTGTGGCTAGAGACTCGAGGGAGGGGGAGGCGGCTGGAGGAAAGAAACAGCAGCAAGCGGCAAGAACGACTCTCTATCGCTCTTTGATGTATCTGGGCTAACAATAATAATAATAATAATGAACATAGACTAGATCTACGATGCAAAAATACGGGGATGATCGGAACGTTTTGAAGCTGGAGGTGCTTGAGAGAGGCGACATTTGCGCCCACACATACGCGCGCGCGGTTTGTCTTGCACTCTTTCTCTTGCGCAGTCTCGTTTTTCTCGCAGAAGCAGCGAAATTAGATTGCAGCCCCATGGTTGGTGGCGTTCTTGCTTCGTCGAATCGTTCCTGCCCATTTTCGCCAGATGGGGACGGAGGGGTGGGGTGGGGGGGGCGCAAGAGAAAGGGTCGCCCGCGCTCTCACGCACGCATGCACGGGAGGGGCTTTCTTGTGGTCCGCCGATCTGCAAGCGTGCATGTGTGTTGCATGCATGCATCTCACGCACAGACGACAACACAATAGGCAAGTCAAGTCGCCAGTCAGTTGTCTGTCAGTCAGTCGCCAGCCGCTGGTGCGCTTTTGGTGGTGGGGGTCCTTTCCTCTTTTTTTTTGCCCTTGCCAATGCTTGCTGCTTCCGGTTAATTAAGCATGACATTCTGCAGCCACACGACCCCACTAAGGAAGTTTAACAGCCCACTCGGTCATTGATCCTTCGGAACTGCGACAGTCCAAAGACGACGCTTGACCTGTTGGCTGGGCAGGCTGGGCAGGCTAGGCTGCCTAGGGGTAGGGCTTGAGGGCCTCGGGAGTCGGCCCCAGGTTTGGGTCATCTGCTCAGTGCTCACTTTAATCTCCCACCACCACCGGTCGGCTTGTTTCCTGGATGACCACGGCTGGAATAATGCCACCATCGGTTGGTTGATTTTCATCACAACCCCTGCACAACTAAAACCCATCGTGCCCAAGTGCGGTTCGTTCGCATATCTGTGTTGGGACCTTTTAGTGAGGGCCCGCCCACCACTCAGAACCCCCCGGACCGCCCGAGAGAGGCGAGATCCATGCTTGAGCACAGGCGCCTGGCCCCACCCACGCGGCTGGTGGCTGCAGCCTGGTTCGGGGCGCGTGTTGGGGTCTGTGCTCCCAATTAGCCAGCCTGGCCAAGTAAATTTATCCTCCACGTAACGCCAGTCTCAAGGGCAAAAACAGGCGGGTTTTTTCCACCTCTTCGACCAAGAGGAATATTAATTTACCGACGCACAGGTACAGTCCGTGAGAAATTAGATAAGTCAGCAGCAGAGATGATTACTTTTTAATGCAGGGAATTCCTTACATACACAACAGCGCGCGGACACACACACACACACGTAGAGGAAGAAAGCAAAAGTATACGGTCGGGCAAAGAGCAAATTGGCTTTGGCGGGGGAATCTCTGCCACGACCTGCCTGTCTGTCAGTCTTATCGGCGGTTAATAAGTCCCTTTTTTTAGTAGCTCTGGGCCCGACAGTACTTACTGAGCACAGACAGAGACAGATTCTCTCGCCCTTCCGCTGTCATCCTGTCACACAACAACTCAACACAAACCAGCCCCCCGGCCACCCCGGGTGACCATGATCTTGTTTTTGCGATCTCTCCTCAGCTCTGTGTGCAACAATGCAACAAAGACACCAAAAGTGCGTCGCCCAATCGAGCAGTAGGAGAGACAGACTCATCATAGTCGTCCTTGATCCTTCGCCCCCCCCCTGCACTCTGTCACAGCCTAATCTTATCTGTAGCTACCCACATGACCCTTCGATCGATGATGTTCCCTCGTCTAGTGCAAAGCAATATTAATTAAAATCCAACCACCCTTGCAATAATCATAATCGTAGTAATAATACCAAAACCACTACTGTGCTACAGTGCCACACTTTTTTTTCTTGCCACACGCACACGCGCGCGCGCGCACACACCACACGCCACCATACAGTACACTCCAAGCTGGATCGCCTAGCTAGTGGGCACATCGAGATCCGCACCCCGTTTTCCTTCGATGTCAAAAGAGAAATGCCCGTCGTGGCGGTGAGGAACTGTCAAACACGAACAGAAAAAGAGAGAGTGAGAGAGAACTGGAGCCACCCTTGGAGGATCCAGGATCTTGTTTTCAGATCGGTCACCCACACTAAAGCGCCCCAGTCAGTTAATGCCTGTTACATGTGTGTGTGTGTGTGTGTGTGTGTTAGACAACGGCACTTGCATACATACAGACAAGTTAATTCATTAATAATCTCTCTCTGGACTTGGAAACCAGGTTACGTACTTGGTGTGTCCATGGTGGTGTGAATAATCCATTCTTTCTAGAAAATGGTACGTACAACAATAGTCATTACTGCTGCAACCAGAACCAGAACCAGACCAGCTTGGCTTGGCCTGGTCGGTCGGGGCATGATTCGAGCGAGGCTCGGCTGGCCATATCGATGCGCCCGAACGCCCGAAGTCTGTACGAGAACTTGGACGGAAAGAATTCCTTGACAGCTCTTGGCTGCTGCTGTTGTTGCTGCTGCTGCTGCCAACAATTTACTTCCAGATATGGAAGGAAGGAAGAACGCTCTTGCATCTTGCATCTCATGATGTTTAATTGATCATCTTGCCTCTACTCATCATCGACGTCATCATCACCATCATCACCATCATCATCATATTCGTCTTCGTCTTCTTCACCATCATCTACTTCTTCATCCTCAATAGTCGTCTCTCCTTCATCCTTCAGCCCAAATTTACATATACACAGTAATGGTAGAAAAGGCAAAAACCCCCGACTTGGCATCTGACATGAAACATGGTTTTTTTTGTGTGTGTGTGTGTGTTCAAAAAATTACCATGTACGGGGTAACTTAACTTACCACTGCCCCAGATCGCCCCCAAAACCTTGCATGCATGAGAGAGATGACTATGGATGACGATGATGATGATGATGACCTGGTGACTTTTCTTCCCTGTCTCTCTCTTTTTTTCTTTTGCCTCCCCCTCCCTTCTCCAAGTTAAGTTAACTTAATTAAGCGTACCAGCCCCATGGCACTCCTGGAGGGAAAGCACGACATTTAACTATGCACTAAAAGTTAAAAGACCCTTGCTCTTGCTGTTTGACCCACGAGCACCGGCGGTGCGGTGGGTGGGCACGCGCTAACCCCCACATTCTTGTCCTCTTAGTGATAATGATAATTTAATTCAATCTTTAATTATATTTTTTTCTATTTGAATGACCAGATCGATGATGATGATGACGTGCGTGTGTGCATTTCTGATACATAGTGTACATTAGTGGGGTTTACTGGCTAAGTTAGTTTAAAAAAAAAAGAGAGAGAGGCAAAGGTCCCAATATGCAGTCTCTTTTTTGACAGGAAAACCGCGCAATCCTTTGCTGTGATTGGTCTTTTTGCTGACCGCTCAATTTATGTCGGAATGGACAGAAAGAAGTAGAGCCGAGAGAGAGAGAGCACATCGTTTATCCAGACCAGGAGGTAAATTGGAGCAGGTAAATCATAGTAAGAAGAACAACAAGCACTTACTCTGGAAGAGTTTCAAGAAAACTTACAATATCAGAGTCAAGTTAGTAACTTACTCTTGGCCCAGACAATGTATCAACCTCGAGTCAACTTGACTTAACTTATCTACAATGACAATAACAAGTTCAGTAACAACAACAGTAGAAACGCTGTCAACTCTTCGGCTCACCATTCTCGTCAATGTCGACCACTCCATAGGGTTCTTCCTCGGTGGTGACACTTTCTTCGGGCTCGCTTAGATCATCGTCATGCCAGAGCACCGAGGCTTGGCGGCTGATCTCTTCAAGCACGCTGCTTTGACGCCGAATCGGATTGTGATGTTCAGTAGAGTCATCCTCGTCATCCTCTGTTGAGGCCCTGTCTTCGTCAACCCGGGCACGGGGCAACTCAGCATCTTTGATTTGCTGCTCCTCCGTCTGGCTCCGTGTGCTCAGTCTACCTCTGCTGGTGGTGGCAGTCGGATGCTGCCTCGTTGTCCTGGTCCGCCTGATGCCTTCCAGAATGACCTTCTCCACACGCATCCGGTTGTCAATAAATCTGATTTTTGGCCAGCAGCTCAATTCCCCAGCTCGCAGCATGCGGTCCAATCGTTTGGGGCTGGGGTCGCTCAGGATATTCCAGAAGTCGCTGAGCAGGGTCTTTGGCCAGATCGTGATCGTGCCAGAAAAACGCTGTAGCCAGATCTCGCTCCAGTCCTGGCCCAATAGCCTGGGCAAGAGCTCGAGATGTCTCAATATCTTTAGGTTCTTCTGTAGATCCAACTTTATCGACGTCTCCAGTGACGACCCCAGGAAGCCGCCTCGCCAGCCCCGTCCCTTACGGTGGCTGACTGGTCGACCCGGCGAGCCCCTTGGAGAGAAGAAAAACAGGTTGATATGCGGATTCACTTGAGACACGATCGAAAAGTTGACATTGAAATGGATGTTCAGCGACTTGAGTGGTATGTCAGTCCTGAGGCTACCATCCTTCCACTTGTTTCCGAACGAATAGGGCACAAGCTTCCCCTCTTTCGTCTTCCGCATCAGAACTATTGGGTTCAGGATGCCTGGAACTGCTGCCGAGGCAAGCACGGCTGACCAAATCACGCAGTCGGGCGACGTGATGTGGTTGTTGAGCAAGACCGGTGAATGCGGATCCGACGGTACACACGACACATTCAGCACTCGACCAGTCAGTTCGTAGGCCTCCCGGAATGTCAGTGAACCGCGGCAAAACCACGAACACTTCCTGGCCCAGTCGAGCGAGTCAAATCTTGCTCCCGTACGCCACCAGCGTCGTATCCACTGGGAAACCCCCTCGTGACACGCGGTGATTCGATGGGCAAGGGCCGGCACCAGCAGTTGTTTCAACTCAGCATCAGTACGCGTCGCCACCAACGCCGCCACCAGAGCGCCGCCTGACGTCCCGGTGACAATGCGCGGAAGATCTTTGGCTTCCAGAAGCGCACGGATGACTCCAAAGTGGTAGTAGGCAAACGTTGCACCACCAGACAGACACAGCGCCGTCCTGCCATAGTTCAGCTCCAAATGCCTGAAGAAAGCTGCTTTATCGTCTCGGCTGAGAAGCTTCGTCTCGAGAACAACCTTTAAGCCTTGCTCCACCGTATCGACAAACTGCTGCACTAGATCTTTGCTCCCAATGTACGTCTCGCTGTACAGTTGCGGACTCTCGACACCAACAAAATTGTTTCTTATACAGCCTTCCAGAACCACTTTTAGCTCTTCCACCGCTTTGCTCTGATCTCTCTTGTCAACCAGGCCTGCCAACTGGTCCTTCACCTTCTTGACAGTCTGGTAGTTGTAGTACGAGTAGGGCGCTGATCGCTTCCACTTCTCGTTGCCGAGGTACTCGTCAAGCTCCTGGGCGGTCTGTGCCCACTCATCGTACGAGTTGGCGTGTCGAAGGCGCCGTTTGAGAGTTTGCTGTTTGCCGTGCCAGACCCGTAGATGCTCGTAGCCGTAGATGTAAAGTCTGGTTAGGTTGTACGCAATAAACAGAAGAACAATCCACCCCATCACCATCAACAGCAAGGGCCAGTACAGCACAGCGTATACCCATCCTTCCCGCGTTTCGTCCTTGGACCGCGCTGGTGTTCGCTTCCGCCGCACTTTCCTGATTTTCTGATAGATTGGTCGCCAATCATTCAGTGCAGTCACCGGTGGTGCCGTTGGTACTGCCAAAGCTTCGGCAAAAGCTTGAAGATCCTCATCCCGGATGAATTCTGTCTCGAAGTCCGGGAGGGTATAAGGATCATAGTTGGCTTTGTTCGGCTGTTCCTTGCTTGTTGGGAAAGCCTGCTGCGCCGCATCCTGATGCTGTCGACGCCCAAGACTCGCCTGCAAACCCATTATTGGCAGCAGGCTCGCTGTAGGGTTTCTCAAATGCAGGGCATATCTTTAACTTTGAGTCTGAGCTGAGCAAAAGCAAGATAACTCCGTGTACTATTCCCTGGGGTTGGTGCATGTGAGCCCTGGCAGTGACGTCAGGCTTGGCACCGCCACCTACTCCGTCCGCATTTTCCTTGTCCAGCAGGAGCGACAGGCAAGTGCTGTCATGATGCGACACTGCCATGCTAGCTCGATAATGTGCAGACACAGTGCGGGATAGTCCATAGTGAACGACGTGCTATCGTGTAGCTATTTAGTGAAGTCGACCCCCTTGACTACTGAAAGTGTTACAAGGGACTACACGGCATCGCAGAATCAAGCAGAGGCCGGTCGGAAGCTCTGGGAAGCCACGACCGGTGATAAAAAGTGTGCAATTGTGGCTCCAAGGAAGGAACACGAAGTGTTGGCACCATGTCCGGCGGGCAGGTGTGGATTGACCATCACGTGACTGGGGACGGCGAGCATCAAAAGTACCTGCAGAGACGACAACGCTATTTGAGCCGCATGACGCCAGTGTTGTTTGCGTTTTCTATTTTCTGTCTTCGTCTGAACGTCTACAAATCCATCATTTGGTCTGCCGTGGCTGGATTCGCCATCTGCGCCCTTCAGGTGCTGAGAGCTGAGTCGCCAGGTCAGGCCTCGCCCCTCTCGCCCGCTCTCAAACCGAGCCTCGAGACTGGCAAGTGCCATTGTTGGATGGTCGATATTGAACTTGCTCGTGTTATATGCGACACGCCCAACACAACTCGTGGAGATGCTTACCATTCCGCGATTTGATTGGCGGGGATGCCCAGAGTGGGGCATTGTCTTGGCAGGCTGCCTCTGCCGAACGACTGCACGCTGCCCAATAGTCAGCATCAGGGGCGGCAGCAAGGCGCTTGGTAAACAGGCGTGGAAAGACTGCAGTCCGACTGATTGTTGCCATCTTAGTCTTCTAGATTGGCCGCCGCTTCTCGAGTCGACCCCTGGTTGCGACCAGTGACTGATGCACGCCCACGCGTTGCCACAACACCACACCCCCCGTTGATCGATCAACCAACATCAACACAGCACATATCCATCTCACAGCCATTGCATTGCATTACCTACATGCCCTCATGTAACCAGGAAGAATGCTCTGCACCTACAATTCGCTGAATTGATTACCCAACCACCCCCCCACAACTGTGACGCCGCTGACCTGCCTGTTATCTGTTGCATCATGGGGCCATCCAAACACAAGCTGCGCACGCTCGCAGAGATTGCATTAGCCGACAATTCCAGTGACGAAGACTACGATGACCATGTCCCAGAAGCGTCCGCCAAGACCAAGTCTCGCTCGAAGCGCTCGCGACACCACGACCGACCTGCGCAAAAGAAGAAGAGGTCGCGCAAGTACAGAGGCTCGGACATTGAGAGTGACAATGACGAGGATGAAAATGACTCGGAAGATGACGGTGCATGGACGGCTGAGTCCGAGGACGAGCAGATTGAGACCAATGACAACGGTCGCCCTCTGCGCAGGGCCGCCAAGAAGATCAAAGCATATGAGGAGGCCTCGGAGAACGACAGCGACCTGAAGACATCGAGCGGCGAAGAATCTGCCGTGGTAAGGCCAACCAAGTCTAGGAAAGGAAGAAGCCTAATTGTCAAGTTGCAAATGACACCATCTGCCACCCCCCAGCCGCGCGCGCGGGCGTCCCGAAGGCGAAGTGAAAGCTATGGGATTAAACAGCCAGCCATTGCTTCGGCTTCGGCTGCTGGTACACGTCGCAGTAGCCGACTCTCACACGACGAAGAGGAACCAGTTGTTGCTCTGACCAATTCGGGCAACCACATTGAGATTGTCAGAGAAGGCTCACGCGAGCCAGACCCGGTTTTGCTACGAGCAACCAAAGGCGGCAAAGGCATCAAGTATCCCTCCAAGAGCACCATTGACGAGGAGGCCGAGTCTGGTCAGACAAAGGCAGAAGATGCCGACGAGCTGGAGATCAATGCGTCTCAATATGAGATCTCTGAAAGCGTGCCGCAATCTCAAATAGAGGTTGATCGCAATGGACCTTTGTCTCCTGTTGGATCCGACATCCAGGAACCTGCGCAGAATTTTGAGCCTGATCAGGAGGACCGAGAGGAGAGCGAAGACCCGCTTCAAATCAAACCGGCACAAGCAGGAGCGGACGACGGAGATATTGATGACAACAACCAGGACGATGATGATGAGCCAGTCACTCGTGGCCGCATGGCTAGATCGAGAGCAAAACGCAAGGCATCAACTCCACCTGATGACTCGCCGCAGATAAAACGGCCGAGAAGAACGCTCCGAAACACAGCCCAGCGCGGCGGCTCCTCACGAAATCTTCGAAAGAAAGCGGCAGACGAGAGCAGTGACTTTGATCCTGAAGAAGGTCAGAATGCAGAAGAGGAGATCTCCAGCTCTTCCGAGTCCGTACATTCTCCTCTCAAGCCGAGTGCACGAAGCAATGGGTCTGAGAGCAGTAATGGAGGACGCCGGTCCACTCGATTGCGCAGCAAAGCTACCTCCAGACAAGAGTCACTTATTGATGATGATGAACTGGCTGCCGAAGTGGCAGATCTGAAGGGTGCCGAAAAGACCAGGAGACGATCGACTCGGGACGAGATTACTTACGAGCCTCGTGGGAGACGACGCGCTGGTAAGAAACCGAATTACGATCTTCTGAGGGGCCTACCGGCAATTGAAGACGAGGAAGAGGCTGCTGCCCCTTCACCTTCGCAGCGCGGCCGGAGACCTGGTGCTGGAAGCTGGCAGAGGAACTTGTTCAGCACATACGGGCCTTTTGGCGGCGCAGGAGGCCTGAACCCCATCCTCGGCGGCCCGGTCGTGGCTAAGGGCCCGGGCGGCGCCGCTGACTCTGACAGCAGCGACGACGAAGTCATGAAGCAGCCAAAGCAAGTCGGAGGTGCAGCCGGGATGACCCCGACTACGGGTGGCGCATTCAATCTGTTCGCTCAAACAGCGAATGCAGAACAGACTACGGGCACGCCCGCCAACCTGGGCAAGGTTGGTGACAAACAAGCGCTCGCGGATGCCGACCCTCTCGGCGTTGATCCAAATGTCAACTTCGATAGTGTCGGTGGTCTTCAAGGCCACATTGACCAGCTCAAGGAAATGGTGGCTTTGCCGCTGCTATATCCCGAGATCTTCATGCGCTTCAAGATCACCCCTCCCCGTGGTGTGCTTTTCCACGGCCCACCAGGCACCGGCAAGACCCTGCTTGCTCGGGCCTTGGCCTCGAGTGTTAGCTCTCAAGGCAAGAAGGTCACGTTCTACATGAGAAAGGGAGCAGATGCCTTGAGCAAATGGGTCGGCGAGGCTGAGAGACAACTACGACTACTGTTCGAGGAGGCGCGGAAAACGCAACCCAGCATCATCTTCTTTGACGAAATCGATGGCCTGGCTCCTGTGCGCTCCAGCAAGCAAGAGCAAATCCATGCTTCGATTGTGTCAACTCTGCTGGCGCTGATGGACGGCATGGATGGCCGCGGCCAGGTCATAGTCATAGGAGCAACGAATCGCCCGGACTCGATCGATCCCGCCCTTCGCAGACCTGGCCGCTTTGATCGCGAGTTCTACTTCCCTCTGCCCAACACCGAGGCCCGCCGAGCCATCATCGACATTCACACGCGTGGTTGGGAGCCTCCTCTGGCGGCGAATGTCAAGGATCAGTTGGCTCGATTGACCAAGGGCTACGGCGGTGCCGACCTGCGCGCCCTGTGTACCGAGGCCGCCCTAAATGCTGTGCAGCGACAATACCCTCAAATCTACGGCTCGAATGAGAAACTGCTGATTGACCCGTCGGCCATCCATGTCACTCCCAAGGACTTTATGATCTCGATCAAGAAAATCGTCCCCTCGTCCGAGCGATCAGCTGCTTCAGGCGCTTCACCACTGCCGGACGCATTGGAGCCTTTGCTCCGCAGACCCTTCACAGACATCAAGAATGTTGTGGCCGAGATTCTGCCTCAGAAGAAGCGCCTCACCGCCCTGGAAGAAGCTCAGTACGAAGATTCTGCCCTTGGCGACGACTTTGGGCGAGAACACATGCAACAGGCCTTCGAGGCTTCGCGTGTTTTCCGTCCACGGCTTCTGATCCACGGCAAGATTGGCATGGGACAGCAGTATCTGGCCGCCGCTCTGCTCAACTATTTCGAAGGTCTTCATGTGCAGTCGTTCGACCTTCCCATCCTGCTGGGTGACACAACAAGCTCGCCTGAGGCCACAGTGATCCGGCTCTTCGCCGAGGTCAAAACCCACAAACCCAGTGTCATCTACATCCCCAATGTGCAAGAGTGGTATGCCACAGTCGGCCAGACCGTCATTTCTACCTTTCTCGGTCTCCTGCGCTCTCTCAAGCCCACGGATCCCATACTTCTTCTTGGATTTGTCGAAGCCGAGGGCAATGAAATTGACGAGAGTATGCGGCGCGAACTCTTTGGTTATTTCACCAAGAATCAATACTCCCTTCCATCTTCGACGATGGACGAGCGCCGGGACTTCTTTCTCCCTCTGCAGACGTACGTCAAGACTTCACCCAGCGATTTCCCAGACCCGACAAATCGCAAGAAGCGTATTCTACCCGTCTTGAAGCCTGCGCCACCTCAGCCGGCGAAGCCGCCAACCCCGCCAACCAGGGAAGAATTGAAGGCGCAGAAGAAGCGTGACCGGCTCGTGCTCAACATGCTCAAGATCAAGCTGCAGCCGATCATGGACCAGATTCGGATGCGCCATAGGAAGTTCCGCAACGGTGTCATTGATGAGGCCCAGATCCGCTATCTCTATGATGAGGCAGACCCAGGCACGGTGGTGTCCGACCTTCCCCATGATATGCGAGCTGCTAGCACATTCAGGCCCTTTGAGATTGGAACAGATGGCCATGGCGTACCCGGCCTGGTCGAGCAAGCCAATAGACGCTTCTACTACAACCTAGACACCGTCACCATTGAGAAGCGGCTCAGCAATGGCTATTATAAGCGACCCAAAGACTTTCTCGCCGACATCAAGCGCCTGGCCAAGGATGCAAAGACACTAGGAGACGATGACCGTCTGCTCAAGGCGAACGAGCTGCTCTCGAATGTTGAAGTGGACATTAACATGCTGGAGATGGCCGAGCCGGCTCTGATCAAAGAGTGCGAACAGATCTACGAGCGTGAACTGAAGCGCGAACAGGAAGTGCTTGCACGAGCCAAGGAGCAGGCGCAGGCTGTGCCAACCAGCAGTGCTCCGCCGGTGCCACCACGGACGATCCTGAATGTTTCTCAGGACGACCCTTCAGACCCATCGACCCAGACAACCGACGGTCCGATCAACCTAGGGGTGCCTCTTTCAACAGGCGCCGATTTGTTGGCAAGATTCCAGCCTGTGACGCCATCCAAAGCGCGATCGACAACATCTGTGCATACAAATGGGGTGCATCCGCACTCGCCTACCAAGGGCGCGATCGGCATGAGCAATGGCTCAAGCTCGCATGCAGGGCACGACGCAGATGCAGAGCAGGACACGCCTATGGGTGGCAGAGAGTCGGCGCCGACGTCCAATAGCAGGAGCAACGAGACCCAGAAGACGTCGTTTGGGGCGACCGACTCTGCTCAGCCACGACCGTTCCATTCGCATACGGCGCCTTCCCAACAATTGCGCAGGGAACACAACATTTCGACCCCGCTCTCGCAGACGGGCGCTCTTACCTCGATGCCGGAAGGCAGTCAGCCCGCGGACTTTCGAAACGAGGCAAGCACGACCCAGTCGACAAATAGCAAGAGATATTCTGGGCCTTCGTCCGGTGAACGGATGCTGCATGGCACGCAGGGCTCAGCACCCGATCTCTTTCGCTTTGATAATACAAGATCGTCGGGTGGAATCGAGATCTCTGATACCCAAGGTAAGAACGCGCCGAGCTCGCAGCCTGATGAGACTGATAAGAAACTGACTGGCGTTATTTGACAGCAGATTCAGAATACTCCCAGAGAGTGAACAGCCACCCACAAAACTCACAACCGGTGCCAGACCGGTCATCACAGCCTCCAGTGCCGCTGTTCACTGCCGCCGCCGCCGCCGACAACCACCACCACCACCAGCAGAACCAGACTCAAACCCAACAACTACAACAACAACTACAACAACACCGAAGATCAACTGCCGGGCTGGAAGACATCCTTAACCCGGTTGTCACACCACCACTCACCCTGCCCGACGACGCCCTCCTCGCCAAGACCATGGACGAATTCGCCCGCCAGACCAGCGGCCTCACGGTCGAACAGCTGGAGCAGGTCAACAGCGTCCTGATGGACCGGCTCTGGCAGACCCGCGATGATAGCAACCGGGCCCGCGTGCTCGAAGACCTAATCTCCAGCTTCAATGCCGTCATGAAGGATATGCAAATTGCCGGCCAGGAATTCGACCTGCCTTCCTGGAGCGCCGCCACTGCCGACGCCCCTACCACCGAGCAGCAGCAGTAGCCTGCCACTCTGTAGCCGGGACTTTTTTCCTTTTCGCGAACAAGGACAAGAAAGAAAGAGAAAGAGAAAGAGAGAAAAAAAGAGAGAAAAAAGTGAAGCGGCTTGTTTTTTTTTTTTTGGAATGAGTTCTTTTTCTCCGTGAATCGCTCGATCGAGAGTCTTTCTCTGTGCTGACTGACTGACTGACTGGCTGACTGGCTGGCGCTGGACTGGGCTTTGACTGAAACTGACTCCCGGCTGGAGTGGATGGGATGGGATGGGATGGACGGATGGATGGATGGGCGGCTGGCTGGCTGGATGAAATGATACTGAAACGAAATGATCCTGCCATAACTCGAGTATCAAATTAGTATTTAGGCTTGATAATGCGTATGTAAATAAACAATGGCTCAAGATGAAAGGAAACCAGAAATTAGCAACCAGGAATCAGGAATCAGAAATCAGAAAACAGACGAATAAACAAAACATGTATTTTCTCTACCTGCATATATGGCTAACAAGCTAGTGGAATCAAGGCCTATGTAATATCAACAGAGGTAGGAATGACAGAGGCCGCCCTGACAGGATTGGCAAGGGCTTCAAACTGCCTAAGCTACACCCGTAGCATATTCCCTGCTATCCTTGACTAGAGCATATGATGAAGAGAATGTCCAGAGCTGTAGTCATGCTCTGTAATATCCTGGCTGATGCCAGCTGCACCGGCAAAGATCTGGTCATGTCTCGTCTTCCTCTGCAATGTCATTTACGTCTGCCCGAATGAACATAATCCTGTCGCCTGGATCTCGAACCTCTGACCCGGGCGAGTTCCTCAGTTCGACCTCGAAAACCATCCGGCTGCCACTTGCCCGAGAACGACTTCGGCTCCGGGCCGGGCTAACCACAAAGGCCTGTTCCACCGTGTAATTCGATCCTCGAGCGGGCAGTGAAGCCAGCATCGTACGACCACGTCGAGGTGTACTTGGCTCCGCCTTGGGAGGGGAGCAACTGTGCGGGCTTCCTAGACCCATAGGTGTGGGCTGAGATGGCGCTTCTCTGCCTCTGGCATACCCTACCCGGTTGAAGACTTCCTTCTCATTCATAGATGAGGTTGACGAGGCTTTCGCGGGCGCAGAACCGTCTATTTCTGCAGCGAGCTTGTTGACAGACTGTAGCTGTTCTTCGACAGTTGACTGAAGAAAGGCAATCCGGTCCTGTTCTGACGTTTGTGACATTGGTGTCCTCTGTCCAATCTCTAACTCGCGGTCGCGGGTGGGCAGGACTGTCGGCCGAAGCTTCAGAGACTGGTCATGTTCTCGAGACTGATGAGACGAGGCAAGCAGTCCCTGAATCCGGCTCTGCACAAGGCTTGGACGAGACGATGGGTATTTGGCGTCCCTTTCAGGTACCACCATGACACTGTCTTCAGTGGCTTGGGGTGTGACCGAGCTGGCCTTGCTGACCGTCCTCCAGCGCGGCAACGTGTCCTGGACAGGTTTGATGGTGGTGTCAACCACTCCTCGGTCTTCTTTTGGGCCTTCATAATGCTCCTGCTCGGCAGACTGTCTTGCCGTGTCGAAGCTTTCTGTCTTGGTAGAGCTTGAAGATTCCTTGCGGTGATGACGGACAGGGGGCCGAGGGCCCGCACTGTACAGCTCTATCTCCCCCACGGTAGGAATTTCGTGCTCGGAACCAGATTTGCAAGTCTTTTTGACAAAGATATGCTGGTGTGGCGGGGCTTCCGGAGGGGAGAGTGTACCTCTGTCCTGATCCATACTTTCGAATATCGCTGCTTTTATTCTGACAGGGCTGAGACTATGAAGGGCAGCCGGGGGAGGTGAAGATGCTGCCGGCAGCCTCTGCGGCTTTTCAGCATACCAGTGGTCTGTGGAAATGACCTGATGCCGTTCAGGGTGGTGGCGGGCTGCTGTTACCACCAAGGTGTCAAGGGGCTGACGAACACCTCGAGCAGACTTCCAGCGGCGGACTATCGAAGATTCGGGCATATTGCCACCTGCCTGTACCACGGAATCCACCTCAGCGCTGTCATGCGCCGCCTGATGCTCGATGCTCGACTTCACATAGTCTATCGTGTTATCGAGCTCTGGTGCGTGGTTGTCTGTGCGCACATCTTGAGCCAGCGGCTTCTTCTCGCCATGTGGCCTGAGCCGGGCTCTGAGTGCAGAAAGCTGCAGCGTTGCGTCCGACATGTTCTCACTGGACTCATGCCTGCGGATTGCCTTCGTCCTGGTCGGGGCAATGTGGATGTCTTCTTGATGGTCTCGAGACCTAGGTGCAAGGCTTGTCGACGGTCTCAGAGCAGGCGTATGCAATGGGGGTCTGTAGTCGCTGTACTCTTCCATGAATGCATGGGGCTTTGGTTCAAATGCTCCCGGTGGCAGTCGGTCACTGTCCGTGCCATCTTGAGACGCCTGACTGCTAGGAGTGCCAGAATGGGAGTCTGGCTGGCGGCCGTACGCGGCAGAGGCACCTGCACCTCGGTGCTGTTGTATAGACCGGGGCGGCTGTGGAAATCTTGGGGCTAGATCTTCTACTGTCTGGATTTCCTGGAATGCCTGTACACGGGCCGCTACACTGCCACGGTGCCTGCCATCCTGTCGACTGGTTGCCTGTTTTGCAGGACCAAGGTGTGAGTCGACTTGCCTCTGATGATGTGACATGATGAGTGAAAGGATGAGAAGGAAGCTCGGGTTAAGCAAATGCAGACAAAGCCCATGAAATGGCTGGAGAAAAGGCACAGCAAGAAAGAGACTCAAACGATCGGCGGCTCAATCAAAAGGGCAGGAAGGACTGAAGGGAAAGGAGCAGGGCCCAAGCAATGAGGGGCATTTATTGTGCCGCGGTGGAAAGCACGACTGACTAAGACAACCGATGTGAAACAGAAGGAACAGGAAGGAGCATTCATCGTTGCTGCCAAGGACGGGTCTTGTTGATGGTATATACACATAACTGCTTCAAACGCCTACTTCAAGGCCGCCTGCAGAGACTCGAGGACCTAGATACTTGATTAGACATGCTGGAATAAAGAAAAACAGGCATTCGTTCGCGCTTACCTCGAGTTCAATCTTGGCCTCGGCGATATCTTGCTCGCTGCCGGAGCCACCAGCAACCTTCTGTGCCTCGGCAATCTGGGACGCAACGGCCTCAGAGCTGAAATCTTCTAACGGGTAGGCCTCGACGGCGTTGATGCTGAGCACGGAGTCGGGCTGGACGACGGCAAAGCCTCCGGACACTATGTCTGGCATTAGTCTGTGCTTCTTGAGCGGATTTGTAAGGTAGGGAGGTCCGTGTGCACATACAGAAGAACTGCTTGCTGCCACCGGCCTCCTCGATGATCTCAATCAGGCCCGGCTTCAGCTGCTCGATCGAAGGCACGTGCTGGGCAAGAATACCCATCTCGCCGGATTCGGCGGGGACGTTCACTTGGACGCTGTGCAAGACTGATTAGTCGGCTTCTTCGGGGGTGTCCGCCTGGGGGTTGTCGTACACATCCTGAGACTTGTAGATTGTCTGTAGAGCGGGTCAGTTAACTCTTGCCCTCTGTCGCAGCATTCTCGCCGGTTGGGGGGGGGGAGGAACTCACCTGGTGAGGGAGGACCAGGGAGAGCTTGATCTTGTCGGAGACGGCATCGGCATAGCCTCTTCGCTGCATGGGAGCCTTTGCGAAGGCGGAGCGAGCCACACGGGCTGCTCTGGTGGCACGAAGGGCGCTCATGATCGATGATGAGGCGCTGGGTGGTGTATATTGCTTCCGCTCGAGCTCTTAAAGCTTCGGGATGAGCTTCGACTGCGCAAGACAATGCCAAGACCAGCCATCTTAGAACGGACTAGCTCAATATTGGTGAGGCAACTTAGCCGACATGTCAAGTATCTTCTTTCACACCACCATTTCGATGGATCAAATACTTTGAGCCCATGCAGCAGCAGCTCTTCTGATCCGCAACTAGACCAATCCCTCCTTATCACGAGAGAGCTGAATATACTGAGATATCCATTCCTGCCCGCTTGCCACTGCTAGATCACTAGATCACTCGATCACGTGACCACATATGTTTCCCACCTGCATCTAAATCGACGCCGCCAACCACACACATATTGAATAAAAGATTGCTTGAAGCACAATGTCAACAGAAAAGCGCGCGGCTCCCTCGCGGCGGCAACCGATTGCCTCGACCGAACTGGAGGCAGGTAGCGACCTGAAACTGGGCCGGTTCGGCAACGTGCAATCGCTGTCGCTCTCAGAGGCACGAATCATCCTGGAAAAAGTGATCGAGACACGGGCAGCGCAAGGGTTTGCACACGAGGAGAAGCAAAACACGACGAAGACGCGGGACTACCTGGAGATTTTTGCGGCGTTCAAGGAGCAGAGCCTGGCCGAGGGCGCGGCGCGGCTGGTCGACCAGGGCAATCTGGGCGCGCTGGAGCCGTTTGAGAGTGCGCAGATGAAGAGCCTGTTGCCGACGAGTGCGGATGAGGCCAAGGCGTTGATCCCGAGCTTGGAGCGCAAGTGTGAGAATGGCAGCGTGGATGAGGATGCGCTCGAGGAAGTGTGCCGCGAGTTGCAGAAGCTGAAGCGCACGGCTGGGCTGAGTTGAGTTGAGTTGATGATCATAATGATGATACAGCAAATTGTGTGGGTGGCGAAATGATGAACAATGATCTTATTGATGTCGACGATACAAAACAAATGACAAGAAGACAAAACGAGAAGACGATAGAATGGACAAAAGAGCACTGTCAGCAGCAGCAGCAGCAGCAGCAGCAGCAGCAGTACCAACTGTACCAACAGAACCAGCAGAACGACCTCCTTTTTGTTTCACACGCTCTTGCCTGCGCCCTCCTTACCGAATATCAACTTAACCACCATCTGGCGGCAGATCGGATGGTAGAAATCCTTGTTCTTGTCAAAGACCTGTCTTGCAAAATCCACATCTCCCAGCCTGACCAAGCCTCTGTACAGCGGTCGCACAAACTTCATCCTGCCAACCTTGCCCAACAGGTCTCCAACCAAGGGCTTGATGGACTGATCACCGGATCGCATGGCCAGTTGGTAGTAACGGCTTGAGACCTCTACATTTTGGGAGTCCTTGAGTTTGTAAGTCTTGCCCATTTCCTGTACTTGTGACACAGGTATGGGATTTTCGAAGAGAAGGCACTTTTCCAGCAAGACCACCACCTGGTTGGCGCTGAAGTTGGCAATGTCGGATGGTGAGGGTGTGAAGGATCCTGGCCGATCCTGGCCCGAGCTGGTTGCGGCGGCACTGGCCAGGGTCTCCCATTTGTCTGCCAGCGCCAATGGGGCATCAACTAGACGGTTGCTGAGGTCTGGTGTGAAAGGCGGATAGCCGGGCGCGTAGAACCAGGTGTCCCAGTCAATGCTTTCGAGCTTCTTGTGCACATCAGCATTCCCAGAGAAGAAGGAGAGGAGGGTGGCCTTGAAATCGTACGAGTCGAGTGACTTGCCTCGCCATACGGTGAAGTAGTGCGGAATAAAAGTGTCGAACAGGTCCTGGCCGATCAGTGTTTCAATGTAGTAGAGGAACAGAAAGCCCTTTTCATAGGGAATCGAGCTGAAAGCATCGTCAGGGTCCTTGCCCTTGAGGTCGACGACTAGCCTTGTAAACTCGTTGTCTTCACCATACTGGGCAATCGAGTCCCTGAGTGCCTTCTGGCCGATGACGGCAGAGAACTTGCGGTAGTCGTCGCTGCCGTGGACGATTGCCTGAATGCGTCGTTCCAAGTATGTCGTCCAGCCCTCATTCAGCCAGAAGTGTTCCCAGCTTGCGTTCGAGACAAGATTGCCCGACCATGAATGGGAGAGCTCGTGAGCGATCACGTCCACGTTTTCGCGGTCACCAGAAATGAGCGTGGGAGTGGCGAACGTGTAGACCGGATTTTCCATGCCGCCGTACGGGAAGGAAGGTGGCAACACCAGGACATTGTATTCCCCCCATGCGTACGGGTATACAAGCGATTCGCCCGCCTGGAGGAAGCGCTCAGTATCGTGCGAGAGTTCCCATGTGCAACTCGAGAGTGAGTCAGGAGAGGTCGCCACTGTCGAACGCGGGCCGATGCTGGCGAAGGCCAAGTCGCCCGAGGCAATTGCAAAGAGATAGGAGGGGATGGGAAGTGGCTGGTGGAAGGAGTACGTGTGGGGAGCTCCGGTTAGAGACAGCTCATTAGGGTTGGATTTAGATGCGATGCCAGACGCGATCACCGGAAGCGGCGACGTGATGCTGAAGTCGAACGGCGCCTTGACATCGGGGGTGTCCTGGCAGGGGAAGATTGAGCGGGCGTGAATGGCTTGACACTGGGAAAACATATACGGCTGCTTCTTGTTCGATGTTTGAGCCGGAGTCAGCCATTGCAGAGCCGTGCAGTCGGGCGTAGTCTCTAGGTCGATGGCAACTTCAATCGTGGAATCCAACTCAACAGCCTCGTCCAGCTTGATCTTCAGGCCGCTGCCATAAGGTTCGACCCGGGGAGCAAGATCCCATTTGACCGTCTTGCCATCGACCTGGACATCTTTTACCAAGACATGGCTGCTGTCCAGGATGACTTCGTTGGGCTCTGCCTTGGTGATTGCTTTGAGTGTGTGTGTCACTCTGCCAGAGAGCTTCTGCTCGTCGAAGAGAATGTCAAACTTGGTCCTGGTGTGAGTGGTCCGCCAGACGTTGTAGTTCGACAGAGTGTTGGGATCTCGATGCTTGTTGACAACGGCGGCGGCCATGGTGT
Source organism: Chaetothyriales sp. CBS 135597 (assembly GCA_003709825.1). Taxonomy (NCBI): domain Eukaryota; kingdom Fungi; phylum Ascomycota; class Eurotiomycetes; order Chaetothyriales; species Chaetothyriales sp. CBS 135597. Next base: position 399,943 of record QQXN01000014.1, on the reverse strand, counting down.
TGTACGTACGTCCTAGCCTGGGAGGTCCAAATTCGAGGGGTTTAGTAGTCTGCAGAGCGCGTCTCAGTGCTGATGCAATAGTCATCAGGTAGAAGGTCCCGGGCAGTTAGTTCACTGGCATGTTGCTGTCGAAAGGGAGAGCGTTGTCTGGGCATCCGATGTCTTGGCGCTTTTGAATTGGAACACAATACAAGACAATACATTACAATACATTACAGTACATGGCTGAGGGAGAAGCATGAAGAAGAGATGCTGTCTGTGTCGTCGTCTTGTACGAGTGAGTGAACTCGACTACGCTGGTGTATCAAAAATGTCGTTCCTCCACCCACTGCCACTTTCTTCTCCCTCCTGAATCGCCTCTTCGGCCCGCTGAGCCTCGTCATGCCATAGCTTGAGAATGCTCTCGGGAGTATACACTCCTCGGAAGACACCGTGCTCTGGAGCATCAACGGCGATTCGGGTGTGGACATCTGGGTTGTCGTCTGACCTTGTCCTTGCAGCAACTGCCCTGAAGAAGGTCAGGACGTCTTGTGGATCAGCAATTCGCGTGGCCCGCAGCCTTTCCCGCGCAAACACCAGCTCGCGGTTGGCAGCGCGTAGAGCATTCGCAATGCTTTCGGCCAATGTCTTTTCCAACGACCGGCGAATCATCTGCTTCAGGAACGGTTTGAAGAGCCATCCGAGCCAAGACAGCTTGCTCCGTCGAAGCGTGTAATCGAGTTTGTGTATGTGCACGCGCACTCCGTTCAACGTCAGGATCTGCTCGAGGTTGTCTTTGCCGATTTCAAGGCTGATGGAGATATCAATGCCTCGTTCATCGAGGTAAAAAGAGGCAATTCCCGAGTCCACAAAGCGCACAATGCCAGCATGGCCTCGGATCCAATACCCGAGATCCTGGGCGGCGACTGACAGCCCGTTAACGGTAACGGTGACTAGGGATTTGACACTGGAGACCGTCTTCCTCGAATGGGCCTTACGGATCTCCAGGTCGTTCTTGGTTGAGACAAGAAGTCTGTAGGGCAGGAAGGATGTGGAATTAACATTGCGGCCAGGCTCAAGCACCAGATTCTCAAGCAGCAAATCCATTTCAGGCACGGAGATTTCCAGTCGTGGAATGGGTAGGTACTGCACACTGCGGACAAGGACAGGGAGAAAGACATGAATGGCGTCGGTGAGAAGATCAGGGTTTGTGACCTGGTTGGGCGGCGACAGAATGGTGTAGATGTGTTTGGTCGCCGCCACAAGCGCGCTGACATCCTCATCGGTGGCGATTGAACTGACAGCAGCCTCGGCCTGGCTCAATAGCTGCTCGAAGTCGGCCCTGAAGCTAGACCCATTGCTAAGCTTGGCCGCTTTTTCGCGGAGCTCGTCAATCTTCTGCGGAGCTTGGTCGAAGAAATCTGGATCGAGCAGCAGTCGCTGGAAGGAGTCGCCGAATTCGGTCAGGAACTCATCGAATTGCGGATCAGACTCGCCATGGGCCAGCAGTTGCTTAAAGTCTTTCTCTAGCCGCTGCCAAGCCCCTCGATCTCCAAACGAGCTGAGGAAGTCCCAGAAGTTACGGATGGCGCGATCGAGAGCGGGATCCGAGTTGATTTCGTCTTCAACCGTGCTGATAGCCTCGGCACCTGCCCTCGAGTAGGCATGGGCGTAACGTACGAGGAGCTTTGACAGCGTTGAAACTGACTCTGCGTAGTCTGGGCGCTTCCGCAGGCTCGAGATGGCCTGCTTGAGGCGATACAGGAGAGTCTCACCTTGGGCACCGCTAGTGTGTTTCTGAGCACTGGCAACGGCGTCCTCGGCCACCTTGGAGACCTCGGTTGCTACCTTGTTGCCGGCCTCACTTGCCCTGGTTGACGGTCCTTGCTCGGGCTCCTCCTGTGTTGACTGTGTGGGGCCTTCATCAGCTCCTGGTCCGGAGAGTGTCTTCTCCTCTTCGTCCGATGGCTGCAGTATTTTGCCCGTCTCGAGGGCAGCATCGGCCAGGGAGAAGGTAGTATCGGCCAGGACCTGCCGTCCGATCACACCCACATCCTGTATAAACAGCCTAAAGTCGGCATTGGTCAGGAGAAGGCTGGAAACTGTTCTAAAGCTCTCGTACGCTGCTGTAGCGTCGGCACGAGCTTTGGCCCTTGATGCCTGATGGGAGACATCGTTAAGGTCAAGAGAGAGGTTTGCGTGGTTGAGAGCATAAATGAAGTCTTGGATCTGGTCTCCGCTGTTCTTGTCCTGCAGCAACTTGATCAGGAGGCTGACCCAGCTGCGAACGTTGCGGATCAGCCGCCGGCCAGCATCGCTCAGCTCACGTGTATTGGCGTTGAGGGCGTCTGAGGCTAACAGAGCGCGCAGATTGCTGATGGCTTGTTGGTTGGACGGCAGGAAGCCTTCACTTAGCGCTTTAACCATGGCATATGTGTGCAGCTTCCTCCGTAGCGCCTGTTGCCGTGTCGGCCCATCATCATCATGGCGATGTTGGGGGAGCAGAGGCTCTGTGGCGCCGTCATCTTTTTTGCGGCCGGCGCCAAAGCATGACAACAGCGAGCTCATTCTGTAACTGGCAAACTTGCTGTGATACAAAGGTGCGTTCTCTGGGAGGGAGACGGGCGACGCTCGCCCCCCCTACCGTTACCGAACCTCAGCATCGCCGTGAGCATTTCAGACGTCATCGTGTCGACGCCAATCAGAGTCCGTATCGCCCGGAGCTTAATTTAACGGCACCGACGGGAAAAGATTCCGTGCCCTATGACACCGCAACTTCCTCTGAATTAAAGTCAATCGCTTTGGTACCCCTATATATTGACGCAATACACCAATACATCAATATGGCGGCTGTCATAGCCTGCAGCGTCAGCTTTTAAGGAAACAGCCTCATGTCCTACACCAAGTTCCTAGTGCTTCTTCGGCGCCTCTCGAGCTACAGCTCTGGCCCACGTCTATGCACTGGTCAAGGTCCCAACTGCGCCTGCTTGGGCAAAAAAAAAAACAAAAAAAAAACCCAAACAACAGAAATATGAAAAGCAAAAACAATCAGCAGTAGGGATTCGCTGGTGGTCACCCACCCAACTACTAACCTACCGGCATGTGGCTTAAGTTCGTTGAGCGAACGGGGAACGCTGTTTTCCACATCCTATGGCCGATTGCGTTGAGGTCTGAGGGTGTATGAAATATATATCATGGCCATCGCGGAGCAATCCAGCTCCCCGATGCAGGAGACAACACGATGGCCTCTTTCCACCGTGCCGCTAAAAGCGACCTCATGATCATGGAAATGGACATCCTGGCCTTGATGGCCATCGTCAGCAACGAACCGCCTGTGAGAAAGCCTTGGCGCCAAGCGCGCGCGACGAGGCTCACGCCCTTGAGTACTGATGATGGACGCGCCATCGAACTACCACCGGTGAGGAGGTTTTCCCATGCCATCCAATTGGAGGAAGGGGCCGCTATACAGACCACTCTACAACCTGTCAGCCAATGAACTAAAGGTTCTAAGAGACTACCTAGATGATGCCCTAAAAACGGGAAGAATCAGGTAGTCTACTAGTCCTGCAGGAGCACCCATCCTTTTTATTCCCAAGAAAGATGGGAGCCTACAGCTATATATTAACCACCAAGGCCTCAACAAGATCACTAAGAAAAACCGGTATCCCCTGCCCCTCATTAGTGAAACCCTTGACCGCTTGACGGACGCAAAGAGATTCATGAAGCTAGGCCTCAAGGACGCCTACTACCGGATCCAAATGCGAGAGGGAGATGAGTGAAGACAGCGTTCCGGACACGATACGGCCACTTTGAATATCTAGTCATGCTATTTGGTCTAGCAAATGTCCCGGCTACCTTCCAGACCTACATCAACCAGGCGATGCGAGGGCTTCTCGACGACTTTTGTGTGGTCTATCTAGAGATGGCATACTCATCTACTCTAAGAACGACGAAGACCATGAGCAGCATGTCAAACAAGTGCTGGAACGTCTACGGCAACACGGGCTGTACGCCAAGGCTTTCTCACACCGCCCGAGTTTGTCGTCAATCACGACAGAAAGCGCACCTGCGTCATGGCCAACGTTGACGGACGCTGGAGCGAATGCATCGCGTTGTCACCACTCCTAGTCAGGTGACAAGGCATACCGACCATGGTATAACGTCGGCCCCCCTATACTATTCGTAAGGGAACCCGTCGTCGTGCCCCAGATCGACAAGAACGGAAAATTCACCGACAAGTTCTATGTCACCAACGAGGTCATCACTCTTGTCTGGGCTGCATCGAAGATACTTTTCGATGCCTATCCGGGGCTCAGCATTATCTACGACGCCAAAGATGGTGACGCCAGTTCAGCTGTGGCTGGAATTCGTCCACGCGAGCGTATTCCTCATCAACCGAACCTCCACGGCAGCAATTGACTGGAAAACCCCGTACGAATCGGTATACGGGAGAAAACCCTGGCTGGGAGCCTGGCTTATTAAGGCAAAACTCCCTAAATATCTCTGGGGAGAAGCTGCCAATGCAGCTATCTGGACCTACAACAGGACTCCTCATTCCAGCCTGGAAGGGTTTATTACCCCTTATGAGGCTAGGTATGGAGAAAAGCCAGATATATCAAAAGCCAGGCAGGCTACTTGAACCTTCGCCCAAGGGCAAGATGATACAATTTCAGATAGTTTTGACATGTAGTACACCCCTGTCAGTCAGTACATTATCCTACTGAATCAGCCAATCACATATAGCTTGCTGCCAAGCCATCGACCTGACTCGCTTAAAGCCAATCCAGCCAATGGTAGAACGGGCTCCGACTAATGTCTCAAAAGGCCACATAGACGTCGTTCTCACATCAGAGAAGAGAAATTTCTTCATTCATCCTCTTCTGAACGAACGAGGATAGTTCTCTTTCCAAGCCATTGACCGATAAAGAAGGCTGAAGACGCACTTAGTCTCTCAGACTGGACTATCTCGCAGATGGCCGGATGGCTCTCCACCACAGCAGCTGATTGGCTGACAGGCTGATTTCCAGTCTACACGCTCTACAAGCTGCTTATTATGAAATTCTTGACATTAACGGAATGTCAACGACTTGGAGATGTGGTGTCTCTGGATCTTGCGGTGGCTGATATCACTGACTGGTCAGAGTCACAATGAGTCCTTGAGATATTCCTGCTGAGCACAGTTGTCAATATATTTTCTCTTGATACTAATATGACTTTCATCCACTGACTAGGAGATATCCTTCTAGACATGCTCGAAATGTACCTTCGATGACTCCATGCTGACTAGTTATCAGATAGTTTTCAGAGATTGCCAATACAAATTGCGCAAATGTCATGCAAACACCTCCCCCCCCTAATATCAGGCCCGATTCAATTCAGCTGATTCATTAATTGCAGGGGAAGATTAGCCAAATATGGTACCGTTTTCCTGTGAAACGTGCTTGGAAAGAGCAAGAAAGAGTAAGGGTGGTCGGAGTATTTCAATGAAGCAGTGGCTCCGATGGTCAGTCTTGTCAGCTCACAGCGACGCCACGACTTCCCTGGATAGCATCTCCATCAACTACTCGGTAAATCCTCCGAGAATAGATGCGTCATGTCAATTTACAAACATCCAGAAGAAAGAAGTGGAAGAAAGAAGTGAGTTCCAATTTATGCCCATATGAGAGACAAATCAAGATGGCAGAGGGCAGATGGCAGAGGGCAGGAAATGGTTGTGTCGGCCTGGAGATTTTGCGATTCCGAGACCAATACATTATATTTATCAACAACTCAAATTCCCCCAACAACGCAAAGACCCCTTGGCCTATCCGGTTGAATCACCACCGCTTGGGTAGAAGGCGAATGAGACCTAGCGAACCCGGTCGCCCTCTGCTGTTCAGGTCAAATCACCCGAAGGTGACAGGCATGCAGCGGGGGGTTCCCTTCCTACGAATTCAGATGTTCGAACCCCTCGGTTCTTGGGCTCAGGTCAAATTACCCTGCCGAGGGAAGAGGCGTACCCTCGAGGGAGGGGTTCGAACACCACCGATTCCATTCCCTCCTCCAATTCGGAAAACTCCTCTCCCATCCCAAAAATGGGAGGGGGGTTCACGCCTCACCACCTCTCCTACACCGGGTAGGAGGGTTGGTGAGAAACGTTTTTGCCCTTTGATATTATTATTGTTTTTCGCTTTCTTGACTTGTGCCATTGTTTTGCTTTTTGCTTTTTGCTAGAGCAGGTGTTTTGCATCTGATTTGACAAGCGAGTTCGTCCCCCAAAATCTGTCACCCTTGTCGCGGAGCGTACTGGGGGTTGTTTCGCTCCTTCCCTCCGCTTCAATGAGTAGCCCGTCTCATTTTTCAAGTGGCTGTTGCCCGCGTTTCTGTGTCCCCCCTTCCTTCCCCTGCGATCACTTTATTTGCCGCCCGCCACAAGTTCATTCCACCTAGTGCGTCACGAAGCAAACTTCCACGCATGCCTTTGACATTTGCGTGTCCTCGATTCTGCAACTGGTTTTAGCTGCAATCCTTTCATGGCCGCGTCTCAAGTCTTGACTGCTGCAGCATCAAGCAAAATTACGAATGTGCTCTTTTCTGCTTGGCTCGGTCGCATGTCTGCAACCTTGATTGAAGGACTATTTGCTCTTTGGCATTCACTGATGAAAGATCTAGGTGTTCGCAGCCCCGTTCCTCAGCTGCCCGAGCACTAGTGCTACTCGAACCCGACGCGAGATAAGCCGAAGATGAAGATACAGGAAACTTGAGCACACTCTGAATGTTCTGCCGCATCGCGCCCTACCATAACTCACAGTTACTGCTGATGCAGATCACCACCAACACTGGAGTTGTTGGCATTTGCAGAGTACATTCAGAGCAATATGGCTAGCTGCCTTGCGCATTTGCATGACCAGACTGCTGTCTGACCGCAGCGCGAGATCTTCCAAAGCGATCAGCGAAGGAGAAGAACGTCCTTCGTTGTCACGCCTGCTGCCGCCCTCAACGTCGCTGTGGCGGCCCGGCTTCCCAGAGCTCCTCGAGCGTCCCCTTTGGTGTGGTGGAATGTACAAGAGTCTGGCAATATCACAACAGATTCTACAAGCTACTGCAGAATCAACACTAATTCTGTCAAATACAAGCAAGCAATGTTCAGTAATGCATTCACTCGTCTACCCCTCTCTCTCTCCCCAGATCTGAGAGGCAAGCCGCTGGACAAAGCAGACCGAAAAGGGGCTTGCTGGTGGTGGCTATGATGACTCAGCGGTTCGCCAACGTGGAAGGTCTAGAATCTTCCCCGTTGAGTTACTGTTGACGATGGGTGGATTTCTCAGAGAAGATACGATCGATTAACCTACACCACGTGTTTCCGGACCGGCAGCCATTGACATCAACAAAAGCAGGGTGACGGGGCTTTCAGAAGCTTGTTTTGGAATTGGCCTAATCTTAGCCCTCCCGTGCTTTGCTTAAAAAAAGGACATTCATTCCCCGTCGCCAGGATAGTTGTCAATGGCTGCAACTTCCCAATCCTGAATGGAACCCGTGTGCGTCCGTTCGACCCCGGATCAGCCAATCGCTCCCTGAAGCACAATCCAAACACTTGCTGCTGGCAAAGATGCTCCGAAGAGGTCAGGATAGCTGCTGCTGCATGGCACCTCTGGATGCTTTTCCCGAGGCTAGCTGCTCGGGATGTACCGGCCAGCTTCTCCTGTTCCAGACAAGCCAGCCCCTCCATCAACGATGCCTAACGATGACTGACCTCGGCAGACCCGAGCGCGGGGTCACAGGGCTGGGCTGGCCTGATGGATTTTGGGGATGATGAGACGAAAACGCCATTATCTAGCGTTGCTCAGTTGCAGGAGACATATGCAGCCATAGGAGGATGGTGTAATCTGCGATTGTAATTAGATAGTATAAACGTGTTCAGGCCTGGTCGCCGGATGACTTGCAGACCCCGCGCACAGCTTTTCCTTCCTACCCCACAACCCCAATTCCTCAGCCCAAAAATCCCTTTTTTTTTTTTTTAATTCAATCGGAAACTTCGGTGCCAACCTGTGCAGGGCATCTGACTGTTCAATGATTGGAGGAACCTGCAGACGGATATTATTCCATCTTGGAGAGCTGCATCCTGGGTGTGAAGCTGTAGGAGGCTCAGACGTAACCTGCTCCCAAACCTGCTTGAAACGAGCTTCACAGACCTCGCCAGCAGCCTGACACCTCCGACGGAGGCCGCCTGAACGGTTTGGTGACTGTTTTGACGAAGAGAGAGCGCCGTCCTGCAATAAATGAGCACAGCATGGCTGTTTTTGCTGCAGCAAGACCCTGTCCTGCGTCTGCGGGCGGATATTAACCAAGTGTTTCGGAGTCCGGTTCTTCCCTCAAGCTTACATATTAATCTGTAGTGGTAGGCCAATTAGTTCCAATCTTGTCCCCAGCCCGGTTCCGACTTCTCCCAGAGATCGAACTGTCGGCCGCAGTCCTTGCATTGGGCACCACCCTCCCCCCCCCCCAGGGCCGTTTTGCATTGCCGACCCGCCCGCTTCGCTACGTTTCTGCTATTAGCAATTGTTCCAAAATCTTATTAATGGTGTACAAAAGCCCCAAGGTACCCGCCTTCAGCAAAGTCGGTCGCCTGCAATTTCACTTTTCTTCCTCTTCTGCTGCCACCACCATGACCAAAAACAATTCTTTCTTTGGCGGCGCCTCCCCCAACGGCCCAGCGCCCACAAGGCCACTGAACCGCTCCCAACATACTCATGCCAGGGCACACGTGCCCAACTACTCGGCCCACTACGATACCTCGTTGTCTGTGCCTGCTCGAAAGTACCTGCAGACCTACGGTCTCATTCCTCCGCGCCCCGAGTCGTACGAAGTGCAGAAGAAGAGATGTCTGGCCCAGTTGGAGTCCAAGAGCAACGACCTCGAGAGGTTCCAGTACCTCAGCCTGCTCAGGGCCAGCGATGTGCACCTGTTCTACCGGCTGCTGACCGACCATTTCACTGAGCTTACCCCGCTTGTCTACACACCCGTGGTGGGCGAGGCTTGCCAGAAGTGGAGTCACATCTACCAGCACCCAGAAGGCCTCTACCTGAGCTATGAAGACAAGGGCCACATCGCCGCCGTGCTCCAGAACTGGCCGCAGTCCAATGTTGAGATCACCGTGCTCACCGACGGCTCCCGCATTTTGGGCCTGGGAGACCTTGGCGTCGGTGGCATGGGCATCCCCATTGGCAAGCTTGCGCTCTATACCGCCTGTGCCGGCATTCGGCCCGAGGCCACGCTTCCGCTGACCATCGACTTTGGCACAAGCAACCAGGCTCTGCTGGATGATCCGCTCTACCTGGGCAGCCGACGAGGCAAAATCAGTCTTGAGGAGGAGATCGAATTCCTGGACGAGCTGATGCGAGCCCTCAAGGCTCGATGGCCCGACATTGTCATCCAATTCGAGGACTGGAAGAATCCGTTCCCGTCGCTGGAGCGATATAGAGAGCACTATGCCATGTTCAACGACGACATCCAGGGCACTGGCTCCGTCATCATGGGCGGTGTCATTACTGCCGTCAAGCAGTCCGAAATTCCTGTCAAGGACCACCGTGCCGTCTTCCTCGGTGCTGGCTCTGCTGGCGTTGGTGTTGCCAAGCAGATCGTCGACTACTTTGTGAAAGAGGGCTTGACCGAGGAAGAGGCCAAGAACAAATTCTGGCTTGTTGACTCCAAGGGGCTGGTAACGGCTGATCGCGGCGACAAGCTTGCTGACCACAAGGTCTACTTTGCAAGACACGATAACGAGGGCAAACAATTCAAGTCACTTGATGAGGTTGTCGACTATGTCAAGCCTACCATCTTGATGGGATTGTCTACTATTGGCGGAGCATTCACTCCCCAGATTCTACGCAAGACGACCCAATGGAGCAAGCATCCTATCATCTTCCCCCTGTCGAACCCGATCTCCAAGTCAGAGTGTACGTTTGAAGAGGCCCTTGAGCACACCGATGGCACCTGCCTGTTTGCCTCTGGATCTCCCTTCCATCCAGTGGAGTACAAGGGCAAGTCATACCACCCTGGCCAGGGGAACAACATGTATGTCTTCCCAGGCATTGGCTTTGGCACCATTGTGTGCAAAGCCGTGCAGGTGACGAGCGACATGATCTACGCGTCTGGTGAAGCCTTGCCGACCACGATCACGGAAGAGGAGAAGAGTCTTTCCCTGCTCTATCCCGACATCACCCGTATCCGTGAAGTGTCGGCTCGTGTGGCAGTGTATGTAATTAGAGCGGCCCAGAAGGCCAATGTTGATCGAGTGCACACCTTGAGGGCGCTCAGCGATGAAAGGTTGGAGGCTTTGGTCAAGGAGCTGATGTATGACCCGCACAAGGAGACCGCTGCTCTGGAAGATGAGGTCAAAGAAATCGCAAGCAGCATCTCGGGCGCGCTGGCGACGCCCTCAGGTAACCAGACAGCGAACTTGTAAAAGAAAGACGAACTTGAGTGGTTGGTTGGTTGGTTGTGAACCTCCGCCGCTTGCAAGTTGGAAGGTGCACTAACGCGCGGATTTCAGAAGCTGTACATTGAAGATGTATACCCACGTGTGTTGGATTCCATAGCAGTTCTACAATCCAGTTGATCTTGATCTTTGTACCGAGATTCCTTTTTTCTTGTTTACTGGGTATGACAGAGAGGGTGGGGTAACTTAATTAGTCAGCTCTCTCCGACTCCGCAGCGGGGCAACAAGGCTGAATTGCAGCCTTTCAACAACCCAAAGACTCAGGGCGACCAGCAGTCAGCAGCCGCCAGCAGTGCATGAACCTTTGTTCTTCTTTCTCTCCCTCCTGACTTGCAAGAGATATCAAACTGCTCCTATCCTCCCACATTTTCCAGCCAATCACCTTGACCCTCTGGCCTGTTCAGCCCACACCCCCCGCCCCCCTCCCCCACGCCTTCTCAAGTTGTTAATATATCAAGCCGCGCTTGCTTGCTCTAAGTGTGGTTGTTGGATTTCTTTACCCAAGGCAAAGATGCTCATCAAGTCTGTCTCCACCACCACGACCACCACCCACCACATCATTCATTATCCTGCATTCCTTCCCCCCCCCCCCAAAGTCCAACCAGCGCTGACATGTCCATCTCTTACACACACAGAGTGCGCACCCTAACGGGCAAAGAGATCGAGCTCGACATCGAGTCCGACTACAAGGTCAGCCGGATCAAGGAGCGCGTCGAAGAGAAGGAGGGCATTCCCCCCGTACAGCAGCGGTTGATCTATGGTGGCAAGCAGATGTAAGCTATATATACCCACCCATACACAGGAGAGAGAGAGACAGAGAGAGAGAGAGAGAGAGAGAGGCAGGCATGCATTCATTCATTCATACATCTGTTCATCCAGCTGACCACGATGTTCTTTTTCTTTCTTTCTGTCTGACAGGGCCGACGACAAGACCGCAGCAGATTACCGGCTCGAAGGCGGGAATACATTGCACTTGGTGCTGGCATTGAGAGGAGGAAGAGGAAGAGGAAGAGAACAACAACAGCAGCAGCAGCAATGATTATGGGGATATACGGGTAGAAATTAATAATTCAACTTCAACTTCAACTTCAACTTTTTTTTTTAAGAAGAGCAACGAGCAGAGCAAGAAGACAAATATGGGAATGCAATGGAGTGTTGTTTTGCCCCCCCCCCTGATCATCTGCTTGCCCGCCCTCTTAAGGTTATGTGTCTGCAATGGAAAACAAGAAGTGCGCATAGAGAATGATTGTATATGATTAAGTGGCTTGAGACCTAGTGGTGATGCTCCTCCTCCTCCTCATCATGGCAATAAGATTGCTATTAGCATGGATCAATCGATATAGCATTCTACAGAAATCTCGTCCAGGGAAAACCAGTTGAAATATATATTTGATTATTATTTGTGGTATGTTGATAAGTATGTTAGTACTTTGTAATCATGATGGCGAAAAACTCCTTTTGCACGCTCTCTCTCTATCTGACCATCCATGCTTGACTGGCATCTCTCATTCAGCCAGTCAAGCATTTGTCTATACCCTTTTGTCCATATTTCCTTTCCCTTTCGACTCCCCCGGTACCTGATATAGACCCTCTCAAAGGGGTAAAAAGACCCATAGAAAGAGACAGACTCCATCGCTGCCCAAAAATAAAACACCCGGCGCTTACCCTGCAATCCTGCAAGGGGGTGTATGTAGAAGATATAGCAAGAGGACGATCAAAACATGATGACGAAATATATATATCATCTTTTTGGTGCACAGAAGAGCGCGGCCGTCGCTCGTTTCTTGACCATGGGCTTTCCTGACGGGCTCGCAACACACACGGGTTTGACAGCATGGCTGGGACTGGCCTGCCACTTGATCGGTCCGCTGGATGGGCTTGTCCTCGTGAGTGGCAGAGATTTGGCATTTAGTTTGGCATCATCAACTCGGACCTTGACCGTCTTAACCTGTGGGGTGGGCTTAGCAAGTTGTCTGGCTTTTACTGGGCGGATGTCAGGGGGCAAGTCGTCCTTTGGGATGTTGGTGTTCTCGTCTGCTTCCTCATCGTCGTCATCATCATCGTCATCATCACTGCCCAAGTCGTTGTCGTCATAGAGAGCCTCGAGGTCGTCTATCGTTAGTCCCGCTTCATTTGCCGATCGCTTGCGGCCCGAAGATAAGGCTGGCGGGGCGCTGTGTGGTACGGTGTGATGATGCTCGAGAGAGGGATGTCCCGACTGCATGGCCTTCAGCCGTGCTTCCCGGTCGGCCAGGATATTATAACCGACCTCCTCACGACTGCCGGTAACTCGGATGGCTGCCGTGGGCCTCCGGGCACAAGCCAGAGGAATGGGTGTGGTGGTCGCTGCCCTTTCCCTTTCTCTGCGCTTCTCGGCCTCGAGTCGCCTGCGTTCTTCGACAATGCTCTCGCCTGCCTTACTCGTCGCCAAGCTGGTCGCAGCCATCGATCCTCGACCAAGCTCAACAGGCCTATTATATCTGGCAGCTTTCACTTCGGCCTTCTCTTTCCTGATTTTATCAAACAAGGTCAGTTTGTGGGCACCTTTGCTGCCTGTCTTGCCAGTTGCATAGTCGAAGCGGGCTTGCTGCCTCCAACCGACACCAGGCTGGCCGCCAGGCAGGTCCTCTCTCCTGTCAACAAAACGAGCAACATTGGCCTCCCTGTTCTGTTTTAACCCCTGCATGGCCGCTTTGAGTTGATCCCGGCTGGCATTCTCTTCGGCGACTTTGAGCTTCTTGAGCTTCTTGTATACTTTGTACCAGCTGGCTGGATTAGAGGGCCGGTGTGGACGGGACTCGTAGTTGGGGATATCACGCTTGATAAAAGCCAGCCATAGGTCGTCTATGTGGCCAACAATCTGAGGCGAAGACTGCTCAATTGCGTATAGCTGGGCAGGAGAGGCAACCTTGGAGAGAATGGGCAGCGCGAGCCGGAGCGGGAGGTCGCCGATGGAGGTAATACAGGGAGCCAGCCGGGCAGCAGCCCGCGTCGAGAGGACTAAGAGGCTGTCGGCGGGCATCTCTACAGTAGAGGCTGCGTAATGTTAATGGCAGTTGTGCTGATAGTAGTGTGGTGGACAGGGTAGGGGCACAGAGGAGGGAGGCAAGATTATCTGCGCAGTAACCCGCCAGAAGACCGATTACGAGACATTCGTGATAAAGTCACGAAGCTTAGAGGCCTCTGGGGCTTTACGCAGCTGCAAGGGAAGTAGAAGTGGAAGCTGGAAGTTGGAGATTCGATCTGCTCTGAGAAAGTAGGCAGGGCAGCCTTGCGCAGTTAAGCTTCACTTAAGCCCAGACACTAGGCTTTGTTTGTATAGAACAAGGCTTATTTTGTCAGTCTAGCAATTTAGCGCCATTAAAGCCCTGTGCCGCCCTGGATAATCAAATATTAGTGGCTAAGAACTAGCCAGGGCTAAAACTAGTGGGCTGAACTATGAAAGTTCTTGCCGTTTGAAAATAAGCTAGCTCAAGGAGGCTAAGACAGCTCCAGAGCGATACCTGAACAACGCTGCGAGGTTGCACATCATCCACTCACAGATCGTTTTCTCATAGAAATGGCTGCGTTCACGCTCCTTGATCAGGCTGACGAAGGTATTTGCATTGCCACATAACACTCTCCACTACTAACGGCCTCGCTCCAGACAAGTTACATGCCGCACGCCTCCTGCGCGTCGAGGAGCGGCCCTTCTCCAACCTTAGCAAACGTCTCTTGGGTCCGGACTCGCCCTTTACCCAATACCTCAGTCGACAGGCATCGTCTGAAGCCAATGGCGTTGGTAACGACGACGATGACAACCACAACAAGGAAGAAGACGCCGGTGAGCGCGAAAACAAACAGCAAAAGTATCTCCAAGACCTCGCCGGGTTCCGTGAATCAGTGCTCTTTGACTTTGCCTCCTTCGCTTCGACCATCTCGCGATTTCAGCTCCTGCGTGCGGCCAACGAAAAGGAACGGGAGAGGTACGCCAATGAGAAGTTACAGATAGAGGCCACTGCGGAAGACGTACGGCAGGCAATCGGCGAACTGCGGTTAAAACTCGAACAGGCACAGGCGACGCTGCAAATACGCAAGGAATACGACGTGATTGCGGAAAAGATCACAAAAGCCAATCTCAAGCCGCGCGATGAGCAGAATGTGGCGATTGAGAAGCTGCGGAACGAGATCGAGGAGCTGGAAAGAGAGTCCGCCGAGTTGAGCCAGACATGGCAGAGCCGAAGAGAGCAGCTGGCACAGCTCATCAGCGAATCACAACGCCTGCGCAGACAGATCAGGAACGAGAAGGAGCCAGAGGAGGTCGAGGCCGAGAAAGAGGCTGAGGAGCAGCGCAAAATGTTGTTGGATGTGGATGACAGCAAGGAGAGGGAAGCTGGCAGTCACGCTGGCACCCCAAGGCCGGATGAACACGGCAACCGAGAGGACAGTCCGTTGTCAGACCGCCATACTCCCTTGCCTTCCGGGAGTGGGACCACGCCGCTCCCGGTGCAAGATGTCGAGATGGAAGGTGTCGAAGAAACGGGAAGTCACTCACATACGCCCATACCAGTGGCAATGGTTGTCGACGACAAAGCCAATGAAATGAACCCTTCCTGAACCGGTCGCATGTCCGCGCGTCTCTTGGAGCAGTCATGGGTCATGCTGCGTACGTCGTGCCGGGTATTGCAGATTTTATTGCAGATTTTACCACGTGGGATGGATTAGCCTGAAGTTTGAAGCTTGTACCGACAGTTCATTAACTTAGTCAACAGCTCAATTAACTTATTGCATAGTGAGTTAAGTCCGATCGAGACCGTTGGTGGCCTGTCAGTGTACTAAGACCCGCCCGCTGCCTGGCACGGGAACTTTCCCAGATAGGCCTAGTGCTAGATCCCTCCCAGGCACGTTTTCCATCGCCGACCCTCATTGGCACGCGCCGAGGACGCGTCAAATGCAACGGCACCAGCTTCCTCGCCTTTTGTGGAGCGATCAATTTGATGAATTTGATGGATTTTATGGAAGTGGAGGACAAGAAAATTGTAGACAGCAAGGGTCTTTCAGCGCTGCAGCAGATTATTTGGGATATAAAGGTTGGGCAACGCACGCCGACCTTGGCCATTCCCATACCAGCATACACTCGTTCAAACTTCGCTCAACGACAACGACAACGACAACAACAACAATAACATCATCGTCATCATCGACATGGTCGGCCTCCACGCTCTTGTCGTCCTTGCGGCGCTGCCTCTATCCTTCGCCAACCGGTTTCCCTCCTGGACTTCCTGGCCAAACAACCATGGCTCCATCCAGTACTCCACAGTGACGGGATATTTCCTGCAGGACGACAACTCCACCGACGCATCCAGCTTCTCCTACACCGACACCAACTTCGGCCTCATCAACCAGACCTACCCAACCGACCCGACAGATGGAACAGAGCTGAGCCAGTGGCAGAAGTTCAATATCCTGGTGAACTCGCTCAACAAGCAGGCTCCCCGCGGAACAGAGTACAAGGTGAGTTGATCTCCTCTGAGGCTCCATCGGGGTCGATAAAAGGCTTTGCTGACGCAGTGTTTTCTGTTTAATAGCTTCTTTTCCTCGGTCGCCATGGTCAGGGCTGGCACAATGCCGCCGAGACATACTACGGCACCCCTGCATGGAACTGCTACTACTCCCTCCTGGATGGCAATGCAACTGCCGTGTGGGCCGATGCACACCTAACCACTGACGGCGTCAACCAAGCGCTTGTGGCCAACCAGCTGTGGGCCAAGCTCATCAAGGAGCAGCAAATCCAGGTGCCCCAGACTTACTACACCAGCCCGTTGTCACGCTGCCTGGGCACTGCCAATCTGACTTTCGCTGGCCTTGACCTGCCCGCACAGAACCCGTTCGTGCCCACTGTCAAGGAGAAGCTCCGGGAGACGATCAGCGAGCACACGTGCGACCGCCGCTCCAACAAGACCTACATCCACAACTCCTTCCCCAGCTACCGCATCGAGCAGGGCTTCACCGAGGATGACGAGCTCTGGACCGGAGTCACCTCGGAGACCACGGAGGCCAAGTACATCCGATCGAAGCAGTTGCTCGATGATGTCTTCTCGCACGACCACAGCACCTACATCTCCTTCACCAGCCATTCCGGTGAGATCGCATCCATTCTGTCCGTCCTTGGTCACAGGACTTTCAGCCTGAGCACCGGCGCTGTCATCCCAGTCCTCGTCAAGGCTGAGTGGCAAGCCGCTGCCACCACCACGGTGACTGCTGCCACTTGGACTCCCAGCGCCCACTGCACCCTCCCCCCTCTCTCCAGCATCAGCGGCGGCGCTTGTGTGTGCCCCAACTCAGCTTCACCTGTGACCTCGACTCTTGGTGGCACTATCGTTTCGACCGCAACGTCGACCGCAACGACCACGACAACCACGGCCTAGATTAATAGTAATTGTAATTAATAGCAAGTCAGTGTTGTGGAGTAGACTGCCCTACAATATGTTAATATAACAAAAAGCCAAACACAAGACATTGGATATATCCTACAACCTGTACACTTATTCCAGCCTGCTGTACTCAGCATGGTATAAAAATGTCGACGTGATCCTGAGTAGTCTCCATAGTTGACTCGCCCTCCTCTTTTTTCGCAACGTGGTACAGGGGGGAAGTTCTCGTTAAAGTGTTTTGATCCTGTGAATATATCTTCGGGATTTTAACTGAGGGCAACATAATCTTTGTTAAGACCTGAACCCCTTACCAGAGTTGATCTAGTTTGTATCTTGAACTTGTGATAGATAATACAGGGGTAAGTATTCCTGCTGTAGAGACATACCGCTGTAGATTTCATATTTTAACCTCAGACAAAACACTTCACTCTGGTTAATCATAAGGAATTTCCATGATTTCTGGCCCATCGTGGGTTGATTTCAAGATCATCAAGGACTTTATCATAGTCCGAAGGAGGTCATCCCAGGCTCTCTCAGTCAACTAAATTGATCAAAGATGCCCTATGTGAAAACGACGTTGTTGGTGGCGGCCTCGTGACTGCTCAGCAGTTTCGCAATACATTTCTCTCAGATCTCATCGTCTGTTGACTCCATTGTGGCAAGACAAGCCTACTGTATACGTAGAGAAGTTACAGTAGATGAGAGGGAAATTAGTAACCCCACCAGATTGCCGCACTAGACCAGAGATGGCCTAGTACAGGAGGTTGCGTCACTGGCTGAAGACTGTCAACGCCAGCACCAACTGCAACGTCAACACCAACACCAGACAGGATTTAAATATGGGACTACAGGATGCTGAACAGTCAGGAATAAGCATGCGAAGTCGATGAGGTACCAAACGATGGACCGATGACCCAGACACGATAAACAGGAGATGGCCAGGGACAACGCAGCCTATTTGGATTCGTATGCCTGACCAAGAAGCTGCTGACGAACCCACGCAACAGTTCTGTCCCGTGGCCTACAGAAGCTGCTTGTCCAGTCAACAATCAATTACGGCCGCTCTTCTGCTCTGCTTGGTCAGAATGTGTTCTGGATGGCATGATTTATATTTGTGCATCAACTGGGCTTGATACGAAACTGCATAATTGCATAACCGGTGCGCAACTCCTCCGGCTCTCTTCACCTTATGCCAACCCGAGGCTTGTCCCACGTCTCCAAGTTCATATATCTAAACAAGGGATTCATGCTTATGAAAGCAAGGTAAGTAAGGGGAGAATACTCTTGTAAGTCTGTATCAGCCTTTCATTTCTGTCATTGCCATTACGATATAATCATACCCATCACCTGAAAATCCAAGTCAAAAAAGAACAAGAACATGACCGGACCACCTGTCCCATTCTCTGCTCTGCCTCTTTCCCGCAGCGAGACATCATCTACAAGGCTCAACGCCTGGGGTGCCTACGGCGCAGACGACGAAGTCGGCTTCTTGAACCGACAAACACCATCAATCATCGCAGCAGCCGCCAGCTCCGAGATCAAAACGGGGATACGTGTGCCTCTAGATGCCCCGCTTGACTTCCAAGCGACTGACCACAAAGGCGGCAAACCGCTGTTCCACCGCGAGCCATTCAGCAAAAATGTGTATCAGAGAAAGCCACATGCTGCTCACGACGACACCTGGACACTCAACCCGCAGAGCAGCACGCAGTGGGATGGGCTCCGGCATTTTGGATACCAGGCAGCCCGGCGGTTTTACAACGATGTCACGGTGGAGGACATCGCAGGTCAGGGCGAGGGCCAGCACCAGCATAACCCAGACGTTCTCGGCATACACAACGTGACCAAGCGTGGAGGGATCACGGGCCGCGGCATCCTCGTGGACTTTGCACGATGGGCCACTACAGAGCAGGGTAGGCGGGACGGTGCCGGCGAGTTCAAGAGTTTCGAGGCGACAGATATCAAGCTGGACTGGCTGAAGAAGACACTGGCTTATCAAGGGACTGAGCTACGCTTTGGTGACATCCTGATTGTGCGTAGCGGCTTCTTTCTTGCTTATCGCGCTCTTACACCTGATCAACTTGTGGCCTTGCAGGAGGTCTTGTCACCCGGCTTGGGGGGTGTGGAGCAGTCCGATGAAGTCCTAGAGTGGATCTGGAACAACTTCTCTGCTGTGGCCGCGGACCATCCTAGTTTCGAGCGGTGGCCGACTCGGTATAACTGGAACCTGCATGAGGTGCTGCTTGGTGGCTGGGGTTGTAATATAGGTGAGTTGTTTGATCTGGAGGAGCTGAGCAAGGAGTGTGAAAGACAAGGCAGGTGGAGCTTCTTCCTGAGCAGCGTGCCTTGTTATGTTCCTGGGGGAGTGGCCAGCCCACCCAATGCTGTGGCAATATTCTAGGAAGTATACACAAGGCCATATTGGACTGTTATCTACAGCCTTTTGATTATTCTCATCAGTGAGGCCAGAATCCAACAATTCTTAGCAAGATTCTGTGAGAGATCAGCATGGATAGAGAGGAGATTATGGTGAATATTTGTATATATGGAGGAGGCTGATATAGATTGTATAAAAGAATCTTTAGACTGTGATAATATATTGATGGTCTGATGTAATAAGCACAGCAGGTGGTACTTGGTCCATGTCACACACAAAAATAGTAAGAAGGATGATCTCAACATAGGTTCCTCTGGGTCAGCTTTTTAATATTCTACCAGGCAGTCTGTTCATCTCATTTGACTTTAAAGTTCTGTGTAAATACCCTGTTGGCCAACAACCCCTTTAGGATCGCGCCTGCCCCCCCCCACTTTGCCAAAGTACTGGGGCAGGAGCAAGGCTCCAGGCTGCGACTGCCTTTTGAAATATCCATCCTGATTGAGAGCGATGTGAATGGCCCAAAGGCCTCGATGAGCTCGACTCAGGATGACTACGACGAGCACGACGACCGCGACGACCACGTGCTACAGTTTGACCACGAGGACGCAGCGTCTGACCCGACACCGGCTCCTTCGTATGCGCGGGGATTCGACCATGAGGCGGCGATGACAGAAGAGACGGCGAGGAATGACGACGATGACGACGAGGGCGAGGGCAGCAACAATGACAACGACAGCGGCAGCGACAGCGACAGTGAGGGATTAGAAGAGAGGAATAACAAGACTTTGGATGAAGATGAAACTACGAATCAAAGTGATGATGTCGACCACAGCAACAGCCCCGACAAGCTGCCTGCCTCGCTCCTCTCGTCCCCGCGCAGCGAGAGCTCGTCTCTGGCGACGCCGCCACGCAGTCGCTCCCTTACCCACCGACCGTTCGACCGCCGCTTCCACACTCGTCTGGCCTCGTCGCCTCTTGCCAGCCCTCGAGCCCTGTCACCAGCCCAGGCTGTCCACTCCAGACAGTCGTCACTAGCCAGTCTCGGCTTCGGGGCTGCGGCGTCAGAAGCAGACGAGTCGACCGCGCCATGGGACGTGATCCGCTGGCACAAGCTCAGCCGGATCACCGCTCAGGTCTTCTCCGAGACCGCCAAGCGCAATTTTGGCCATCCGACCTGTGTGGCAGTGACAGACACGATCGTCATCGGCACCTCCAAGGGCCTCATACTTGTTTTCGACCACCAGCAGGTCCATAAGACCATCATAGGTCCTGGCACCAAGGCAGTCGAGCATGGCGCCATCAGCGCGCTGGCCATATCCACCGACCACTCCACAGTCGCCGCCGGCCATGCCACCGGCCACATATTCACCTGGGAGATAGGCCGACCAACCAAGCCGTTCCTGGCCATTCCACCCATTGATATCTCTTTGCCGCAGGGCAGACGAGCCGAGGGCCACGTGTCCGGCTGTGCAGTCGTCCATATAGGCTTCCTAGGATATAGGAGGACCGCCCTTGTCTCGGCCGATGACCGAGGAATGGCCTTTTCTCACCTTGCCACCCGCGGCTTGGGTGCCGTTGGCCGCACAGTCAAGACAGCACGTATATTGGGCCGCTATCCTGACCCTATTGTCAGGCCATCCAAGCCATTGAAGAAGAGCTCCGTTCTGGCCTTCTCTGCTCTGCCTCTGGGCAACGTTGAGCGCCGAACCGATAGCATGGGACTTGTGGCGATGCTGACACCCTACCTGCTGGTGATTGTCTCTACAACACCAATCGCCCAGACTCAGCACAAGTCGGCCCGGCCCAGGAACGTTGCTGCTCATAGCGCCATGACTGCTGCACTCGCCTGGTTTCCTTCCATCCGACTTAAAGGCTCGGAATCTGAAACGTCCAAGGTCAAATTGGCATATGCCTGGTCAAATGTGCTCACCATCATGGAGATTGAAGAAGAGGTTGCGGACGAAAATGCGGACAAGGACAAGCCACCGGACCTGCAGTTCCTTGCTCGAAGCCGATTCCAGGCCGAAGAGGCCATCGTGGCGATCCAGTGGTTGAGCAGATCCGTCCTCGCTGTCCTGACCATTACTCAGCAGCTGCTCATCCTCGAAGACGTGTCGATGAATGTGAGCGACTCCTTCGACCTCCTACCGAAGAATATCTATCACATTGATCTCTTCTCCCAGCAGTTGCGCACAGTGATCGAAAATCTGGACGAAGAAGATACGTCGATGCATGGTGTCGTTGCTGACGCCTTTCACATGAGCTTTCGTGCCTACAAGGGCAGGCTCTTCCTGCTCGGCTTCAACGACATCTGGTGGGGAAGTCTCACCAACTGGGCCGACCGACTGCTGGCTTTGATGGAGATTGGCGACTTTATTGCCGCCATTCGTCTGGCAACACGATACTATCAGGGCCATGGTGAAAAGCTGACCATCGGCCTTCCCGAAGACGACACTGCACGCGCCCGGTTGGTGGGTGACAAGCTGTTTGAGATGATGAACGCTTCGCTCAAGTACGCGTTTGGCAAGAACCAACAGGCCAACAGTGGTCCTGTGGCGAAGCCGCAGATGGCTGAACTGGCCGAAGTGTGTATCGGTGCCTGTCTGGCCACCGATGATCGAGACTTTCTGTTTGACAATGTCTTTCCTTGGTACGAGGACCACGACGCCGGACCGCTCTTTGTCGATGTTCTAGAGCCATACATCCTTGACCACCAGATATCGAGCCTGCCGCCCCCGGTGATCAAGATGCTAATCGATCACTTTGCCACCACACATGATGACTCGAGTCTGGAAGAGATCATTTGCATGCTTGATACCAGCTCTATGGGCCTTGATCAAGTCACCACCCTGTGCAAGAAGCATAACCTCTACGATGCGTATATCTATGTCTGGAACAAGTCAATGAACGACTTTGTCACTCCTCTGGAAGAACTGCTCCAGCTGGCCGCTCAATCGACCGAGATCAACGGCCATTCCGACTCACAGCAGCGACGAGCGGACAATGCACAGAAGATCTTCCCGTATCTCTCTTTCATCCTTACCAGCCGCACATATCCAACTGGTCTGCTCATGGACGACGACCAAGCCGACACCGCAAAGTCTCAAACGTACAATTTCTTCTTCTCAGCCCTGCCATCCAACTCTAACACTGCTTCGCTCGCTGGGACGATGCCATATGCAAACCTGAGGCAGATCCTTAATTTCGATACTCCCGCCTTCTTCAGCATGTTGAACGAAGCCTTTGAGGATTCATTCCTCAATCCTCCAGATGAAGACTCGGCTAATTCTACCATCACGCCGTCGTCCTCACAGAAAATCGGGTACAACAGGCAGCTCATTGTCAGAGTTCTTCTGGATGTCATGGCGTCGGGCTTTGACGTTGATCATACCATTTATCTCGATATCTTCATTGCTCGAAACCTGTCCAAGTATCCCCAGTATATGCTGCTGCCTGGCACAACCATGCAAGATGTCTTCACCCGCCTCTGCCACTACCCTGACCTGTCGATGAGGGAGGATGCCCAACTCAGCGTTGAATACCTGCTCGCTGTCTACCAACCTTCGAATCTGCGCTCGCTAGTACCGCTACTGCATGCAGCAGAATTCTACCGAGTCCTGAAGGGCGTTTTCCGGAAAGCGCATCAGTACGCAGATGTGGTTGACATGTATTTCAAGGATCCCGAAGACCAAGATGGCGTGTTCGACGTGCTGCACGAATTCCTGCGCAAAGATACTGACGTGCACGCGGCTCAGCAGCAGAGGATAATCGAGCTTGTCAAGGAACATGCCCAGGACCTTGTTGCCATCGATGTCCACCGAACGGCGGAAACCATCGACGGTTGCGCCGGCCAGCTTCACCGATTCTTCCTGGACACGCTCGCCGACCAAGAACATCAGCAGTTTGAGTATCTTTCTGAGATCTTTGAACCGCCAGCCGACGCTCAACCCGAAGGCAGAAGCAGACCACCGGCAATGCTTGAGATGTACATCCGACTGATGTGTAGGTTCAATCCGGATCATGTGCCCGACTTTGTCGATACGATCAAAGAGGGCGATCTCAGGCTTGATCAAGTGCTCCCAACCATGGAGCAGACCGGCATCATTGACGCTGTCGTCATTCTCCAGGCTCGGTCAGGCCATGTCAAAGAAGCCATGCAACAGTTGAATGCTCATCTAGCCTCGCTGGACGGAGCGCTGAGAGCAATTGTTGAATCTGTTACTTCTTCAGCCGACTCGCATCTTGGTGACACGGTTCAGGACATACTTGGGTCGATATCCAAGTACGCGCGCGTTGGCATCTTTCTCTGTCGATCACAAACCAAGAGCGCACATAACAACCGCCGCCCTGTGACCCAAACACCGAAACGGTCAGGATCGGCCCAGCGTCCGCTCTCTTTTGACGAGCAGCTCTGGCTTTCTCTTATCGAGACTGTTGTCGCCATTGCCAGACACATTTCTCAGTCCAGCCCAGAGCCAGAAGATCAGGAGACCAGGGATATGCAGGAGTCGGTCATTGCTTCTCTTCGAACTACCATTCAATCCGTATTCACAGCCCTGCTCGCGTCTGCCACAAGCATATCCTCTCCTGCAGCCGCCTTCTCGGCTTCACCACCCTCAGATCATTCATTTCTTCGCATCCTGCGTGCCTTCATCTCAAACCAAGCCAAGATCTCGCCATCGCTCTCCGAATTGCGATCTGTCTTCAACACAATATTCTCAGCGTATGCACATGAGGAGTCATTGCTCGCACTGAGTAACAAGATGCTCGATAAGGACGTGTTTGAACGACTGGAAAGCGTCAAGGAAGCACGGGTCCAAGGCTGGCGACCACGTGGCTGGGGCTGCGAGGTATGTCGGAAGAGAGCGTGGGGAGCGGGAGTCGATAAACAGATCTGGGAGCAGTGGGAGACGAGAGAGCAGGCAAGGAAGGAACGCTGGCAACACCACAGCCAGGGCCAGGCACTAATTGACGGGGAAGTCGATGCTGGCAAGGGAAAGGGGAAAGGAAGAAGCGTGTCTTTAGACGGAGGAAGCCAGGCCAAGAAATACATTGAGGTGAAGGCGCGTACAGGCGGCGGTGACGAGGCTAAGAAGGATCAACAGCAACAACAGACGCCGCGCCAGCAGCAACAGCAGCAGCAGCAGCAGCAAGACCAGACGCAACAGCCTGGAATGGGTCCAATCGTGGTCTTTAGCTGTCGCCACTTGTACCATCTTAGCTGCTTACAGCCGACGCATGCAGGCGCGACTGAGGGAGCTGAGACAACTGGCCAGCCATACAGGACATCCACGCCGCCGAGGGAAGGCTTGAGATGTCCTCTCTGCATTGCAGATAAGTGAAAGAGACGCTCACGCGTGCAAAGTTAGGACAAGGAGGTGGTGATGCGATAGATGGAGGACTTTGACCTATAATAATAACTTTTGTAGAATATGACACTTTTTGTTTGGTATACAGGAAGGCTGTATATCAATGGAACTAGACGAGGCCTGACCGACGCCTTTTCTCTCACTCTCCCCAGTTGCAGGTAAATATTTGTGTACGTATGTCTGCCCATAACTCCGCTCACGCGCTCGTGCGCGCGCACGCCGTGGCTTGGGATGTCCATCCATCCCATGCATGCATCGATCTGCAGTTGAAAAACAAACATGAAATCAAGTAGTAAGAAGAAGAAGGAGGAGAAGGAGAAGGAGAAGAAAATGAGCAATCTCAAGTCCTTCGCTGACCTCGCGGTGCTCTACCCGTAATATCCTGCCAAGTGGCATCGAACCTGCGCCCGGTGCTCGCAAGCAAGCCTTCTTCTTCATCCTCGAGGGCGTCGTCGTCGTCGTCGTCTGCTGAGCCTGCGATGCCACTGGTAGCACGGCGGCGGGCGGAGGAGGAGGAGGAGGAGAGTGTTGTTCTTGTTGCGGCGGCGGAGGAGAGTCTCGGGGTGCGGAAGAAGAGCAGGACAAAGGAGAGGAAGAAGACGGCGAGGAAGACGAACTGGGCCCAGAAGTCGACGACGCCGAAGAAGGGGAAGTTGACGGTGACGCGGTTGAGGAAGGTGGATGCGACCGAGGGCGTGCAGACCAGGGTGGCGGCCGGGTTGGAAGAGGTTTCGGTGCACGGGCGGATGTGGGCTGGAGAGCAGGTGTGTGACGACGACGACGACGACGACGACGACGACGACGACGACGACGACGACAGCAGGACTGCTTCGTCGCAAAAGGTTTGCGGGCCCCAGGTGGCGTACTGCGGGGCGACCAGCATGGCGATGGCGTAGTTGGTGGCCAGGGTCATGAGCGTGAGCAGGACGGTGGCGATGAGCAGGGCCTGCGGCGAGGTGTGCGCCTTGCGGATGCGGAAGATGGTGATCCACAGCAGGCGGATGCCGATGGTGGCGATGCCGACGACGCTGGCGCTGAAGAAGAGCATCGTGAGCAGCAGGAACAGCACGTAGTCGACGGGGAACACCTTGGCCGTCTCGACCAGGATGTAGTTGATCGGCTGGAACAGGTTTGTGTGCCCGAGCAGATAACCGCAGCGGTGCTTGCAGATCGAGTTGGCTGCTTTGTCGATGCCCGTGATCAGCATGGAGATGGCGACCAGGGCGACGATGACCAGGAGGAGTAGACCGAGAAGCAGTTTGATCGGCCGCAGGATGGCCCCGAGCTTGAGCCAGGTCTTGTACAGCCAGTTGTTGCTGCTGCTGCTGCTGCTGCTGCTGTTACTGCCCTGGCCGGCGCTTTCCTGGGCTAGGCGTTGGTGGCGGCGGAGGGTGCGCTCCTCGCGAACCAGGGCTTCGAGCTCGCGCTGGTCTTTGGACGACAGCCCATCCGGGTTGCCGTGTGCACGGCCCTCGAGTTGGCGTTGGCGTTCGAGATTGCTCTCCAGCTGAGCGGACACAGACTCGTTCAGCGCGGGACCAGAGATGCTGGGCGCCGACTGGATCAGACTGACGGGCAGCAGGGCCAGGCCGACGGCGGTGTAGAAGCAGTAGGGGATGATGCCGAGGGTGATGAGCAGACCGAGTGCAAACGTCAGCGCGCGCTCGCCGTGGTTCTCAGCCAGAAGACGTTTGAAGTAGTCGAGGTCAAAGTGCGCGCCCTCGCGGTGTCGGGCCACCGGAGCGAAGAAGCCAATGACAAACAGTGCAATGCACAGGATCAGGAAGATGAGCGTGTACTTGCTGGCGGCCCAGAAACGCGAGAGGAAGCTCTGGGAGCCGTCGTCCTTGGCCACTTCGT
This sequence comes from Chaetothyriales sp. CBS 135597, assembly GCA_003709825.1. Taxonomy (NCBI): domain Eukaryota; kingdom Fungi; phylum Ascomycota; class Eurotiomycetes; order Chaetothyriales; species Chaetothyriales sp. CBS 135597. Next base: position 373,468 of record QQXN01000014.1, on the reverse strand, counting down.
CGTACTCCTCGTACCAGAAGTACGTGAACGGGATGACGACCAGGCACAGCACGGCGTCGAGCGAGTAGAGCAGGTAGTACACGATCCGCAGGGTGTTGGTGATCTGGTCGACCTTGTCCTGCGTGGCCCAGTCCTTGCGTCGGCCGTGTTCCGAGCTGGTCGTGCTCGACACCAGGGCGACGTCGACAGGCAGCAGCAGCACCGTCGCCAGGAGGCACGTGATCGTGAAGATACACACCGTCGTCACCGACGTCGACCGGTCGCGGTGAGTCTGGTACAGATACACAAACAGCGAGGCAATTGCGAGCAGCAAAACCACCGCAATCGCATACACGGCCCATATGAGCGTCAGTTGGATGAAGCCTTGTGAAGCCATTGCCGCCGCGTCTGTGAGAGAGAGAGAGAGAGAGAGAGGGTTTTGTTGCTTTCTTGGTCCAGGAGGCTGACGATGGGGCCGGCGGCAGAGAGTTGTTATATATCGGAGGCCAACGTGATTTACTGATTCTCCAGCAAGGGCAGACTGATTGTTTGGCCGCCTTCAGGTCATGTCACTCTGTCGTTGTCAAGCACTACGCAATGTGCTGTCATGCGTCATCGTCAGGTCGGATGTCTTCTCCGGCTGATCAATTGGAGGACTTAACAGAACAGGCTAAAACGTGCCAAGACCTGCGCCAAGCCTGCGGGGCGGAGCCCACACCATGACGCGTGATCACGTGATGACGAGTGTTTGCCAAGAAACGTCCGCCTTCTTTTCCAGACGAACGATAAGTACATACACTGACTTGTTGCAAATGGCATGATCTGTGGCCGCGAAAGGAGAGAGAAGATATCAGCGGCACAGCACATATCATGCATTACCCGTTGTTTGCAGCAGAACCGACCCATCTGTAGTTCCTCCACCCTCCCCGTCCCTAGACGGTCTCCTCGACAATGCAGTGCTACTCCGAGCTTCTCCCGCCCTCGGGCATCACCCAGGCTCTTGTCTTACCCTTCACATCTGCCAACGCCAATAACCTTGTCATTGGCAGGACATCTCTCCTCCAGATCTTTGGCCAGAAGAAGGCCGGCCCGGGCCAAGAGGGTAATAAACTGGTGCTCATTGCCCAATATCCGCTCTCCGGCACCATTACCTCGCTAGGGAGGGTGGCCATCGCCGAGTCCAAGAGTGGCGGAGAAGCCATTCTGATTGCCTTTCGCGATGCGAAGCTGACTCTGGTGGAGTGGGATCCGGCCGAGCATAGCATATCGTCCATCTCAATACATTACTATGAGAATTACATGTCAGCGCCCTGGCTGACTGATCTGCAACACTGCGTGAGCCGTCTCACCATTGATCCGAACAGTAGATGTGCAGCCTTCAACTTTGGCATCACCAACCTGGCCATCATTCCCTTCCACGGTTCGAGAGACGATCTTGCCATGGACGACCTCGACGACCTCGACGACCTCGACGACCTAGACTCTGAGGCCGACAGTGCGCCAACGCAGCGCCATGCGAATGGGAATACAGATCATCACGACACGCCATTTGCGCCCTCGTTTGTCCAGCCCATTACCGCTCTTGACCCCGGCCTTCTGCACCCTGTCGACATGGCGTTCCTCTATGAGTACCGCGACCCTACCATTGGCATTCTCTATTCCACTGCAGCCAGCTGTAATAATCTGAGCTATGAGAGAAAAGATGTCATGATTTTCTCTGTTTACGCCCTGGATATTGACCAGAAAGCGTCGACCGCGCTGCAGACTGTCCAACATCTTCCAAATGACCTCCACCAGGTCATTGCCCTCCCATTGCCCGTCGGGGGCTCTCTTCTGGTTGGAGGGAACGAGGTCATTCACATCGACCAGAGTGCAAAACCGACGGCTATTGCTGTGAATGAATTTGCCAGGGAAAGTTCTGCATTCCCCATGGCCGACCACGCCTCTCTGGGCTTGAAACTGGAGGGATGTAGGGTAGAAGAGCTTGGCTCTGCGACTGGCGATATGCTTTTCATCTTACAAACTGGCGAGTTGGCTGTTCTGGCTTTTCGTCTAGATGGCAGGTCTGTGTCGGGCATGACTCTGACCAAATTGGAGTCCGACGGCCAGGAAACCATCATACGTGGCCGGTCAAGCTGTACAGCTAGTCTAGGCCAGGGCCGTGTGTTTATCGGTAGTGAGGAAACCGACTCTGTACTGATTAGTACTGGAAAGAAGCCGGCTCAGCCGAAGCGATTGGCCTCCAAGCAGCGAGTACAGAGCAATGGCACCACTGCTGACATCACAGAAGACATTGAAACAGAGCAAGAGGACTCTGATGATGATGATGACGATGATGACGACGACTTGTATGCCGAGCTTGCTCCCCAGCGCTCGCATGTCTCGGTATCCGACCCTTCGCCCGTGACCGCCTCTTCCATCCGGCTCCTTGACCTCCTGCCCTGTGTTGCTCCGCTCAACGACGCTTGCTTTGGCAAATCGCTAAAACGGAAACGCGAAGACGAAGGCGAGATCTCGATCGAAGCGGATCCAAACCGCCTGGATCTTGCTGTTGCATGTGGCCGCGGCCGAGCTGGTGCCGTGGCATTCATGTCCCCCAACCTCGCCCTCCACACGGAGAAGACGATTGGAGAGGGCAATGCGAGTGGTGTTTGGTGTTTTGTGCTGAATGCCGACGAGTCGCAGGGTTATGCAATAGTTGCGCAGCCTGCTGAAGATGGGTCCGTCTTGTCGTCGCTGTGGAAGTATCAAGACGGCGACCTGGAGCGAATGGACGGCACTGAGTTTGTGGCATCATCTAGCAAGACAATCGCTGTTGGCACATTATCAGCCTCGAATCACACAGTCCACGTTACCGAGACCCAGGTTCGCGTGTACGACGCCAAATTCGGCCTGTCGCAGATATTCCCCATTGTCGACGAGGAAGAGGGACAAACAGCCAAAGCTATCCGCGCCGACTTCCTTGAGCCCTACCTAGTGCTCGTGAAAGACGATCTGAGCCTGTCGTTGCTCAAAGCTGACCGGAGAGGGGAGTTTGACGAGCTCGATGTCCCCGACGAGCTTTCCGTCAACATCACGTCTGCATGTCTGTATCAAGATTCTCAGGAGTTCTTCCAGACCTCGAGGCTGGTCCAGCCCGGTCATCCCGACACAGGTCGCTTGCTTCTCATCTTGAACGCAGACGGTCTTCTCACCCTCCTCCCGCTTGCCAATCCCAAGGCCCAAGTCTTCTGTATCGAAGGGCTCCAGTTCCTGCCCCCGCAGCTACGAACAGAGGCTTCGTCAATTCCGAAGCACTGGCGTAGCAAAGATGACATCTCTGATGTAGTGCTCGCAGACCTTGGAGACAGCGTCCTGCACACGCCGCACCTGATCGTGCGCAATATCTCGGGTGACCTCGCGGTGTATGAACCGTACACTGTGCCTGATACCGTTGGCACCTTCAGATTCAGCAAAGTTGCCTCACGCGACGCAGTCTATTCAGAAGCGTATTTGGCCGACCAGGAGAATGACAAGTCGCGTGTGCTCCCGTCGATTCAGAAGCTCTCAGATGTTTCTGGTTACAGCTCCGTCTTCGTACCCGGCGGCTCGGCTCGGCTGATCATCAAAAGCGCCTCAACGCCGGTGCACATCTACAGCCTCGACTCGAACATTAAGACAGTTTCATCATTCGAACCTTCGCCCAGTCAGTTTGACCTCGTCTTTGTCGACGACACTGGCACGGTCTGTGTCGGGCGAATCCCCTCTTCAACGATTCTTGGCCTGTCCGAGTGGACCGTCAACCGGGTAGAGCTCAATGAAGACGTGAGCTCAATCACCTACTTCGAGCCAGCCGCCTGCTATATCTTGGGCACCAGCACGCAGACTCCGTTTCAACTGCCTCAAGACGACGAATGGCACCAAGAATGGGCAGCGGAAAAGACGACCTTTCTTCCCACCACGCTTCAATCCTCGCTCCGTTTAATGTCTTCTCGCACCCAAAACATCATCTCTTCTCACCATTTCGGCCCTGACGAGCGTATTCTGTGTGTCAAAACGATGCCGCTTGAAACGTCTGAGACCTCGCACGACATCCGCCCGCTCATCGTCGTTGGTACGGCCATCACCCGGGGTGAGAATGTCGTTACCCGGGGAAACATCTACCTGTTTGACGTTGTCTCTGTCGTGCCACACCCAAACATACCAGAATCCGACCTGCGTCTGAAACTGATCACTCGCGAAGACGTACGCGGCGCAGTCACAAGCATCACCTCGATTGGCAGCCAAGGCTTCTTGCTTGCTGCCCAGGGACAGAAGTGCATGGTGCGAGGTCTGCGTGAGGACATGTCCATCCTCCCCGTTGCCTTCATGGACATGCGCTACTACACCCACGTCACCAAGGAACTGCCCGGCACGGGGCTGACGATCCTTGGTGATGCCTACAGTGGTCTGTGGCTGATGGGCTACTCAGAAGAGCCGTACAAGATGACGCTCCTTGGCCGTGATCTCGACAACCCCGATGTCCTGGCGGGTGACTTCCTCCCCACCTCTGGCAAAGAATTGTTCATTGTCACATCTGATGCCGACGGCCAGCTACGAGTTTTGCAGTACGATCCTGAGAACCCCAAGAGCGACCAAGGGCGCAAGCTGTTGCTGCGTTCAACCTTTCGTACCGGCGACGCTCCTACAACTATCACACTGTTGCCGCGGACGCCCACGTCCTACGAAGCCTCTATCGCTGCCACAGCAGCAGCAGCGGCAGCGGCAGCGGCAGATACCGCCAATGACATCGATGCAATGGACACCAGCGCCAGTCCGCCTCCGCCGCAGTCCCAAGTACAGCAACAGCAGAAGCAAGAACACCAACTGCTCATCACAACTCAATCAGGCGCGCTAGCCGTGCTCACCTCGCTCTCAGAGTTTTCCTACCGGCGTCTGTCAACGCTGCAAAACATTCTCACCACCCAGCTGTCCCACGCCTGCAGTCTCAACCCGCGGGCCTACCGACAGGTTGAGACCGATGGCATGGGCGGACGGGGCGTTATTGATGGCGAGATTGTCAAGCGTTGGGTCGGTCTCAGCAGCCAGCAGAAGGTCACTCTGGCCGACAAGGTTGGAGCCCGGGGCGTGTGGGAGGTCAGGGCCGATCTGGAACTGGTCCGTGGAGGATGGGCCTATCTTGCGTAGAGATGGAAATGACGACGGTCTGACTGTGCCGACTGTGCCGACTGTGCCGACTGTTTCTTGGGCTGCTCTAGTTGATCGGTAGAATAAGAAGAATTGTGGACATTTTGTTGGAGAAGATGACTAATTGATTACATAAGTTGGTGATGCGTCAATGGCCGCCGGATTCGCCGTAGTACTGCTCTGGTTTTAAGTTACATACAGTACCTTACTGTACCAAACTTTACAGACCTCCTCAATCAATGGCCGACGACTCAAGTGCGGCACGGCGGCGGCATGCTGAGCCGCAAAGACGGCCGTCCGCCAACGGGCATGCCGCCGCCGCCAAGGGCCCATCATCGACAGAGCAGCGACTACCCCCGTCAACAGTCACAGCAGGGGATGTGCTCTCAATATACGTGCCCACGCTCTTTCTAATCTTCTTCGGCTGCTGCTCCAATGTATACACGCTCGAGTCGCTCATCAGCACGGATCCATCGCTGGGCCCGCTGCTGACGGCGGTGCAGTTTGTCTTTGTCAGTCTGTTCAGCTCGACCTCGTGTCTGTACGTGTCGGGCACCGCTCCCTTCGTCCACGTCAAAGCGCGGCAGGTGCCGATACGCAAATGGCTGGTGTACACGCTCTTGTTCATGACAGTCAACTTGCTCAACAACTCGGCTTTTGGGTATAAAATCAGTGTGCCGCTGCACATCATCCTCCGCTCGGCTGGGCCTGTCGCTTCCATGGCGGTCGCTTACCTGTTCAACAAGGCGCGATACCCCCGCGTCAAGATCGTCGCAGTCGCCTTTCTCTTCGTTGGCGTCGTCCTGGCAGCGCTTTCTGACAGTTATGCTCGGCGCTCTTCTGCTCGTGGAGGAGACAAGGCTTCTGCTGCTGCTGCCGCTGATGCTGCTGCCGCCGCAACCACGGCCACTGCCGCCAACGTCTTCCGGCAGCAGGCGCCGGGATTCCTCATCATCCTGCTTGCTCTCGTCCTCTCTGCCTTCCTCGGCCTCTACACCGACAAGCTCTACTCCCAGCATGGACGCAGCCCCCAAGCCACGGCCGAGTCGCTTTTCTACTCGCACACCCTCTCCCTTCCCCTGTTTGCGCTGCGTCTGCCCACGCTGTCTAACAACCTCCGCCTCCTGGCAACCTCATCGCCGCCGCTGACTAACTTGGCCGTCGTTCACCACACACTATCCCCCCTGGCGCCGACATCGACGATCCACCAACTGCTGTCATCCATCCCCACGGCTGCTCTCATGCTCGTCCTCAACGCGCTCACCCAGTGCATCTGCATCTCCGGGGTCAATCGGCTGGCCGCCAAGTCAAGCAGCTTGACCGTGTCCATTGTGCTCAACATCCGGAAACTGGTATCCCTCCTGCTTAGCATCTGGCTGTTTGGGAACAGGCTTCCCGCCGGCGTGGTGGTCGGGGCAGCCATGGTCTTCCTCGGTGGCGGGCTGTATGCATGGCCGACGGCAAAGAAGGCAGAGCGGCAGCAAAACAGCTCGGCGGGGAAGAAAGAGCTATAGCTCAATGTCCATAAATACTACATGTATGCATGCATAACATAGCGTTCTAATAGACCATTCTGTAGCCAAGTCTGCTTATTGGATCCGAGATGAAGTGATAGGTTCGCGAAATCTGACGCCATCTTCATGATATCATCACCTGACTGACGACAGCGACTTTATAACCCCCCTCTGTTCTGTCTTGATTTCACTTCTTCTCTCTTGTTCTAGCAGATACATATAGACATAGAAAAGAGAGAGAGAGAGAAAAAATAATAAAAAAATAAAAAGAGAGAACATGGCCCTCCCTCCGAAATTCGCTGGCCAAGTCCTCCTGGCCACGTCGCCAGCAACCACAACACCACGCACACCAACATCCCCCCACACGCTGGAACTCTACCTCGACTACGTGTGCCCGTTCAGCGCGAAGCTGTTCAACACATTCTACAAGCAGGTGTACCCGACACTGGCAGCCAAATACAGCAGCCCGGGCATCCGCGTCATCTTCCGGCAGCAGATCCAGCCGTGGCACCCGTCCAGCACGCTGGTGCACGAGGCCGGGGCGGCCGTGCTGCGGACCGCGCCCGACCGGTTCTGGGAGTTCAGCCGCGTGCTGTTTGAGCACCAGCAAGAGTACTTCGACGTCAGTGTGGTCAACGAGACCCGCAACCAGACGTATGCGCGGCTGGCCAAGCTGGCCGCCAGTGTGGGCGGCGGGATTGACGAGGGCAAGATCCTTGGCTTGCTCACGGTGCCGGATCGGCCGGGCCCGGATGGCGCGTTGAATGGTGGTAATGGCACGACTAATGATATCAAGGTTCTTGTCAAGATCAACAGGTTGACTGGTGTACATGTGACCCCGACGGTTGTGTGGGACGGCGTGGTCGAGAATAGTATCAGCAGCAGCTGGACCAAGGAGCAATGGGACGAGTGGCTGGACAAGAATGCACGTTAGGCTTCGATAGCAGATAGCTAGCTGAATCTTTTTTATGTCTATCTCAGCTATCTCAGCCACATCTCTTGGAAAGGCAGCAGCGCAGCAGCAGCAGCAGCTACAGCAGCAGCAGCATATGCAAGACAACACCACGACTGTACGCTCACATTTCAGTCGTAAGCCATCTGCCAGGGCCCGTAATCAAACGCCGGGGGAGGTGCTCGCTCAAAACCAATCTGTGACGATAATAAGAACAGGAGAGAAGCCCCGCGGAGACCGAGTATGCTTTGCAAGACAGATTTATGTGGGGAGGGAAACACCGGGACGGCGTGTGATCCTCACTGAGGCGGTGGCTGATAGTTCAACGGCCGTCTGTGCAGTCAGTAAATGCAGCAGAGACGACGACGACGACGACGACGACGACGACGAAGACGACACCGCGGGCTGGGCGACTCACTTGAACAGCAGAATGTGTGGCTCAGGCTCATGCACCTCGTAGTGCTCCCAGCCCAGGCTCTGCGTGATGCCAAGGCCTCTCCATTCATCTTCCCACAGCAGCTTCAGCGTGCCTTTGCTTGAGTCGAAGTAGTCGCGCGGAATGGCCTTGAGCATCGACTTTGGCAGCTGCACATGTCTGTATTCGTACTCGCTGTCGCTGTATCTGTGCCAGGAGGACCGAGTCAGCGCAGGCTTAGGCAAAGACACAGACACAGACACAAGCACAAGCACAGGCTCGGTCTCAGATGCGCTTACCTGGGCGAGTAGCCTATCGAATCAAGAAACTCTTCCAGTCTTGCTCTCTCAGCCTCCTGTACCGGTCGAGGCTTCTTATTCCGCCGTGTGATGTCAATGTCGGTGGCCATCCTACCAGCCGGGTGAAATCGTGGGTTGGCCGAGCTGCGAGTCTGGTCGGATGGCAAAATGTGCGTCAATGTCGGGTAAGTTTTGCTTCCAGTGTTTTGTGTCTCTTTCTCTTGCCACTCTCGAACGGCAGTCAGGCAGGCAGGCAGGCTAGTTGGTTGAACGACGGTCGCGTGAGGTCACTGAGACTGCGGTGGCTCAGAACCAGCGGAGGAACGGCGGGTGCGGAGAGGGACGGCGGCCAATTGCCACTTAACGGAGCTTTCTAACTGGGTCAGTGTTGTTTTGTCTCTGTCATCGCATTTCGAGCTGTGTCTTGGCTACTGTTCTGTTCTCTGTGGTTGTTGTTGTGTTGTCGTCGACGGTGAACGCTCACACATGACATAGCAAATTGTCAAATTGTCAAAGTGGAAAGAGCAACCGGCCAGGGTAAGGGTAAACACGCGGGGTGTAAATTATGGTGGCCCATTGCGTCAAGGTGCGACGCCAAGACCGGAGCTAATTGCCCACCTCAACCACCTCACCTCGATTTCAAACTCTGTGGTTAATTGCGTTGTGGCGTACGACACGATCCCACCTTCGCTCCTCCTGCTCATGCATCACAGCCATCCATTTCTCAGCTACCTTGTATTTGTGGAGAAATCCCTTCTAATCGTTCTCATTGTCAGGAATACCAAATGATTATGCTTATGCTGTTGCTGTTGCTGTTGCTGTCGCTGTTGCTGTCGATGCCGATGTCTCTTATCAAGCATACCAAATGATGGCTACTATTTATTTCTGACCCGCAAAGGCCCGCCCGTGCCCAATGAGAATTGCCTTTATCTCTGCCAGTCAGTTGGTCGACCACCCTTCGGTCCGCGATACCGGAGCCGATTACGTGGAACTTCAAAATCCGGCGCAACAGGTGACAGCTTGGCATTAGGAAATCCATCCAAGTATAGAAGATTGAAGACGACTTCCATCTTTGGCGGAGGGGGGGAACCAGAATATTATTAGAAACTGCTGCTCGCAAAAAGTACAACCCGCAAAGAAAAAAAACATGCTCGAAACTATCAGCCTTCAGATCGAACATTGCTGACACATCCACTGGTGGATACTCAGGGTCTCTGTCTGCCATGGTTCTTTTTCTTCCGTCGGCTTCGCCGCTCATTCCATTCCTCTTATGTCACAATTTGACTGCCCTGACACATGGAACAGGACCAAGGAGAACACACAACCAAGCTGCAGGGTTGGAACTCGGAGTTTGTACTCTTCATTTGCTGCAGCTCCATGTCAAGAATCGCCACTTGGGCGCTATAAAAAGAAAGAGGTTTATCTTCCCCCTCTAGCTGTCGCCTCTGTTGCCAGAGCGGCTTCGGGCTTTGGGGATGAGGACTGCAGTCGATGATGAAAGCAAGCATGCCAAGGATGACATAGTATACATGATACATGACATACGTACTGTACTGTGTATAGTAATCGGTTGCTCCTGCCTCGACTTTCTGTACGGCGGTTACTGTTTAGAGTCATGCCAAGAACCTGATGACGGCGCCACAAAGCTTGGCGGGACCAGTTTTAAGCGTGTCGAGGTCCGTCCCAGGTAGCATCTGCAAACTTCCTGTTTCTCAAGGGTAAGGTCTCTCTTGAGCCCTGACATCTCAACAAGCCTCAGCCTCCAATCCCCGGGCCCTCTCTACCTCGGGGTGGAACCGCGAGTATAGAGTTTCGGTCAACTCTGATTGCTGGAGCCTAACCTTGCCCAGTAGTCGCAGCCTTCTCTGAATCAGGATACCAATAGGCCACCTCTTAGGACGCCTTATGCAGTTCCCGACTGTTAGCTGTACGTGAGCATTGCTTCTGCTCGCTTAATTCCACGGCTCCACCGCGAGCCTTGTGTGGATATACCTCCTGGCAGTTGCAGCGGAGCATCGGTGCAGCGGTGCAGCGGTGCATCATCAACCAAACACAAGTGCTCCCGGCTGCCGTCTTTGGGTTTGCCTCCAAAACTCAACATCAAGGCCGGGCCAAAATGCTTGATCAAGGTAAAAGTTTGAAGGATACAGCCTCCTCACCTGGCATACCAGACCAGACCACAGACAGGAACCGCTGGAGGCGGCAGAAGTACAGAACCACCACCAAACAGGTCTCCAGAATGGACGAGGTAAGAACTAGAGACACAACACCACAAGGTTTTCACGCCGTCGCGAGATCTGATGTGATCTGCAACCGCACATGGGTGCTTCCGGAATACCCCAGTCTTCAATGTTGTCCACGAGTTCGATCACACGAGATCGGTTGCTCGAACAGCACCCAACGAACAGGGCGACTTCGTACACGCGGCGCCATGAGTGATGGCTCTGGCTGCAGACTTGCCCTGACATCTGCATTGGCGAGCTTTGGTGGGACCCTCGGAGCTTCCTATACACACTGTAATGTGGATACTGTGAGCATGGCTACCCGGTCCTGGGGTGGAAGATCTCCATCGGGGAGTTCTTCAATTCTTCACCTCTTTCCTAAAGCTCTCAGGCGTCCCATCATTGTTGTCGTCTATAAGAATCATCCTTCTATCTCTCGCCAGCGCTGGCTTCTTAAATTGATGGGCTAACATCAAGAGCATATAACCCTCTGCTTCCCTCAAAGAGGTCTCTGTTTCTGAGCTTATACTAAACAAGTCTTATCTGATTTTCCATCATGACTCTGCCCAAGAATCAGGGCACTCCTGGTGACACCATTACACATCAGATGGATGTGGAGAAGGGTAATGATGCCCTCTACGAGATCGATAACTCGCAGATGCCTCTGGAGGGCGATGAGTCTGAGCCTTTGGACGATCAGTCGCACAATTCTACTGTTGTCGGTACTCCAGAATCATCTTCGTTGAAGGAGCGAAGGGTGGGATCCATCGTTGTCGAGCCTGAGCCAGAACCGCCCACGCTACCTTCAAAGCACGGCAACAAGCTGACTCGATATCTCTTCTGTAAAGCTTGCCAACTCGAGGACTCAGAAAGTATGCTGACACGCTCTCAGACAACTTCCTTACTTCTTATAGGAAGTCCTTTGCCGTCATCTTCTTTGCAAACATTGCAGTTCTTATTGCTCTAACTGTCAAAGGCAATGGTACTCCCCCAACTGAAGAGGTCGGGTCGGCTTCGTCTGCCAATTTGATGGTTGCCATTTTGTTCAGACAGGAGAATTTTGTCAACCTAGTCTATGAGATCTTCACCTGTGCTCCTCACTCACTACCTCTCTGGATACGCAGACGTCTGGCCAAGGTGTTCCACTATGGTGGCTGCCATAGTGGCTGTGGCACAGCAGCAGTGTTTTGGTATTTGCTCTACACTGCTCTCTCCACGAAGCAATACGTCCAAGACAAGCACTCAGACGTCCTCGCCAATATGATTACCTCCTGGATTCTCATCCTCATGTTCTGCTTCATCCTCGGAGGGGCTCACCCAAAGTTTCGAGTTCGATATCATGATACTTTTGAAGCCTTCCACCGTTTCTCCGGCTGGATTGCTCTCTGTACGTTTTGGGTTCACAATGTCTTTTCCGCTCATATCACAGCACGGCACAAGAACAGCACCATTGGCATGGTGCTCGTCAATTCTGCCAATTTTTGGTGCATCATTGTTTCTACCCTCTGCACCATTCTCTCCTGGTCTCGTCTGCGTCTCCGCAAAGTCTACCCAGAAGTTCTGTCGGACCATGCAACCCGCCTACATTTCCGCTACAAGGCGATGGCCCCTTTCTACGGGGTGAAGCTCTCAGACAAGCCACTGACTGAATGGCATGCCTTTGCCACTATTCCAGACGAGGACGGCAAGGGCTTTTCGGTCGTGGTCAGTAACGCGGGTGACTGGACGAAGCATCACATCCTCAATCCACCGGAGAAACTCTGGATCCGCGGTTACCCTCTGCACGGTCTCCTCTACACTTCTAAGCTCTTCAAGCAAATCGTGGTGGTAGCCACTGGCTCAGGCATCGGTCCTACTCTGTCTCTGATGTTCGCTGACATCACCCCCCGAAGAGTGCTTTGGTCAACTCCAAACCCAGAGACGACCTATGGCGAGGGCATTATCAAAACGGTGCTTAAAGCCGACCCTAACGCTATCATCTGGAACACAAGGAAGCAGGGCCGCCCGGACATGGTGCAGATGACATACAGCCTAGTGCGTGAATGCAACGCTGAGGCCGTCTTCATCATCTCGAATCCCAAGGTGACTAGGAAGGTTGTCTATGGGATGGAAACGCGAGGCATCCCTGCCTATGGTGCGATTTTCGATTCATGAGGAACCGAATTGGTGCGAATCGGAGCAAATCGGAGGATTTAAGAGAGGTATAGACAGCAACCTCGCCCTGGCTATCTGGACGACATTGCCTGAGAGCAGACTCGGTCCGATACAAGGGCAAGGATCGTTTTTGGATGGAATTACTGGAGCAGAGCCTGCGAACCGATGCAAACCTGCCAGGTCAGCGAGTTGAGGTGACATCGATAGCATGGCGAGATCAGTTGGTCAAATGGTCAATCAATCCCTTCGCTTAGCCCAAGAGTATTGAGCATTCCCCTTTTCTGCCCAAGGTCCTGCCCTACCAAGCAAAATATCATTAAGGATTCGAGTAACCGCGGCCAGGTTTCGATCTTGGCGCTTGGTGCACAAATTCTTTGCATGAACCTTCCAGTTGGGTGTCCAGGTCCAGCCGGTTCTCATCACTTCTGAAAAGCCGAGTTCGTGAGCCAATTGTCTGTTCTTGACACGTGGCTCTCATTCCCTGAATACTGGATCCAGTATCAGCATCCATGCAGACACACATGTGAATTCTGTCAGTAGTTCTTCCAATATCGAAAACACTGCCGAGCCCTCCCTCCCCGGTCTTCTACCTACTGCAGCAATCCATCAATATGCAGGAAATTACAGTAAGCACTTTCGCATGTATGGTTAGTTAGTTGTGAGATAGACTTCCGATACCAAGCCCAACTAACCATAGTGTAGTACTCCTTACTCTACGGTGTACTACTGACGGTGGCTTTTAAGTTTTGATGCAAATACGTACACTTAGAGTTTAGAGATCGACAGTACCTAGAAGCTTTATTTTGCAGCGTTAACCCATATGTATACTAACTCACGGAGTATTATTATCTCTCTCTCTCGCTTCCTTACATCATCCCAATGTAAGCCAAGCCACGGCCCGGTATTTTGTTTTTTTTCTTTCCCCTCTCTTTCCACTTTACCAAGGAGCTACTGCGATTTTGTCTTTACTACTATCATATCGCGCTTCTTTTTTTCTTCTTTCTTGTTTGAGAAACAAGAAGAATCGACAGACATCACCCACCTAATAGGCGAATAGGAAGGGCTCGAGTAGACGTAACCGATATACACTAATCAGGTATGACCAGGGTCAAAAAACAAAAATCCAAGCATACATTGAAGCGTTTTGGTGGTGGTGGTGGTGTGGCATGGCGTGGCGTGAGATGTGTGGGTGGGTTGGGGCCAGTGGGCCTGCGTGGTTAACAGACAGATCGGTATGATATTTACACATACTACTGGAATTGACCTGACTTGCTGCCAGACAGACTGACTGACCTGACTGACTGGCTCGTCGCTCTGGGCTCTGGCGCATGGAACACAATAGAGCCGAATCACCAGCTAGGGTGTGTGTGTGTGTGTGCGACATCCACGCCTCCACGTGGGCAAAAAGCACGCACGCACGCGCGCGCGCGTATGAACTGATCGAAACACGTGCGATCAGTAACTTACGTTGATTGTGTTCGCTTCTACCACCATATTAGCCGTATATATCGTAACTTACAGCTTGTTATGTAGTGTTTACAGGTTACGGGGGGTCATTGGGCTTAAGTTAACTTCCATGCACTAGTAAGTACATGAATTTCTTTTTTTTTTTTCCCTCCCCCTTATTTTATCTTTTTTGAATTAATTATTATTATTATATATTTACCGTCGTCTGGACTTACTATGTAGAGGCAAGGGAAAAAGGAAAAAAAAAAAGGCAAACAAAAAGGGAAAATTTGCTACTTCAGGAATTTACTGCACCTCCCTGCGCGCGCGCCCTGCGCCCCCCCCCTGCCCCCTGGAACCCCCCGAACCCGCGCCCCTGGGCATGCCTATGTGTGTGTACACGTGTGTAGACTAGTGTCCTGGATCTGCAGTTAGTTCAAAGAACGGACTCGTCCAAACGAAGTAATAGCAAGCGAAAAACAAAAAACAAAACTGGGCCGCCCGCCCCCTCCCCCCACCCCCAGTCAGCCTTGTAGGTATCGGCTTTCTATTGTTTCGAGAAACGAAACGAGTGGGGGTGAAGAAAGAAAAACGAGAAAAAGATAAGAAGGAAATCAGGCATGGGTCGAAGTGTGTTGTCTGGATTGGAAGGGAGAGAGAGAGAGATAGGGAGAACCAGGAAACCAACCACCACTTCCCTCACAGACCAGACACACAGACGCTCAGGCCTTTTGGTCATTTCTCCCCCCCCCCCCCCCCCCGACCGGGGAAGAATGTTTCTATCCTCTACGTACGCAACATCGGGTATAGACACGGAAGGAGCGGGATCGGCCCGTGAGCCGGCTGTATGTACACTACTGTACAGTCAGAAGTTCTGATTTCAATCGGATTAATTACGTATGCGCACACTCACACCCCATGAGCCAGTTTGGGGGGAGGGGAGTGACTCATTGCGATACCGGGACAGTTATGCAGCAAGGCTGCAAACCCTGTGTGGGTCGGATGTCGTCTGGTACAGATCGGTTTGTGGCATGCAATGCAATGCAGAAGGCCCCGCTGACTAATCTCGGGTGAGGTGAGTGACACCTCGGGCTCAGATACTGGGTGTATCAGAATACTAAAGGAGTAGTTGGTTCAGACAGCAGAGTTTCGACTCCCCTGTTCTTCTTGGCCCAAGTGGCCCACAACAGACGAACCCATTGAGCCGCAGTCCTTCTCCCTAGTCTTGTTGTCCTCCTGCACGTAACTCTTACCTACGCTGCATATACCCTTGTAATCGCTGGCCATGAAGCGAGGATGGGATGAAAGGGAAAAAAAATGTAGCTGCTGTTCTGTTTTCTTGTTTCTGTTGGGACACTAAGTCGACGCGAAGCAGTGCACGCGCCGTTGTAATTCTCATCCCAGGGTGAGTGAACTGGGACCTCAGACCCCACCAGCCAGCTAGAAAGCCCTGTCTTGGGGGGGGAGCGAGGGTCGGAAGGTACCTGGACCGCAGGGCTGTAGTAACGTATGTGACCCAAGAAATGTGATGGGACCTTGTCACAGCGAGCGGTGTTGGCAATATCAACATCAACGTCAGCATCAGCATCGGGGGGATATGAGCGATCTCGCGATGTCAATGTGATCGGCTAGCATCCGATGTCGGTAGATGCCGTCAAGGTTAGTTAGCCACAGCCACAGACTCAGGAGGCCTTGCAGTGTCAAACTTTTCGAGAATGGATGTGTATGTTGGTGCGAAGAAGTCATTGCCCTTAGAGCATTTGCTGCAAATTCCCAGAATGCTCCGATACCTGCCTGTGATTAAGTGCGGGAGTTTTGTTTCCCTTCTTTATCTTGCTATAGAGAAGTTGCTTCTGTGGTATTCGGGAGCTTTATCTTGATCGGGGTTTGACGGCAGCTCGACACGGCAGATAAGCAGCTGCTTTTGGATTTGTCAGTGAGCCATAGCTTCTCCAGATGGCACCGGCAGCAACAGAGAAAGACAGATGTTTCAACCCCGCTGACAGATGGGTTAAGAGACCAGGAATCAAACAAGCTAAACAAGCTGATTGTGAAACGTGAATTGCTGGCCACCTTGGGTCGAGAATCGCCACTACCGATGGTGATGAATGTGAAGTTGGGCGAGTGCGCGCGGGCTAGTCGTCGGTCGTCGGAAGGTGAAAAAAAGTCACCTTATACATGAGGCCACTGACTTGGAAGCTCAAACATCTGTGCCCGCAGCTGGCCCAGTTGCTAGCACTTTGTCAGATTTAAAAGCGACGTCCGAGGTCAGAGGCAACGAGGATGTGATCGTGCATAGCTGGGCTGCACGTGACTGAAAATAATAGGCACTTTTAGGGGGCGCTAGTCAAGTTAAGCCTTAAGGTACCGATGTACCTAGGCCTGTTTCTTTGCTAGAGAGGAATACGTGTACGGTATGATTCTGTCTTTTAGATGCAAACTAATCTATGGAGAAAGTTCTTCGTAGATGTACTGTGTATACAGATACCATGCTCCAGACAACGATCGGTCTGTCTCTGCACGAGGCCTCTCCTTCATAGGCTTGCTTCGAGGCTCTCTTAAAGCAATCTAGCAAAATCTAGAACCACAAAGTAGTAGTAGCCATCCATCCAGCTGTGTTATATGGTTCGCACTCCTGAATGACATGCCAAGGCCAGGATTATCTAAGCAAAACCACGTGATGTGCTCTCTTTGTGGTTGCGGCGCCACTTGTCCAGTGCAGCGGAGCGCAGTTGGCGATTGACGAGAAGTTGCGACTGTTGCGACTGTTGCGCCGTCCGTGGTTTCCTCGTGCAAGCTTTTTTTAACTGCACCAACCCGGTGTGGGGGGCCACAACAGAACGCGGCGTGACTCGACAGCCGCCCGCCCATTGCAGGGCACCAAACTGCACTGTACTCACGCTGGCGGCACGGGCATTATGAGCCCTTCCAAACGCAGACTGGACATGGCCACGCCGGCCCCAAAACGTCAACGCAGAGAGGTCAGTTCCCCCCAGTTTCCCCTCCACTCCGCACACTTTACACCGCCTTTGCACTCCCCCGCCCCCGCCACGCCTTCTTGCCCGTCTCGCCATTCGCGGCAGTGACGCTCCTTGTGGAAATCCAGCGCGCGCGGGCAGCGACGAGGTGCGTCCTTCGCGCCTGCACCCACAACTGCCCTCGTGCTCGCATTTTTCCACCGCCACTCTTTGCTATGGCGACGATGGCTGATACCTTCTAATCTCTTCTCTTCTTCCACAATGCGCTTTAATGGTTTTTCATCCTCTTTCCCCCTGCCTCAACTATCTCTTGGTCCGCCTTCGAGCTGTTGCGTTGCCCGACAATAATGCCTGCCCCCTGCACGTCTTCACTATGTTTCGATGACTTACTCTTCCTATCCAGGACAACCACTGGCCTGGCAAAGAAACTGCCCAAACGACGACGGCCACGGGCCTCAAGTTCATTGCCCAGCTCAAGCGGTCCACCGACAAGAGCGGCCGTGGCATTGTCGGGGCCTTCCTCGACCTGCCCGACCGCAATGAGTACCCCGACTACTACGAGCAGATCGCCATGCCGCTATCGGTGACGATGATTGAGGACAAGCTCAATCAGGGCCGATACCACACCATGACCGAGTTCGAGTCCGACATGAAGCGGGTCGTGCAGAATGCAAAGGACTACAATGACAGCCGTTCCGAGATCTTCCAAGATGCTGAGCGCATCCGCAAGGCACTGTCCAATTTCATGCCCAAACACAATCCAGCATATGAGGACCCGGAGTACCGAGCGGTGCCAACGCCAATCCCGCAAACCCTTCTCAACAAGATGCGAGATCGGTCTGTCTCGACTAGTGCTACCGCCCCGGTCAAGTTGGTCCTGAAGCGGCGTACTAGTCGTCCAGTGTCAGCTGATCGCGAAGAGGAGGATGAGGAGGAGGAGGTGGTGGACGACGACGACGGTGACAATGATGACGACGACGACGACGGTGACGGTAGTAGCGACACCGATGCCAAAGAGTCAATGTTGGAGTTGCTTGATGGTCTGTCAGAGCAGGAGAATGCCGTCAATTTTGAGAAGAAACCATCGAAACGCGACTATCCCGACTACTACAAACTCATTGAGCGCCCCACGTCGATATCAGACGTCAAGACAATGGTTCGCCAGGGCAAAGTTGCCGACTGGGACAGCCTGGCACGAGAAGTACGCCTGATTTGGGACAACGCTAAGGAATACAACGAGCCTGGATCTGATATTTATGCCATGGCAGAGGCCCTGGAGTCCTGGTTCGAGCAGAAAGTTCAGGCCGCGGGTGCCGCTCCCAGAGCACGGCTACCAAGATTGTCTCTCAGCCAGCCCAAGAAGACCGGCATAAAGCTCAAGGTGGGCACCACGACGCCTACACCTAACATATCAGGCGGTGCTGTCGACTCTGAGTCCTTGAAGAGGCAAAAGGAGGAGATGAGCCACGCCTTGAGACGGGTCCACCGGGGTAGATCACGCAGCCTGGCTAATGGCACGCCCGACCGACAGTCTTCGGAGCCAAGTGTAGCTCGCAGTCTGTCATCTGTCGAACCAAGTGATGTGACCATGACTGGCCCGCCCGTTAATGGAAACGCTCCTCCTACACGGGCACAGCTACAACAGAAACAGTCACAACAGCAGCCGCAGCCAGAACAACAACAGCAGCAGCAACAGCAGCAGCAACAGCAGCAGCAACAGCAGCAGCAGCCACAGCAGACACAAGAACAGTCGCAACCGCAACAACAACCACAGCCACCGCAGCCACCAGCCAGAGTACCTGTGCCCGCAACCACTCAGCTTCCGACCCCTGTTATGAACGGCGTACCTCCATCAACGAAGGCTCCGGCGGTGAACGGACACCAGCACCCCGATGCCTCGGGCAGCGCACAGAGTGCAGCAGCAAGCAGAAGCATCTACAACGTGTCAAACAATCCCATCGAACGCAAGTATCGTGATCCAGGCAAAGGCAAGTTCCCACGGCCCTATCGAGGTATTGGCTAACTTGAAAGTAGGACTCAGCGACGCTCTACTTGCCTCTGTTACTTACATGACTCATCCAAATTTGCCTGGCGACCCCAAGTGGAAGCTGCAGCGGTTCGCGTCAGCATCCAAGACACAGACGTCGTCCTACATCTACCTGCCATCAACCCACTTCTACCTTCGACTCATTCCCACGCTCACGGACGAGCTTCGATCTCGGAAGAACCACAAGGTCTGTGTGTCGGCAAATTGGCAAAGCATTCTGCCCAGCGGTACTTCACCGCCCACGTACGAATTTCGACTCCAACCAGGCGAGAACACGATCGTGGTCGATGTGATTGCAGACCTCAAGCCTGGGGAGAAAAAGGAGTATGCTCCACCGCAGATGCAGTTTGACTTTGAGCGCATCCAGCTGGTCGTCGTGCTCGTCGACAGATCAGACTGAGAAGCTGCTGTTGAGGACTGTTGACGTTGACCAGCAGTGTACTACTAGCTACCCGTCTCGAGAGTG
This sequence comes from Chaetothyriales sp. CBS 135597, assembly GCA_003709825.1. NCBI lineage: Eukaryota > Fungi > Ascomycota > Eurotiomycetes > Chaetothyriales > Chaetothyriales sp. CBS 135597. The sequence continues at coordinate 353,830 of QQXN01000014.1, read as the reverse complement.
CGTGACCACTTCTGAACCAAACACGCTAGATAAACATTCGTGTCCATAGTCGTTGACAGAATTCTTGTCATGAGCAGGTTGCCCCAGTCGTCTTGTTCGGTTTGAAATTGTCATTTGATACGGAGCTGAAGATGAAGAATCCCGAGCTGACTGTATGCTCAATATAGTCCTGATGATGCCATTGTGATGAAGGTAAGATGTGGCTCCTGGTCGCAGTGGCCATCTACCCGGACTAAGCAACAGCATATGCCTGATCTACATTTTTCCCTTTTTGCAAAACAATATAGTATAGGTCTTACATGAAGCAAGATTGAGGATCCCACAGGGCCCTCACTCTCCCTCCCTCCTTCAGTCTAGGCGGCCTGCTTCTGCTTCTTCGCCCGGCTCTTGGCTCCCTGCTGCTGCATCTCCTTGACCATATCGGTCAGACGGCCGAGGAACTTGGCGCGATCGGCCGGGCCGTAGGTCTCATTCACGGTCAGATTGCGCTCGACATCACCCATCCACTTCATCTTGCCCCACTTGGCCTGGTCGAGGGCGGCGTTGGGGTGCTCGTAGCGGCCGCGGACTATTTGTGTGACAACCTCGGTCGCGTCGGTGGCAAGGCGCCGATCGGTCAGACTGACGAATTCGGGCAGGCCGTTCGGGTTAGTGTCCGGCAGACGAGCCGCCTTGCGCTTGGCGTGGAAGGCGTCGGCGTTGAAGTTGGCAGCATCACGCTCCGACCGCGCCTGGGCGTATTTCTCGACCGCCTCGGCTTTTTCCGCCAGCAGCCGCGGCACGAATTCCATCATTGCTTTCTTCTCGCTCTCCGAGTGCAATGAGATGAATTGCCCGGAAACGAACTGCTGTGCTAGCTGCAGCGGAGTCCAGAAGCTGGTCGTCTGCCGGTTGGCAAGAGGGGCCAGATGCTGCGAGACTGACGCACGCAGGCCCATGGCTGAGAGAGGCGTGTTGGGCCAGTACTTTTCTAGGTCGCTCAGGGAGGGCGGCACCGGGTTGTAGGGCTGCACCGTGGTCGGATTGTCCGATGGCAGCCGTGATACTTCGCGCTCAAATGCGGCCTGGTCGGCGAGCGATGGCTCTTCTTCAAAGTCCAGCGCTGGATCGTCCAGGTCCTCGTCTGGGTCATGGTCACCATCCTCAACTGCAGCAGAGGCTCCGGCTGTTGATGGGGAACGGCGACTGCCGCGTCGACGCTGGGATAGGTCAGGCAAACCGTCGTCCTCGTCGGCATCGGTGATGCGCAGGCGTTGGACTCGCCCGAGTGCACCAGCATCGCCGCTGCCATCAGCTCTGGCATTGCCCCTGCCCGGGATGAAACGTCGGCGAGGGCCACTGTTGGGAATGTCCTTGCCACCCGGCCGAAACCGCGGCTGCTGCTGCTGCTGCTGCTGCTGCTGCTGCCCCTGGCCCGCAGGCCGAGCACGCTGCAAGAGCTGGCCCGGGGGACCTCCTTGCGCACCTGCGGACGGCCGCGTACGCTGGAGCACCTGGCCAGGTCTGCGCGCAGCATTGTCCGCAGGATCGTACGCATGGATCTTGCGGGCTGGCAGATTGTCGTAAATGATTCTCGGCCTCATCTTGTTGTAGTCACGAGCTTCCTCCGACCTCTCCAGGCCTGACTTGTATGCAGCTTCATCAGCGGGTGAGGGATCGTTGCGGCCGCGGCTGGCAGAGAGATCGACATGCTGCTGCACCTTGGGAGTCGAATCTGGAACAGATGAGTGAGTATCAATAACATGAGCAGTGATGGAGATGGAGATAGCGATGTCAGGGCTAAGGGAGGGAAGTACCGTCGTCTGCTCCGAGTGCAGCTGTTGATGAGAGAAGTCGGGTCTGGGCCACGCAGCCAGACGGTCGCGGGTGGGACTGCCGAAGTAGCTGCCGTATGCAGCGGCTACATATGTGCTCCATGGCTGCACCGCGACGATGGACGATGCCAAACCGTGACAACAATAGAATTTTGGTTTTGTGACGAGCCAGCCAAGCGCCAGCTTCGAGAGGCCCAAAGCGGCATAGCGCAAAGGGGCGATTGCTGGCCAATCAACTGCCACAAAATGTTCAACGCTGACAAAGCTCAGTGGAGACACTGGAGAGAGCATCAAAAGGAAGGAACTGAAAAGGTCCAGCAAGGTCATAAAGTGGTCTAGCAGCCGCTCTTTGTCTATATCCACAGCAACATTATGCTGAATGATCGCTTCCCCATCCCACTGTACAATGGTAGAATTCTTTTTCTTCGAGCTGGGAGGAGCTGATCACCTGTTTCTGGTTGGTGAAATCGAGTTCGTAGCTACATGGCCCACCACATAGAATGCAAAAGGTCGCAAGACCTGGACCTCATTATGCTCGTCTCTCGTTTTCTCATTCATCTCTCATTCCTCTTCCTCGGTCCACTTGTCCAGCCAGGCAACCACGTCCGACGAATCGCCCTTTTGTTTCGGCCTGGCCGGCTCATCGTCCCAGTCAAGCAGCTTGTCCACCTCCGACTTGCTGGCGCCGGCGCCCTTGGTCTTGCGGTTCTGCACTTGGCCGGCGGTGGCCGCGGTCTCGACAGCGGTGGCTCCTCCCTCAGCCACGAGCAGCTGCGCCGGTGTCTCCTTCTGGCCCCGAATCGCGTTCGCTCCGATCTGCGCCTTGGCCATGGCTGCCTCGTACTCCTGCTGTTTCCGCTTGCCCTCCTTGTACTCTGGCGTGGCGAGCAGCCACTCAGCACCTTTCTTGATCGATGGCCGGGCCGCAATGTAGCATAGCACGAACAGCGCGAGGTAGAAGTAGTCCTCCATGGTTGATTCTCGCTGCATGAACCGTTGGATCGGGTTCAACCCGTCCAGGTTCTCTGGAGGGGGGAGGTATTTGAGCTTGCCCATGGTTGGTAGAGGCTGGAGGTCAAAGCTGGCAGAAGCTTGGAAGGAAACGCTTCACAATCTTGTGGTCGTGTGGAGGGGGACGGCGTTGCTTGCTCGTGCTTGCTCGTGCTTGCTCATGCTTGCTCGTGAGTCAGCCGGATAAATTGCCCTGTGCAACCCTAACCCTGGCCGCCGTAATTTTCGCCCTATTTCACCCTAGTCGGTGTAAACTTACCCCAATTTCGGGTCAATTCCGTACTCGCCACCTGGACCGGACCCCACGTGATTATTAAACTTACTAGTGACTTTACCATAGTAACATACGAGCGTGTTCTTCTGGGGCTCAGTTCCGGGGTGATACAGACAAAGGTTCTTTGCTTCGCTTGGCCTGATGTCTGCTATAATTGTCTGTGCTCACGGTCAGCCTCCTCACTCTATAATTATCCGGGCTTATGATCATCTCGGTTGCCTTTATATATAATTAAATGTGCTTACGATCGTCTTCTTTGCCACTGACTATCAGTGTCTTCCCAGCTGCTCATCCACGACGGCGCCCTGGACGGTGCGCTGGACGGTGCCCTGATCAACGCAGCCTTGGTGGGGAAGGCTGCTGATCCCAGGCCTATCCCAAAGAGGACTAGCCCGATACTGCCAGGGCAGGACTAGCTGCTCACCGCCCAATCGGGTCCTCTTTCCTCTCCCACCACACAGTGACTAATTACTAATTACATGCAACGACGGCACAGAAAAGTGGCATGAGGATGTGCAGTTCTAACGCTTCTCTGCTCACTCTGACGCTGCCCCTATATTCTATATCTGGTGATCTACATCTTCCCGTCATCCCTCTATGTATAGTATCTCCCACTAGAGCCGCTCGCTTGCGCTAACCCCTTCCTCAGGCACCGTCCGTGTAACAGCGCGCGCTAAGCCCCTGCAAGGTCGACGACTTGGTGTGACCCGATTGGCCTTGTTCGATAAAGCAAAGTTTGCCCAAGGGTTCAGTGTCTTAGTTGCCAACGTCCAGATGTCGACTCGAGCGTTGTTGTTGTTTTCAACGGCCTTCCTTGCTCTTGCTCTTGATTGGATGGCACCCCAAGCTCCTTCCTCCCCGTCTCTACAACTCCCTCGATGTATCGTCTCACCGCTGATCATTTCAAATCTCTCATCTCCCGAGACAGTCCCTATAGTGTTACCAAGGGTGGCCTCATTCAGCTGCCGGGACCTTATATCAGCATTCAGCCTTGCCTTGCCTCGACCACCATAAAAGAACCTGCCTTGGACCTTGGTTTCCTTCATCTTTCAAGTCGCTGGAATACCTTGATGTCCTTGATGTCCTTCCTGGCCCGAGGTACCTGAGAAACCTTCTCTGTCTGAAGATCTGCGCTGTCACACAGCCCCTTTTCATTCTGCCATCACTGTTTTCACTGTCACAATCACAGTCATGCTGCGTCCTTACCATCTCCTTCCTCTCCTCCTTCCCCTTCTCCAACCGGCCACGGCTCTCAGGATTGTCGGTGCCGGCAGCTTCAGTAGCGAAGGGCCCCAGCCGCTCAGATACGAGATCAACACCTTCAGCCAGTCAGGACCGGCATGGGACCTCTACGTCCAGGCCCTCAGCGAGCTCCAGGCCCGTAACGAGGTTTGCCTTGCCGCCCTTCTGCTTCCTACCACCAACGCTGATTGCTTCTAGTCGGACCCCTTGTCCTATTTCCAGATATCAGGCACGACTGTCGAGATTGAGAGTTTGACAGAATGCTAATGGCTTGAAGGAATCCATGGATACCCTAACCAACCTTATGATGGAGTAGTCGGTTCTGGAACCTATCCCGGCTACTGTATGCACTCAAGCGAGCTCTTCCCAACCTGGCATCGACCATATTTAGTGCTCTTCGAGGTGTGTGGGTTGTACATCCATTTCCCACGCCATACTCACGCAATAGCAGCAAGCTATCTGGCAGGCCGCGCAGACCATAGCCCAGTCATACCCCGACGACTCTCGTTCTACATACACAGAGGCAGCGGAGAACCTGAGAATTCCGTACTGGGATGCCGTCGCCTACCCCTGGCTTCCCGACGTGACTACCGCGCCGTTTCTTCAGATTAACACGCCGAGCGGACAACAGTCGGTCAATAACCCGCTCTTGAGCTATACCTTCCAGCGCAGTCCGTCCGAGAATAACTTCCCAGAGGGTGGTCGGCTTTCCAACTTTCCAGCTACCGTACGCCATTGGGATGGCTCGAAATCAAACCAAAGTGCGGTCACCGCTTCCTTGCAAGCCTCGGCCGCTTCAAACTTGGCCTTGACATACAGCTTCTTCACTACTGTCTCAGATTGGTTCACTTTCTCCACAACAGCGGTCATCCCTGGTCAGACATCCAGCTCTGGGACCAATATTGAGAACGTCCACAACAACATTCATGGTAGCATTGGCGGATATGGTCACATGTCCGATCCAACTGTGGCTGGGTTTGATCCGATTTTCTGGCTCCATCATACAAATATCGACAGGCAGCTGGCTTTGTGGCAGGCGCTCTATCCCGACAGCTACGTGGAACCTGCAGTAAACAACTACGGATCATCCTACATCATTAGAGGAAGTACTGACACCATCACAACCCCGCTGGCACCCTTCCACGACACAGACGACGGCTCTAGCATGTGGACGAGCGATGGTGTCCGGAGTCTAGCTACCTTTCGCTACTCCTACCCTGAACTGCCCTACTGGAGTTTGAGTCGCGAGGAGCTCCAAGCCAATGTGCGCAACGCAGTCAACCAGCTCTATAACCCTGGCTCTGCCGCACAACGCAAAAGAAGTACAGTCAAGTCTGCACGCAGGACTTCCTCGTTGGCAGAAGCATTCAGTAGCTTCTCGTTTGAGCAGCTCCAGGCATTGGGAATTAACAAGGCTGGGCGCCAGTGGTTTGCGAGGCTCCGGCTTGAAAAATACGCCGCCGACACCGCCTTTAACGTCTTGGCATTCATTGGTGAGCCGCCAGAGGATCCAAGCGAGTGGTCTTCGGCTCCTAATCTTGCTGGATCCTTCACCCAATTCATTCCGATCAACTCTTCAGACCTCTTCGCCAATGGTCCCCCAACTGGCCAAACTGAAGGCGAGATCTCGCTGACTCACGCTGTCCTCACCGGGATTGATCGCGGTATCATAGCCACTTTGCTGCCTGACGTTGTTGTGCCACTCCTTCAAGTTGTGCTACAGTGGCGCGTGCAAGCTGCTGACGGCTCTGTGATTGACATCAACAGCCTTACTGACCTGAACATCAAGGTTGGCAGCAGAAGATTCAGGCAAGCAGCCAGTGCCAGGGAGTTTCCTGATTTCGACGACATTGAATGGCACGAGATCTTGTCCTCATGGTGACTTGGAGGAGCTAATGAATGACCTTTGTGTGAATGACTCGGGAGATTTCAGTTGGAATCTGCTTACTACATATCCCTAATTTTGTTTGTCCATACGATATACTCAAGAGTTGTGCTTTCCTAATAATAGCTCATGACCATTGGTACCTTCCCATAAGTATCACGCTAGCCTTATAAGGCAGTAATTACCAAATCCTTTCTCCCCAACTTAGTCCACCTCCCACAGAACAGGGGCCGGAGCAAAATTCCCGTCAGCTCCGATTGGGCCACGCGTGTTGATACGCGCTGTCGGGGGAAGGCGCGACTGTTGCCGGGGGGCTCGGCTCGCACCCCATCAGCCAATCTCTGTCAGGCTTTCAGGAGGACTGACCGCCCCAACGGACGACGATCGTTAAACTCGTTGTCTAAACTGCTGGTCGGTGGACATTGACAAGAGTACGTGCGGTCGTCGCTGCCATCGCCATCGTCGCTTCCTTCTTAGCACCAGTGACTGAAGTGTGCTAACAACGGCTTAGTCATCTTTCACCATTGAATGCCTCTGTCGACCAACACCCAACCGGCTCCAGAACAACGAGTTCGACACTGGCCCTGACATGAGATCGAAGTCACGCAAGTCCTTGGCTTCACCTGCTCCCGTTGTGCACCTCAAGGCTGCGGATCTGAGTATGTCATGCTCTCCCTCCTGTCCTTTTCAGCAGGCTGTCTCTCATCCCCCGCCAACCTGCTACCCCCCCATGCATCAAACTCTCCGCCTGACAGATCTGCCGCCCCCTGTTATCAGTCTTTGACTAATCTCTCTTCGTCCAGGCGTCATCAAGGTCTTGGTTGGCGATGCCAGCAACCCCTCCAGCATGTCCCAAACCAATGGACTGTCACGAGAACAAAGCCCCCTTAATCCTCAACGAGTGCCCTCAGGACGGGTTGCATCAATAGGCAGGTCTGGGACACGGGCTAGCCAGGCCTCTGAAGCCGGGAACAAGAATTACACCGTGCATTCGTCACCCAGCCCATCACCGCAGCCTGAACAAGCACAATGGTCTTCTGCAATCGGCCATGCCAGCACCACTGGCAAATCTGGCAGAGTCATCGAGCGCCTGCAGACGGATATCGACAGGCTGCACCGGGAGGCACATGTCCTAAAGATGAGGCATGATGAGGTGGAGAAGACCAACGACACACTCGTTACACGAAACCAGTACTTGCAAGACCGAAACAACAATTACGAACAGTCACACGAGGCCACCCTGCGTCAACTGGCCCGCAAAGAGCGACAGGTAGAAGACCTGCGAGAAGAGCTGGCACGAGAGAAGGAGCGAACTAGCCGAGCGCAGGAGCAAGCCCGCGCTGCCAGCGCCAGTGAGGGCGAATGGCGAGAGCAAGCCAACAAGGCCAAGGCGCTCGCATCCCAGCGTGAAGCAGAGTATGAGGTCATTGCCTCGTGTCGGAGTAAAGAGTATGATAGACACCAGCTTGGCCTTGATAAGGTTAAGGACCAGTTTGGGGAACTGATGCGGCAGAAGGCAGAGGATCGGGAAAAGGTTAAGAAGTTGGAGCTCCTGGCCGAATATCAGCGTGAGACTATCACCCAGCTGGACGGCTTAAACAAGAGAATGAATGCCAACTTTGTCACCTACCGAAATGAAATGGATTCGGCTGTTGCTGACATGCGACGGATTGCTGGCGAGAACGATGTCGTTATCAAGCAAAAGCTGGCTGAAATGCAAGAGACAATAGACAAGATGCGATGGGTGATGCAGGTTGATCAAGTTGTCAACCACAACGAACACAGGCCACAGACATCAGTCAATGCTCCTCCTCCACCAGCCGTGCCATCACAGCAGCCACCATCACAGCAGCAGCTTGCGGATTCAGAGTCAACAAAGACTAGCTCTAAGAGCGCGATGAAGGGAAGGCTCCCCTCGTTTGGGAGGAACCGGTTGCATAGACGCAACAAGTCGGCTGTGTCTGAGGGATGACGACGAGGCTATCATGACATACCCAATTTTCTGTCCAGGTGCAGCGATTGGCAAGATATCTTGATGTATATTAGCCATGTATGGACAAAAAGATATCATTTATGATAATTAACTAATACACTCGGGGTCTCGGTCGGCCATTAACGCGTAAAATGGTAATTGAGTGCATATGTGATATGTGCGAGATCGACGTTGCGCGTCCAACATGACGCGAACGACGCGAAAAATGCGAGTCAACCTTGAGGAAGGCACTACCCATAACATACCTTAAACCTTAATTGACCGATCCTCCCTAGTCACCCAGAGTGGGGTCCCCACTTTCCATTTATCTTGTACTTCATCCCGTACTTCCTTTGTCTGGTTTGCTTTGGCACTTATGTCGCCCTCTATGACCTATTCAGCACCTTATTAATGTCCTTGATGTGGCCGGCTCCACGAATTGCCAGACATTGTGCCAGACATTGTTGCCATCTGTTTGTTGCTGTTTCCTGACCCCCGACAGTGACAGTGAGGCAAGTTGAGCACCTCTTGTAGGCCTGACGCTCCCTTCTCCTTCTCTAGAGAGGATGGCTACCAGCAGCCGCAACCTCTTCTTCTCATCTCCTTACGCTTTCAATCCCATCGGTGTAAGTTGATTGATTGGCGGGACACATGCCTCCCAGGTCCCATCATCACTCGTATATTCGCTCACAAACCCCGACAGGTCACCGAGTTTCTTGAGCGATTCAAGTAAGATGCCTTCTCCTATACGAATCATAATATCTGACCATCTATCAGGAATGGACTTGAGAGCCAGGATGATGCCGTATTTGTTGCCTACGACGACAGAACTCATGTAAGTGGCAAGCAAACATGTGCATCCGGGGACCGACTAACACCGGCGGCAGCTCTTCTCTATGACCGTGGACCGTAGTGATACTAAAACTGCTCCTTACTTTTTGGCCCAACTCAAAGTCTTCACTGATCAGCATGTCAAGTACGGCGATGTGCTTGAACCTCGCATATACCATAAACAGGAGCCGACTCCCCGTCAGCCGGTCCATCATGGCACCCAGGGCGTTCCTGACCTGCTTGATCTTAATGATAGCGAAAACAGTGACTATGGTGAAGAAGATGCGTTGCAAGGCATGAACCATGTCACCGATTACTGGTGCCCCAAAGATGGGGACATCAAGATCTTGACCACTTCTGTTGCTGAGAACATTGCCTCTCTGACCCGCTCCGCTGTTTACCCGGAAGCTCAAGCTAGTCAGGTTCGTCTTGTGGGCGGAGACTTCGGTGCGGCCCTGAGGAAGCTGCAGAACATGGAAGCTCTGTTGGTGCGTCATTTTGACTCGGCTTGGGATTTCCAATACTGACGATGACCAGGCTCTCCAGCACGGTCAGCGTTTGCAAAAGACTGCAAGTGCCAATGCAAACATCCTCCTTCTCACGGCGGATGATCCAAACCCGTCAATGCGATTCTGGCCGATATCAGACCCTGAGAAGGCTTCGTTCAGTCGCGTTATGGTTGAAAGCCGTGCCGCTTATGACCTGGACCATAAGTACGTCTGCGAAAAGTTTGTCGTGGATGAAACTGGCACTAGACAGACACCGGCAACCTTGAAAGAGCATAACTTGTTGGAGACCAGAGAGATAGGCCAATCCAGGATCTGGGCTGACTATGTCTACAAGTCGATTGGCGATGAAAGTAACATGGAGCCGCAGTTGGCCCCAGACCTTGCTCCCGCTGCTGGCAAGTCTCAAGCTAGTCCGCCAGCTTCTGTGCCGGGGACCACTGTTTTCCTTGAACCGGTGAAAGCCGCGCAAGTGGCTGCGTGGTCTGGTCAGATCGACGAACTTACTGATCCCTATACAGCGAAGCCTGCTCCCCCTGAAGAGTCGACTTCTACTCGCAGACGTATTGTCGCTCCTGATTCAGACGATGAGAGCGACGAGGAGGAAGAAGCAGAAGAAGAAGAAAAAAAAGAGAGAGAAAAACCTGTGAACAGAGCTGATCAACAGCGCAGCTCGATTCAAGAAAAGACTGGGGACAACACCATCTCCCTCCCCTTTGCATGGGAAAAGAAATCAGACGATCTGATTTCCATTGCCGCTACACAGCCGGTCGGGAGTGCTCATTCTCAAGACATGGTATCTGGTGCTGGAACCGGATTGTCAATCTTTGAGGGCGATGGTGCTCTCGAATTCACCGAAACTGCCACTGTGGTTTCGAACTTACTGGACCAAAACTCCGAGATTGCTCCTCCATCGCAGCCAGCACATAAACCGATAATTACCCCCAAGACACCGATGCAGAACGCTGCAACTAACCCATTCAGTATCCTTGGTTCAGATCATGACTACAGTGGCCCAGATGCCCTACTGGCAGAGTCCTCAACTGAAACTAAACCGCGCCGATTGGAAACATTTCCCAGTCGCAATCTGATACCAGTTGGAGATTGTCCCGAACTTTTCAGCACTGTCGACGCTGCTTCAGAGGGATGGAAAGTTGTGACTGGATCGAAGCCAAACTCTAGCATAACCCCAACCAAATTGCAAACCCTCGACGATGCATTCTGTGACAATCTATCGAATCATTTTGAACCTGCCCAGATGCTTCCTGCCCAAGGGTTGAGAGGGGAAGCCAGCTTACCTCGAGGACTCAGCCCATTCGCTCATGCTACCTCTAGCATGCCCAACAGTCCTTTAGATGGCAATCGAGAGCTCTCCGAAGCGTTTGACCCAAGTTCCTACGCGTCCCAACCAGCCATCAGCCCTAGATTTGGCAGTCGAGGCACGAGTAACAGTGGACCTTCATTGATTCCTTCGGTAGATTCGTCGTTGAATTCACGTTCACATGGTCTCGCAGATCCATCCAGCCACAATAGAGATATCCTATTAGGAGGGCGAAGTGAGTTGGGCGACCACTCCCTGGATAAACTAATTGATATAGGTAGTGATCATGGTCAGTCTCAGTCCATGAAATCCCCCTTTGATACTGGAAGTCAGGAGAAAAGCCCGTCATCGTGGGAAGGCATCCCGATGAGAGCTCGACAGAAAGTCAACCTGATCGATGGTCAGGTGGATGACGTTGTTTCAAGGGTTGATAAACAGAGCAACCTGTTGTCTTTGTCGACTCACCATACACGGTCTGGACTCCCAACAGTCTCAGTCTCACCTAGGTCGCAAGTCAACTTCGAACAATGGGCACAAAGCAAGGATTATGAAAACCACGTCGTGTACCGACCGAACATCCAGGCACAAAAGCGTGCAGCACTGGAAAAGCTTATGGCTTCTAGGGGTGCGCCGACTGAACCCCTTTCGGAGAATGGGACTAGAGCACGAAAAGCGAAGACTGTGCCGCTTCATCTTCGTTCAACCATGTCGCAGAAAGCGAGCAATGCAGGGAAGAAGAAAAAGACGAAACAAGGAGGAGTCACAGAGACGGCGGAAGCGGCACGTTTACGTAGACAGAGGGCTCTTGAAGACGCATACGGAGGCCCGTCAGTATCGTCGTCGTCATCTCCAGTCAGAGGCAGCCCGATCCCAGTTGACAGGGAGACCACAGACAATACTCAACAGCAACAGCAACAGCAACAACAACAACAACAACAACAACAGCAACAGCAGCAGCAGCAGCAGCAGCAGAAAGCTCATCCCAGACTGCCTTCAGAGGCACTGGGAATTCAGAGTCATGCGAGGGAAGTAATGATGAAAGCTTTAAATCCGATTTTTGAAGCCAGCAGAGCCTTCAACGGAATACTACAGTTCGAGGTGGAATTAGGCCAGGCGATGCTGACGCCAGGCGGCGATGAAATCTACAGAGACAAGCCTATTTCCACCAGGAACTGGGATAAAATGCTTGGTATACCACGGCCGAACGGACCAAGGACGGTATTTAGCAACATGTTGACCGCTAACGGTACCGACATTGATCGTATTCTGGAGGCCAAGCTCAAAGGATCAAAGATGTGGGAACAGGCGAAGTTGAGCCAGCACAAAGTGACGTACGAGTTCCATTGTCAGAGCAAGCAAGGACTGGACTTTTGGCTGGTCGTCAATGAAGACGGCTCGTACAGTGTTCGAAACGAGAGGACGACGATTGGTATGGTAGCTATGCACTATCCAGTCCGGGTCTGGGATGCTGCGGCTGTGTTGAAGGGCCAAGAGATCTGGGAGCAGCCTCCACAGGCGATCGCTGATGCGATTGAGGAATTGGTCAACTCGATCTACATCCTGCCCGGGCGTCGGCAGCTTGCTTTGACTTTCAGACAGCCGAAGAACCTTGAGATCACAGTGCGCAAAGTTGTGTTGAAGCGGATCAGCATGCATCAGTGTGGAATTTTCGATTGCGAGCACCTATACCTTCAGGTGAGCGAGGTTAAAGCGCTGGCGACCAAAATCCACCCGAATGATCGGCGGCTCTGGCAAGCGTTCGAAAAGGAGTATCATGAGATGGTGATAGACAACGCGGTACACTACAAGCTGTCAATTGTAGATGATATCATCAACGACGGGTTCGAGGCTAACAAGGAGCTGGAAGTGGGCGAGTTGACATCGGCATCTTGCACAGGAGCGAAACTGTTGAAGGATGAGTCGATTAGTAAGTTGATCGAGCTGACGGCGCTGATGTTGAGTAAGATGGACTGGGTGGGTGCAGGAAATACAGGCACACAGCTACGGTGGGCAATGGATCAGCAAAAACAGGCTCGGCAGCAACAGCAGTCCCTCCCACCGACGGCGCGGTCACGAATGCAGCAATCTATCCTGCCCGCCAGTCTGGCGGCGTCGCGAGTGGGTGGATCGATGTTGGCAGGAGGAAGCGGCGACTACACGTATGTGGGCATGGCAGACATCCCCGGGCCCAGGGCGAAAACGAATGCCCCTGTGTATGTGGACAGTGGGGGCAACTGGTTTGCCCTGGGGATGGGAGGAGCGTATGTGCCGATACCGGATGCGGCGAGATCGGACATGGTATGGCAAGGGGGTGTTGGCTTGAGCACAATTGGAGAGGAAGTGGGGCCGGATGACAGTGCAAGTCAGTATGGTTTTCAAGGCGGAGTTCGAGCTCCGCCTGGACTGTCCAGGTGGGGCGTGGCCAGCTCGATTGACCGGTCGCGGGGGCCAGGATATGGGCAGAGCAAAGGGCCGGGGTTTTGGTGAGATGGCAAAGATGAGATGAGGGATGAGGGGGGATTAGGGATGAGGATGGGGGTAGGATGAGGATGAGGGTAAGATGAGGATGAGGGTAAGATGAGGATGAGGGTAAGATGAGGATGAGGTAAGGTGAGGATGAGGAGGACCAGAATGACGATTGCTTCTGCTACTGCCTACAGACGGACGGCCAGGACTATTAGTACAAGCACTAGTACTAGTAGTAGGAGCAAGGGAATCCCAACCCGCGGGGAAAAAAGAATGATAATAATAAAAGAGCAGCAGCAGCAATTATCACCTAGCAGGAACCTTGGCAGTGTCCTGCTTGACATCCATATCAGCTAGAAAACGCTCCCAAGTGTGAATGACGGACTGATAGAAGGAGATGTTGTGTGCAGCAAGCCCGCCGAGCGAGTCGCGGAACTCGAGGCCCTTGATGCGGTCAAAGTCGGCGACCTCGCGCACGACGTGGTCGTCAAACATGTCGGACGTGGTCTTGGCCGACTCGACCTCGCGGGTGAGTTCCTGGATCTTGAGCTCGAGCTTGCGGATGCGGTCCCTGCGTGCGGTTTCATGGTCGACGCCGCGAATGTCCTCGACCTTGTTGCGGATGAACGCGGCCGGGTTGAGGGTGCTGGAGGCGGCGTGATGGTGGTGGTGGTGGTGATATTGGCCATGCGAGCCGCTGCCGCTGCCGCCGCCGCCGCCGCTGCTGCCGCCACCGCCACTGCTGCTGCTGCCCCCGCCGCCACCGCCGATGCCGATGCTGCTGACGCTGCTTCCCGTCAGGGCCTCGTACTCGGACGTGGCGCGCTGCAGGTAGTCGGTCAGGCCCTCGAAGTCGAGCTGTTTCTGCTCGCGCGTCTTGAGCAGCGACTTGACGCTGCCGATGTAGGCCTCCATGTCGCGTAGCGAGCCGACGTAGTTCTGGTCCGTGTGATCGCGCAGCGTGCGCCACCCGCGCGAGGTTTCCTCCACACAGCCAGCAAACGTGTGCAGGGGCGCGGCGATCGCGGGCTCGAGCGGGGTCAGCTTGCGCATGTTGGTGGCCAGGTCGAGGTAGTCGGTCTCCAGGTCGGCCTGGCGCCGGGCCACGCGCGAGATGGTCTTTTCAATGTGCGACAGGTCCTCGCACAGCTTGGTCGTGCGCTCCGTCACCTCGATGAAGCGCTTGTCTGGCTTGTGCACGCGCGAAAAGGCGTTTAGCATTGTGTCCGCGACCGAGTCGAGGAAGCCGGCTGCCGCGTTGGTAGGCTGGCCTCCTCCTCCTCCTCCTCCGCCGCTGCCACTGCCACTGCCACCGCCGATCGAGGAGCCGAGCGAGGAGGAGCCGATGGCCGAGCCCGGGTCTGTGTTGCTGCGGCCCGGACGCACGCGCATGACTGAGTTCCAGTCGGCGGTTTCGAGGAAGAGAAGGAGGACGGGTGCGCGTCGGAGCACCGGGTGCAGCGTGCAGCGCTTGATGAACCGGTGCAGCGACCAGGCGCGGCGCTGCGTGAATTCGGTGCTGAATCGGTCGCCGCGCACGTACGACATCGCATTCTTGTCTGGCAGCGGCGGAACCGCACACGCCGGGTAGTCGCGGTGCAGGCTGCTTCGCAGGAAGACAAAGTCGGTGAAGCGCCGCCGTACCGAAAGGTTCGATCGCTGGAAGGTCTTGAAGTTGGTCTGTAGACACCCACACACAGAGAACTGCAGTTTTAGTAACAATTCTCAAGTTCAAACCCCAGACTGCGCTCTTTATTCAAGCCAAGGTCAGGATACGCACGTGTGTTGTGACAAGATATGAGACATAGGCGTCTTTGGTCCCGTCATTCTCCTTCAGCGGTGTGTCGACCGTCACCTCTAGCACACCGTCTCGGCTGATGCCAGTCAGGTCGGTAGCGTCGCCGCCATTGTCATACGCCACCGCCGCCGACCGCTGTTCATCTGGCCCGCCACCGCCACTGCCACTGCCACTGCCACTGCCACTGCCACTGCCACTGCCACTGCCACTGCCGTTCTGTGCTGTTGCTGGCCGGGACGGGAGGGAACTGTGTGTAGGGGGAAAAGCGGAAGGAGAGGACTGGTGAGGCAGGTCAGATCCACGCTCCCACTGAACACTATCGTACTGGTCGTGGTCGTCCATGGCCCGGGGGGAAAGAAGGAGGGAAAAGGTGAGCGACAAGGATGGTAATCTGAATAGAGTCAAGCACGTGGTTAGGCATCAAGTTAAACCTCAGGAAACTACGTCAGGACTGGGAACTTTAATCCGCTTAGTATCATACTAGTACTATTAGCGTCATACTAGTGCCATGTTAGTTCGATCTTGGCTCAAACCAATCTGGTAGGTGCTAACTAGCTTAGGGAATACCTTAAATCCAAGTGCCCTCTAAACTTAACGACCTATAAACACTGTTGGCAAGAACGAAGGAAGTTGGCTCTTGCCAACAGAGGCACTACATGTACGTGTGACCTATCCAAACTCCTAAATGCGACACCTAATGCCCCGGTTGGGGGCCAAGACACCTCGTCACGTGATGATAGATCTGAGCGACTGACTGTGCGCGTTTTCTTTCATCTAGCCTCCCTCATCAGTCATGCCTGTCACACGTCGTCTCCTGCGCGAGGACATCACCTATTCCCAGGCCAAGCAGAAGGAAACTAATGTTCTGCACCAGCTTGGGTACTACCCCCAACAGACAGAATTCTTTCAGTCTATTCGGGCACGACTCAGCCTCGTCCAGGTGGTAGTTGGTCACCATCTGGGCCTCGGTGCTAACTCATGCCATGCTGCAGACTGGGATGAATGGATGCATGGAAGCTTCAATCTCTGTGTGCCAGTTTCTGTTCCCGGCTCTAGGCGTGTGCTTATACGCTTTCCTCTACCTTACCGTGTGGGCGAAGGCCCTTGCCCGGGAAACGCCGACGAGAAAGTGAGATGCGAAGCTGGGACTTATGCGTGGATGCGCCAGGAGTGTCCTACAATACCGATTCCCCATCTGTACGGGTTTGCGCTATCAACAGGACAGTGTGTATGTACGGAGCCCTCACGGAGCCCTCACGGAGGAGATGATGTATGCTGGGTGCAGTGCTAACTCTGTAGTTTACCGCGCTTGAACACCTGTCGTGGTTCCGTCGCTGGACCCATCGCTTGAGGCTTTGGTATTTGTCGCTGTTCACAAGCATGAAGCCGTCTGGTTTTGTATCGCACCCATGCACAGCCTCGGGGGATCTCGGAGCATATTTGCTTTTGGACTACGTCGAAGAGGGAGAGCCACTGTCGAGAACTTGGAACGAACGGCGTACTGATGACAAGCTGAGGAAAAACCTGTTTCGTGGCTTGTCAAAGATTCTCCTGGCCTTGAGTCGCACTCCTCTGGCCCAAATCGGCTCCTTCGTGATCGACAACAACGGCTTTCTGCAGCTGGCAAATCGGCCACTCACGCTCATGTTGCAAGACCTGGAAAATGAACACATTCATATACCAATCCCGAGGAGGCAGACCTTCTCCTCAGTTGACTCATATGTCAACGCCCTCCTGGCTTGTCACGACAGCCGGATGAAACTTCAGCCGAACGCAGCTATGGGACCTGGTGATTGTGTCAAGCAGATGACAGCCTTATCATTGATGCGAACAGTCGCGCATCATCATTTCGAACCAAGCCTCAACCACGGACCCTTTGTCTTTTGCTTGACTGACCTTTATCCGTGGAACATTCTAGTTGACGGGAACTGGAACATCAAATGCATTCTTGACCTGGAGTGGGCCGCCTCCCTTCCCATCGAGTT
This sequence comes from Chaetothyriales sp. CBS 135597, assembly GCA_003709825.1. NCBI lineage: Eukaryota > Fungi > Ascomycota > Eurotiomycetes > Chaetothyriales > Chaetothyriales sp. CBS 135597. The sequence goes on along the minus strand of QQXN01000014.1, from coordinate 336,725 downwards.
CATGCGGCCGCCGGAATGGCTGACGAATCAAGCTGTGGACGTCATTGATACGGATTCATATGATATCTTACGCAAGGAGTTCATGGAGGCTTTTGAGGACGAAGAGCAGCAAGCTCCAGCACGATACGACTTGAGGAGAGCATCTGTCATGAACAATGGTTGGAAGAATCGAACCTTTTGGTACACACTCGCACTCGAGAGTCCAACGGGTCTTCATCCGCTCTTCTACGACAGAATCCAGCCGCCATATTGCACATCCCACAGCGACCAGACGGCATTCTATATTACTGTTTGTTATTACTGGACGCACAATGCCTTTGATTTTGTTGACGCTAAAGTTCGAGACAAGAATATTTATGATGAGCGACTCCGTGCAGAATTCGGCATCAAGGACGACAACATTACTCCCTCATTTGAAGCTTACTAGTCCTAGCTATTGGGTCTAGTCTCTTCAGAGCATATCACTTTCGCTGGCCAGAGCTGCCTTGTTCTGATTTGCTGTCAATTCTCTGCTTCTCCCTCTCTATGGCAGCATCAAGAGAAGCGATGGCCTTGTCCATCCGCCTTGTTTGTGCCCTTTTACCCGAGGATGAAAGCTGTTGCAGTGTTTTGGCGTCGGCTTTCCATCCAACCTGAGCGTTCTCGATAGAAGGGTCTTGGTATGTGTCAGAATTGACCGAGTTCCTATCAGCCATTGCCGCCTATGTTATTTATTGTAGCATCGAGCGAGCGAGCGGCGTTTTCAGTCTGTAGAACGTGTCAGAAGGATGGTCATTTCTTGTAATATAGGATTAATAACGACGCGCACCGTTGCAGAGATGGATGATTGACAATGGGGATGGGTGGAAGAGAGTCTCATCTGGCCTATGTACTGCATCTCCACGTGTATGTCCTCGTGCTAGCCAGACTGCTGCCTGGCGATCAGGGCCTGATCCCTGCAAGACAAGGATACAGTATCTACACGTGTATGTACAGTATACAGCATTGCTACGTGTTGCATGCTGGTTAGCCCGAAAGGGTTCGGGATCGTCTAAGGCAGGCGCAGCTGACCCTTTTGGGCTGTTCTTGCCACGAGTCAGTGGCGACCCCTAAATTTGACGACCTACTGTGACACACCACACCCCTTGGTGACGCTGGCCCTGACCGGTCCCAGTACCGAATTAGCCTTGAGCCCAAACTACGTGACTTGCCTTGATTCTGTTGTATACAATTTTTTTTTTGTGACAATACTAAGTCTTTCACAGTAATATTTTCTGTTTTATCTTCTGCAATGTCTCGCTCGTCATCGCCTTGCACCGTCAATAGATCGGTCAACCGGAAGTCTGTGCGGTCCATAGTCCATAGCCACAGGAGAGGTGAGTTGAGCAATCACAATGAAGTATTTGAGCAGGTATATAAAAGGATGCAGAAAACATAGCAAAGGGAGGAGTATAAAATACATGGATGAGGCATCTTGGCATGTTTGTCCTATGAGGAATAATGACTCCACCAGTCGATACACGACGTCATCGGGTCTTTCTATCAACGAGTCGTTCCTACTTTGAAGGAGGACTGAGGATCAGATGCTTACTGTGGAGGTGAAACATCACAAAGAAAGATGGCCAAGTTGACGATCATTGCTGTCCTGGTATCATGCTGTTATACACTCTGTAGCCACAATAATAAAACGCCACATGGATGCAATTGCCTGTGCCTTCTTCCGCAGACGGGTTATCGCTCTTCTGAATGCATTGATCATCACATCGTACATTATATCATGGTCTCGATCTTGACACTTTGTAGGGCTTGCAGGACTTCAAAGTGTCCCCGCGCGCCCGCGCGCCCAGAGCATTCAAGCCCGGGACTCGTCGTAGGGGAGGCAGATCTATTGTAAACGGCGAAAGCGCTGCGTCTGAAAGGGACCTTGAGTTTTCTCGACGCGGTGGCGGCGCGAGGCGCCTGCAAGTATGTTCCTTCTGTTTGGCGCCCTTGGTTGCTGTTTTAGCTTAACGGGTGGCGGCGGTAATGTATCTGGCAAGACAGGGAAGGAACTGGATTCGTAGCACTTGTCGATAGTGATCCGCTTGTCAACATTGAGAGTCACCATTTTGGCCAAGTCGCCTGCTCCGCGGCATGCCTGGTCAAGTCTCTTGCACCACTCTCCAGATATGCAAACACGGTTCGTCAGTCCAGGCAATTGATCCAGGGCCAAGCCGGTTACCATTTCATATATTACAACCCCCAGCGACCAGATGTCGACTCGAAAGTCTTGTGGGCGGCCAGAACATATCTCGGGTGCCCAGTAGAGGGGAGTTCCAACTAACGTGGTTTTCGTGTCTATCTCCTTAGAGAAGCCAAAGTCGGCCAAACTGAAGACGGGGTTGGTGAAAATATCCTTGAAGAGGATATTTTCTGGCTTGATATCTCGATGGAGGATCTTCTTTCCATGCAGGTAGTGCAGACCACTAATGATGTGCCGAGAGATATGAAAGATCTGTGGATTCGTCATTTTCGTATGCCGACTCCTCTGGTCGTCCAGAAAGCTGCGCAGTGATCCATCAGCAGCAGACATGAATATCTCGACTGGATCTCCAAACTCCCAGCCCTGTGAATGCTTGTATTCAATAATGTGCGGCTGTATCTGATCATGAGCTCAATGCCCCCTAGGTATAACGAGCGGCTTGGTCCACTTACGTGTGTCAGCTTTGCCAATAGTTCAACTTCGCGTTTGAGGGTTTCCTTTGTCTCCTTCTCTTTCCCTCGTTCGATATTAATGATCTTAACAGCCATTATGCCGCCCCACTGAAGATCAAGCACTCGGCTCACGCGCCCGAAGCTTCCTTTGCCCAGGAACTCAAGCTCATGGTAGGTTACTGAGTCACGGATCTTATGCTCAGGTACCCGAGGCGTTTGAACCCGGGTTTGGTATCTAGTTGGCGGGAGACTCATGTTGGGAAGTGTCAACATACAATCAGCCGGTAATTTCCTGGTGGCCAACGCTCTCTTCTCTTTGGCATACCGGTTCCACCAGCCATCTAAGACGATCAGCACGGGGGAAAAAAGATAGTGATGGAGGAAATTTACCTCTGTCTGAGAACTGAAGGAGAAATTCAGCAGGTCCAAGGGCGAGGTCCCAATCCCCCTTTTCAGGAACTGCTCGTTGTCTGGGGATGCCGGTGGACATGCTCGGGAATTCCCATAGACTAGAATCCATGTGCCGCGGACGTATCCTCGTCGTGCTGCCAGAAGAATCATCTCGCAGCATAAGGCTGTCCTTCTCCAAAAAGAACTGGCACTGCCTTCGTGAAAACTGCCGTGAGAGCGATTCGGGGATGTCTGGAGGGTCGCAGACCACGCTACAAGCCCTGTCCCTTCCGAAGGACAAGACACAGTCGGGTCTGAAATAGTCATCGAAAGTGACAATGATTCTATTCGTGCCATCTGGACTGCCGATCACGCACTCTCGATTCCGGGTGTCGTTGACAATTGATCGGGCCACATCGTTCTTTGGCGATATCTGGAACCAACCTCTGCCTGCCATAGAAATGGCGGTGTTGTGGGAAGGGGAAGACAGCGGGAAATAATCGTCAATGACTTACAGAAAGCATTGTCGTCCAGAGAGGCTGGCGGCCAGCAGGAAGCAGCCAGCAGGAAGTAGCCAGGCACATGAGGCTGTACTGCTAGAGAGAGAGCCGGGTGCCCCTGGAGTAGGCGCTTGACGCAGTTGTTCTATTGGCATATTCGAGCGCTATTGTTTGTAACCATCCACGTCTGCATCGACTTCATTCGCCAATAGAGAGTATCCCAGCCGCCGAAGAGTAAGAAGCCGACGTGGCTGACAAGGCCAACGAGGCCAACGAGTGATTGGTCATTATTTTGGCTCGTCAACATCGGCTCAAACACAAAGCAACACAACACCAACGTCGCCTAAAACGCAGGGAACGTCACCATCGACATCCTCTGCTCCTCCTCCATGTCTAAACCGACTCCTTACACATATCGATGGACCTAGACTTGAATGTATTAGAGGGCAAACTCAACGCCATACTCGACAGGCCCACCGAAGATCCCGCCGGAGATCCCGCCTCCCGCCACGCATCGCCGTCGCTGGCAAGCACCTCCTCCGAAGCACTTCAATTCAATCCAGCAGTCTATCGGAAGCCCGCCGCAGAAGAGGACCAGGCAAAAACAGAGCAAGAAAGCGAGTACTTGCGTACCCTGTTTTGGGGTGATGAACCAACACGAAGAGCCCGCGACGAACGGTTTGCAGAGGAAGATGAAGCACTTCAAAATCTGGCCATCCATGGTTGGGGTATCTGCGAAGGGTATGAGAGGGAAACCCTTAGACTTGCGGTGCTTCGCAAAGCAGAAGACGGTTCGCGGGATATTTCAGCAGAAGGATATACATCTCCCTGGACTGAGACTGATCAACGAGCCTTGGAATTTCAGCGGCAGAAGGAAGACTATCTTCAAGTCGCGGACAAGTTGTCGATATTCCTGGCTGGTGACGAGGAATCCGAAAGCGAAAAGGTCTTGCGCTATCGACTGCGGAACCTGAAGACTCTCCTCCAACTCTATGATTCCCAGTGGCACGAATCCTTCGGCCGTCTGCGGGAAGATGCGCACAGGAGGAAACAGCGGACACAGGACCCGGCAGAGATCAAAGCTGACGGCCACGGTTCCAAGGTGCAGACAAGCTTGAACAATCAGCCGGTTGGAAACGAATCTCCTGCCCTAGTCGACTCGCCGAAAGGCTCTAAACCCGCTGGGAGCACGCGAAAGGGGCCTCGCAGACGACCAAACATCTCTGCTGATGCAGCAGAACCACAACCTTTGCCTGTTGGGGGAACTACCCGCAGAAGTCGGCGGACACAGCCACCACCTGTCGCCAGCATATCTGAGGCCCCAGTGTTGGCAGCTTCTGAGGAATCCCCCCTAAAACGTGTCCTCCGGCAAAGACCTGGGCGCAACGTTGCAATTAATGATGCGGCAGCGGCGAGCTCTGCTAAACCTCAGGGCGTCTCAAAGAGACCACCGGCCAAGACTACACGGCGCAAGGCAAAGAAAAGGTGATGACCAACTGCCGTCATATTTGATATGATATCCATCTTCGTTTTTTTCAACTTTCTCTCGCCAGTGGGTGTTGCAAGGTGTGGATATTTGCAAGGACTTGACACACACACACGGCGGAGCTCGCCCGTTGAGAAACCAACACGCCCAACCTTTGAGTAAGGACATGTCAGGACAGAATGGGCTGATATGGTGGTACGCTAATGGGTGAGGCAGATCAAATTGATTCAATTCAGACCGACATCCGTGAACCTGCTGCCATAATCTCCTCGTCGATATGGTCTGGTTCCTGCTCACAATCCGAGTCTACCATTCACCTCCACAGTCCAACGACCACTTGGAGAGACGATCCCCAGGGTCAGTCAGACCAGGGAAAGGGGCATCCAAGGAATTCTTTCAAGACTACCAGCCAGCTGAGTCTGGCATTTCAACTGCTGCGAGAAGGCTAACATGGGTGGGACGTCAAATCTCTTTTGGATCGTATTTACGCCTGCAGCGCCTTCATTCTACTCGTTCTAGTCTAGAAATCAAATTCGCCGCGGAACTGGTCCAGGTTCATGCCGGGGCCGACCTTGTCGACCAGGTCGCGGCGGCCCATGCCGCTGAATGCTCGCCGTAGCGTATCGTACAGGTTCGTGCTCTCGTTATGCTGGATCATGCGGGCCAGCTCGTCATCCGACACATCGTTGCTGGTGGCGCCGCCGCCGCCGCCCAGGATTTCTCGCGCCTTGTCCAGGCCGGCATCACCCACTATGCGGTGCAGGTTCAGCGCACCCAGCAGGTGGCCGGCCGCTTCCGGGTAGCAGCCAATGTTGATGCAGGACACGCCCAGGTTGTAGCGTGCGCGCACAAAGTTGGGGTTGTGCTCCAGGGCCTTGCAGTACGCGGTAATCGCATCCTCGGACCGGCCCGAGTTGGCCAGTGTCGCGCCCAGCCGGTTCCACAGCAGATGGATCTGGCTCTCGCGGTTCGTCAGCCCGGTCTCGTGCGAGGCCAGCGCGGCGTTGAAGCAGTCGACCGCCTTTTCAAAGTCGTCGTCGCCGTAGAACAGCACGCCCAGCCCCACCTGGACGTCTGGGTCCATCTGCTCACCCGAGGGCGATAGCTGGGCGGCCTTGATGAACAAGTTGGTTACCTTGTCGTGCAGGATGGCCTGCTCGGTGAAGCCGACGTCTCCAGCCTCGGACACCAGCTCGGGTGGGTGGATGTTGGGATACTTGACGCTCAGCCATCGCTCTAGCGTGCGGTATGCGGTCGTCTCATATCCCTCGTTAGTGTACGACACGGCAAGGCCCATCAGAGCATCTAGATTATTAGGATCGAGTGAGATGGCTGTCTCCAGCGCACGGATGGCTGGTGATTCCTTCTCGTTCTGGGCCTGGGCGGAGCCGAGCATGGTCCAGGCCTCGACGTGCTTGGGATTCTGCTGCACGGCGGCTTCAAAGGCCAGCGCGGCCAGGGACAGATTGCCGTGTGTCTTGATCAGCTCCATACCTTGCTCAAAAGCGGACTTGTCGCCGTTGCTCGTCTCGAGGAAAGGATTGTTCTGCTCAAACATGTACTCGCCCAGCACCGGCTCGCGCTCAAAGGCATGGGTGTGCAGGCCCATGTTGGTATCGAAGTTTTCCCACGCCGATACGTCCTCTTCCGAGAAGAGGTTGGGGTCTTCGGTCAGTTGTCTGTCCGCGCGCTCAGCTTGAATCCCTCGCCAAATGCTCTCCAAGTCGCCAAAATGGTCAGTCTCGGACTCTACTAACCTGTCAACCTCATCCAGCTCTTTCTCCATGGCCTGGTTGGCCTGTTCGGACAGACTGTCCTGCTCCAGCTCCTTGAACTGCTCTTCCCAGTGCTGGTCGTCCAGCTCGACCAGTTTGCCCTTGCCCTTGGACGTGCTCATGTCTGGCTGCTGCATTTGGTTCATCGCCATGCCGCTGTATGCCATGCCGCCGTAGCCCAGGCCCATGCTGCTCCCGTAGCCCATGGACGACTGGTACGACGGCTGCCACGACGTCTGGGCCACCGAGGGCGGCGATGCGAGTTGAGCACCTTGTTGGGGCGGCGCGTGCTGGAATCGGGCGTACTCCTGCGGGCTGAAGGCGTTCGGGTTCAGTCTCTGCTGCTGGTTGAGCCGCGACGATGCGAAGGCAGCCTCCATGTTGGCCTGCTGGCCGGGGTCGTACTCGGCCGACCAGCCGGGCGAGGGCGTTCGGCGCGTGAGCTGCTGTACATTCGGTAGCTCATGACGGATCTGGTCCATGGCAAAGGGCTGCGGGCCCTGCTGCTGCATAAACTCTGTCATTGCCTGGATTGGTCAGCATTTGGTCGTCACACAGCATCGGCCAACCAGATCGTTGGCATTGCAAAGAACCAAGCAGGTCACCATGGCTGAACTGTGCCATCGCACTGCACACAGGCCCCGCCACTTACCTGCTCAGAGCCGTTTGAGGGCCCTCGCGTCCGGAAGGCCTCGTCGACGCCGCCCGGTGCTCGGCCCACGAGCCGGTCACGCTGGAGGCTGGTGTCGGTCTGTACATGTTTGGTAAACTGTGTCAGCGGATTGCCCGCCGTTGAGCACTCCGGCCCGCCGAGAAAGGACATGCTGGAAGAGTGCGAGTGTACCGCAGCAGTAGAGCAGAATGCTGAGTCGCCTATATTATTACTCCTGAGCCGAGGTCCATCCCGCCACCGTAATCGAAATACCGTATCTTTGAAAGTGGCGGTAATCTTGGCGCCTGCGTGTCTTGGCGCCGATGCTTGGTGCAGTCACGTGCTGAGCGTCATCGGCGCCAGGACGACGAATGCTGATGCTGCGGCCTGAACACCACCACCCTGCGCTGTGTGCCAGCTTGCGTGCCCTTCGCCTCGACAGCAGCAATGGACATCCGCTCGCCGTGGGATGGTATGTCTCTCTTTGCCTCGCCCTGCTTCGAGCTAAACCGCTGCTAATTGCCAACCACCAGACGTGCCCTCCAAAGGCCAGGCCGATTCCAACAACGCCACTGCAGGTATGGCGGCGCTTTGCATTTGTTTTGTTGTGTGTGCTTGCCTTCAGCTAATAGCCAGCCAGACTCTCCCAAGCCCCCGGCCGTTACCACCTCGGCCGGCAACACAGTTCGCTCGGCAACTGGCCGGAAACTGCCCATCCGCAAGGTCGCCGTCCAGCCGACCAGCCTCGAGAGCGTCGACGACGCAACCGACCCGCTCGGGCCTCTGGGCACGGATTCACCCCCTCATGTTGCTGCCGTCTCGGCCGAGTCACAGGCGCCCACTCCTCCGCGCAAAGAAATCAGTAGCTCGCCGCCAGTGCCGATAGCAGAAGACGGCGATGCAGGGGTGCTCAGTTCGGCATCTACACGAGGGCCTCCGCCAGTGCAACTGCCGCCCGGTGCCGCCTCACGCCAGGCCCAGCCCAGTCTGAGTCTCGAGCAGGCGGCCAAGCCAACCTTCCACATCTCGGTCGGCGACCCCCACAAGGTGGGCGACTTGGCTACCAGCCACATTGTCTACCAGGTCCAGACGCGCACAACGTCCAAAGCATACAGGAACCCCGAGTTTGCTGTCTCACGACGGTACCGTGACTTCCTCTGGTTGTACAACTCCCTCCATAACAACAATCCTGGCGTTGTCGTCCCGGCCCCGCCCGAGAAACAGGCGGTTGGCCGCTTCGAGACCGACTTTGTTGAGTCGCGCCGCCAGGCTCTTGAGCGCATGCTCAACAAGATCGCCGCGCACCCGGTTCTCCAGCATGACGCCGACCTCAAGATCTTTCTGGAATCCGATTCGTTCAACATCGACATCAAGAACAAGGAAAACCGCGAGCCAGACCTGGGCCAGTCGAAAGGAGGCGGGGTATTCAGTGCCATCGGCATCAATGTAGGCGGAACCAGCTCGGGCAAATTTGTCGAGCATGATGACTGGTTCCACGACCGCAAGATCTACCTGGACGCTCTGGAGAACCAGCTGAAGGCGTTGCTCAAGGCCCTCGAAACCGTCATGGCCCAACGGAAGTCGCTGGCCGAAGCTGCCGGCGAATTTGCTGCCAGTCTCGGCAACCTGGCCCGAGTCGAGCTCTCTCCCGACTTCTCGGGTCCGGTACAAGGGCTCTCTGATGTGCAGGTTCGCATCAAGGAACTGTACGAGCGCCAAGCGCAACAGGACATGCTTACGCTTGGCATCACGGTCGACGAATACATCCGGCTCATCGGCAGCGTCAAGACAGCGTTTAGGCAACGGCAGAAGGCATTCCATTCGTGGCACGCGGCCGAGTCTGAGCTGCAGAAACGCCGGAGTGGTCAGGAAAAGCTGCTGAAACAGGGCAAGAGCCAGCAAGACAAGCTGAACGAGGTCAACGCTGGCGTCAGTGATGCCGAGAAGAAAGCACACCAGGCCAGGCTGCTGTTTGAGGACATGGGCAAGCTCATGCGCTCTGAGCTCGATCGCTTTGAGCGTGAAAAGGTGGAGGATTTCAAGAGCGGCGTCGAGACCTTTTTGGAGGGTGCCGTCGAGGCCCAGAAAGAGGTTTGTTTCTTGTCCTTGTTTCCCTTTCCCTCCCTCGATGCTGTTCTAACTACTCGTCGTTTCTTGTCCTTGTTGCCCCCCCTTCGGTGCCGTACTAACCACTCCCTCCAGCTCATCGAGCTCTGGGAGACCTTCCTCCTACAACTTGATGCTGACGACGAGCTTAACCCTGCGACCGATTTTTATTCCAGTGCCAACCATAACCAGAATACCACCAGCCAGACAGCCTCTGCCACCAGCTTTAGTGACGTGTCCGGGCTCGCGGCCAGAGACGCTGAAGGGCCAGGTGTGCAAGAAGGCTGATGCTGGCCGTTGCCTTGCTGCTGCTCTCCCAACGTACGTCGAGATACCCTTGTGTGGAAAAGTCGGGATACCTACCCTGCTAGAGGAATAGTTTGTATAGATACTGCCTTCCTGCTATCGTCCTCGATCATTGCTGGGTTGGCCTCCAAGGCTCTGAGTGAGATATCTCTTCTGGCTCATAATGACTCCACTTTCTGCTCTCCACGTCTTTGCTCGAGTATTAACATGCACGTCAAGATGTAGAGTATTAATAACATGCGCGTCAAGATGTAATGCCAAACTGGCTCTATGGCCAACCGGACAGGTTTACACGCTAACTTAACTTGGTAAAGCCTAAATTTCCAAAACGCCACTTTACGCGCCTTGACTTGAGTCGTGTCGTGTGCGAGCACCGCCACGCACAACTTGGCTTCCACTCAATTGCTTGACTGATATCTTGTGCCTTTGTACTCGCCTTGATTCTCTTTCATACTCGTCGCCTTTAGCTTTAGCCATGGGTCAAGAAGGACAAGATGACCGTCCCTTAACCGCGGCAGAACAGGAACTCATCTGGTATCCAATGGCAGCGGTGCGAGACTTAACGCTCAGTGATCAGGAGCTGGACAAGAAATGCCCGCTCAGCCAGCACCGACGCGGCAAGAATGGGCAAAAGACGCCAGAATCAGAAGAATATGGCCTGGCAAGACTTGAGATGTTGCCGCTCGAAGTGCTCAGCCTGATTCTCGTCCAGCTGGACATAGCCTCGCTCATGTCGCTGCAACGGATCAATCACCGAGGGTTTGATGCTGTCAACGAGATGCCGCAACTCAGAGCCATCATCCACCACTGCCCCAACGTGCTGCGTGGGATCCTGAGCACTGAGATGGCCAGCTTCATCCAATGCCAGCAGCTGTTCAGCAAACTCACTTCGTCGCGCTGCGAATCCTGCAATGACTTTGGCGCTTACCTATATATTCTGACGTGTACTCGCGTCTGCTTCCTCTGTTTCACCCGCCTTCCCAGATATCTACCCATTGCCAGATCGCAAGCTCGCAGTCTGTTGGGCTTGTCGCCTGTCGAAGTAAAGCACTGGCGGCGGGCCTGTGTGAAGACTATACCTGGTAGATACACAATCATGGAATCAACGCACTCGTCTCGGATTGTTCTGATTGATTCAGAGACTGCTCGACAAGTGGCAGACACTGTTGCTGCTGCTGCTTCTGCTAGTGCTGCTGGTGGTATTAATGGCAGCAGCTTCTTGGGGTTTCTGTTGCTACGCCTGTCGCAATCACTCTGAACATCCCAGGCACTCAAGACGTCGATTCCTTGCTGCTGACTTCAGACGTCACATGCGACAATGTGGTCCCGTGGTTGATAATGAGCACGTGTACCCGGGGACTGAAGAAGCCGAAGAAGCTGAAGAAGCCGAAGAAAGCCCAATTGAAGAAGCCGAAGATAGCCCAATTGAAGAAGTCGAAGAAAGCCGGAGTGAAGAAGCACCCACATGAACAGAGGGATCCTATCCCTAGTGACTAATGATAGATATTCCTCGAGAGTTTGCCTCACGGCTGCAAAGAGGGTGACAAGTGAGTGATGGATTGCTAACTGTACATGATTGCCATATGCAAAACCCTGATATCAGCATGTCACCTATGTTACCGCTTGTCGCCTTGATCTTAGCGGTGAAGAGAGCAATGCAGAACTCGCACATGGGGGGGCAACAGGAACAGGGAGAGATTTGGGCTTCTGCTCAAAGAGCCGTTCGAGAAACCAGACAGAGGCAAAGTCAAGCGGGAGTTGATGGTTGAACAGTGAGGCGCGAATGCTGGCTGACTGAGCGAGCAGATGGGCCGTGAAAAAAAGGGGTTGGCATAAAGGAGCACAGCAGATGTCTGGCTGATGTCGGTACATACATACCTTCTGCTCAGAGCTGAGGGCCTGCCATAAATGATTATGTCCCTCCTTTCTCTCAAACACTATCAGTCAACGGCCCACGATATCTTGGGGGGTGATCCAGCCTAGGACCATCGTGCTGACGTGGGATGCGGTAGTACAGCAGGGGGAAGACTAAGATGTTTGGCTGTGATCGCAATAGCTTGTATACCGCAACCTCGAACTTGACCTCGTGGATTTGGTTGTGGATTGGGAAGCCATCAAAGTTGACATCTTGTTGTAATTAACCAGACCAGGTAATACCGGTGTACGATACGATACAGCTGGCTGTAATATAAAATACGCTAAACTGCATGAGGACCAATCATCAAACCAGACTCGGCTTCACGCATTCCATCACCTTTCAATCGACAGCATCAACCACAATACTTGACGGCATGGCATCGTGGACTGGCGGCCGTGTACGCAGTCTTGGCTTTGTCTGTCGCTCCTGTAGACATGTCCAGCGGCGGTTTGCATCCTCGGCTCCTGAGGTCTATGACGTGGTCACCGTTGGCGGAGGTCCGGCCGGCCTCGCATTTCTTACAGCTCTAAGTAGGTGGCCGTGGATTGATGGGATGGATCCCCTTGGTTGTGCTGCTTCATACTGACGATCCCGCAAGGATCATCTCCTGTAACAGCACATTTAAAAACCGCCTTGATCGAAACCCAGGACCTCGACAAACAGCGCCAATGGAGCCTTCCCCCCGACAAGTACTCCAATCGTGCCATCAGCTTGACTCCAGCTTCAGTCAACTTTCTTGACTCAATCGGCGCCTGGCAGCATGTTGACCAGTCCAGAGTTCAGCCGTACGATGAGATGCAGGTGTATGATGCCGCCAATGATGCCGCAATCCAATTCGACTGGACCGCCGAAACCCAGAAATATAATGCGCCGCCTCGAACGGTGGCGACAATGACTGAAATTGCAAACCTATCTAGAGGCTTGCTGAAGCGAATTGACGAGCTTGGAGCCGATCAGTCTCTGCTATCAAACACCAAAGTCTCCTCGATCGGAAACGGCCAAGACGATGCTGACGGACTCGACTTGTCCACCTGGCCAGTCATCACTCTCGCACCTACAACTCCATCTACCTCCTCACTGAGGCAGATCACAGCACGCCTGCTTGTTGGGGCTGACGGCTTCAATTCTCCGGTTCGCGCATTCGCCAATATCGCCTCCGACGGCTGGGACTACGGCCGACATGGCGTCGTGGCCACGCTGAATCTCGAGCCAAGGGAGGACGACTACTCTCCATATTCTGACGCCGAAAACCATGCAACCGCCTTTCAGCGTTTCCTGCCTGCCTCTTTCTTTGGCGGCCCTATCGCCATTCTGCCACTGCCCAACAACCACGCCTCTTTGGTCTGGTCAACCACCCCAGCCACAGCTGCCAAACTCAAGTCTCTCCCCCTCGAGTCCCTCGCACACATTCTCAACGCTGCGCTCCGCCTGGAGCAAGTCGACCTCCAATACCTTCTCTCACAGTCGGCGGACAAGGACCCGGCCTGGTATGCCGATGAAGTCAATTGGCGTCTGCAGCACACCCCTCCGCCACGCATCACCTCCCCTCCCCCGCAAATCAAGAGCGTCCAGCCAGGATCAGTGGCCTCGTTCCCCCTCCGCTTCCGCCACGCGGCCTCCCTGACCAACCCCCGCATTGCCCTCATCGGCGATGCCGCCCACACCATGCATCCCCTGGCCGGCCAGGGACTCAACATTGGTATCTCGGACGCCCAGTCGCTGGCCAAATGCATAGAGTACAATGTCGAGCACGGCGTTGATATTGGCAACTACATGGCCCTGGAGCGATACAGCAGCGACCGCTTCAGCAAAGGCCTGCTCATGGTCGGCGGCGTCGACTTGCTCAATGCTGCCTACCAGCTTGGGGGTAGCGGCAATGGCATCGTGAGCGCCTTGATCGGCAGGGCCAGGGGTCTGGGAATGCAGGCTTTTGACAAGTTGGGCCTGAAAAGCCTTGTGATGCGAGTTGCTGAGGGCAGTTAGATGAGTCGACCTTCTAGGATGGATGCTCATGCCAGCTGACAGCTGACTGACTGACTGACTGACTGTGGCAAACAGCACATGTACTGTAATGTAAAAGGTAGAATTGACCAGTATTGTATCTAAAATATTTGCAGCTACCACCACACCGGGCTTAGAAAGAGAAATCCTCCTCGGACTCGAGAAATGAATATATTTTGTATGAGACTATGTTATTGTGTGCTGATTATTAGGAGCTCTCCTTTGGTACTCGGACTCGTTGTCGATGGGTTGACTCGTTCTCCGTATGCCTCCTGACAATTCGAAATGTGTGTGCAGTAGGGTGAAGATTTGTAGAACCTTCTGTGTGGAGGATCACACAGACGGGGCAGCGGCGGTTTGACATTGCTGCCAACCACCTGTATTTCCTCCATATGAGGAGCGCATGCTGCTCCGATATTTTAACCCACAAGCCTGGATCTCTCGTTTCCCCCCTGACAATTCGAAATATGTGTGCAGAAGGGTGAAGATTTGTAGAACCTTCTGTATGGAGGATCACACAGACGGGGCAGCGGCGGTTTGACATTGCTGCCAACCACCTGTATTTCCTCCATATGAGGAGCGCATGCTGCTCCGATATTTTAACCCACAAGCCTGGCTCTCTCGTTTCCCCTTCTTCTCAGTGATGCTTTCACACCTGGGTGGAAGTAGCCAGATTCCTTCCAGCACCATTTCTCTGTCGGTTGGCAGGTTGGTTGCCGTCGGCAGGCAGGAGTCGTGATCAGATTACTACTCTCTGTCGTCTCAGAGTAGATTATTGGTAGTAGGGGAGCTTGAGACATTTGCCTGCACTGTACGCCTGTTTGTATTGCAATACTTGTCTGAGGGAGGTTGATGAGGATGTGCCGAATGAACAGCTGAGTGAGAGATTGCCATAGGGAAACTGGTCGAAAAACGACGAGTTGTGGACTTTGACGAGCTGTTGAGCTGGGTTAATGCTGACCATCACAATCTTCTTCTTTTTTTCCTTGTCTCAACCTTGGGTAGAAATCATTGGTTCTGCATCCCTTCTGTTTCATTGCAGTTCCACTTACCTAGGTCTTAAGAAAGATGACATAGCGCCCCAGGCCATGCCTTTCCTTTGTCAAGGGTACAGCCCAAGCTTTGGCTGTTCGGAGCATAAATCTTGCTCTGCTCTGTTGGAGCGTAATCACCGAGCTTTTTCGACCAAATTTTCTAGTGTCATGGTGTGGAACGCCAATAAGGTGGAGGGCCGATATTCTCCGTAAAAGACAGACAATCTTGCCATATTCAGGGAGAAAAAGATCCAGGCGTTCGACATTTAGACAATCCAAAGTCTTTGAAAGGCCGGTCTGTTGGAATAGACACGAAGAAGAGAGGTCTCGGGATCTGGGCGATTTATAATCTGCCTGAATATCTGAATTCGACTTCTCCTGATGTTGGAAAATCCAAGGAGTGAGTGACTAAAGGCAATGATAGGTCGCTAGATAGATTCATAACTGGACCACAGGAGGAGAGCAAACAGGATGCTCGCAGTTGTTCAAGTGCCGGGCCCAGATTGAGGCTTGGACTTGAAACTATATATCATGGTCAGCCGAATACTTCCACAACAGCGAGCGAGTCCGAGAGTTATATAGGCAGTCAAAGTGTTGAGGGTACGGGAATTGTATGCAATCGATCGCGCCGTCGTATATCATGGCCACTACCCCTTCTGAGACAAGCTATTCTTCAAGTCCTGAGATTTAGCCGAAGCTGAGGCTGAATGCGTTGAGACTTGTCTCCATCAAACTAGTTGATCATCAAGCACAGTAGCCGCGCCTGATCAGTCGGTGAGTACCATCGCTGCGGGTGCCCGTCAAACGTGTTTGATGTTTGATGTTTGTGAGCGGAAAGGTAGACATTTACATGCAGTGGGCGCGCATAGATGGATCGCCTAGGTCCTTGAGGATCTTCTATCATATTCCCTGACACCGTCTGTCGTTTTTCATAGGACTTGTATCAGAACTAGTACCTTTGGGACATAATGGTGTCGATATTAGGTGCGAATGGTAGCGCCAATGGAAGGGAAAACAACAGATAGTCTTGGATCGCTAAATGGCCTCCGCTAGAGTGACAATGATTCCATGCTGAAGGAGGAATGATTGTGCGAATGTGCGTACGATTAGTCTGGAGCCCTCGCGCTAGACCAGATGCGACATCCCTCATCACGTGTATCTATGATTATCAAAGCAAAGTTTTAACCTTAAATACAAGCTTAATTTGTCTCTTTTTATCCAGAAGCCAAAAATTATCGTACTCGCGCCAAGTCAATCAGAAGTTTCCACCTGCGATACTCAAGAACGGCGTCGCAAAGACAGGCAATAGGTAGTCATGGATGACCTCTATGACGAGTGAGTCAGATCTCTTTCCTTGTCTCACTGTACAGATGGCTCACTACTTTCAGGTTCGGCAATTTCATCGGCGAGGCAGTTTCAGAGGACGAGGACGAAGGCCTCCAGGAAGGAGACGCAGGCCAGAGATACGTCTACGATGAGGACTCGGATGTTGAAGATGCTACCGCCGGCGCCCGGCCTGCAGACCATGGGTCGATGGATGTCGACGAACAACCGGCGTCGAACGCGGTGATCCTACACGAAGACAAGCAGTATTACCCCACCGCTTCACAGGTGTACGGCGAAGATGTCGAGACAATGGTCCAGGACGAGGACGCACAGCCCCTGACGCAGCCCATCATTGCCCCCGTCACCCAGAAGAAGTTCCAGGTCCAAGAAGTTGACCTGCCGCCGGTGCACTACTCGAGGGAATTCATGACAGATCTGTTGAGCTTTCCAGAGAGTATACGCAATATTGCAATAGCCGGGCACTTGCACCACGGCAAGACGGCATTTGTCGACATGCTCGTCATGCAGACACACGATCTGCAGCAACGCCTCGACAAGCGACAGGGCAAGAAGCGCGACGACCAGCTGAGATACACCGACACGCACTTTCTTGAGCGCGAGCGTGGCCTGAGCATCAAAAGCGCGCCAATTTCGCTGTTGATGCAGGCATCGCGAGGAAAGAGCCATCTGCTGAATGTGATTGATACGCCGGGCCATGTCAACTTTGTCGACGAGGTCGCCTGCAGCATGAGGCTCGTGGATGGCGTCGTCCTGGTCGTCGATGTGGTCGAGGGCGTTCAGATCAACGCCGAGAACATCATCAAGCACGCCATTCTTGACGATCTGCCTCTGGTCTTGGTCATCAACAAAATGGATCGCCTGATTCTGGAGCTGAAACTGCCGCCGGTGGACGCGTATTTCAAGTTGAAGCATGTGGTTGAGGAGGTCAACACCATCATTGAAAACACCATCCCGGGCAAGGGCGAGAGCAGGCGCCTGTCTCCTGAGAAAGGCAATGTGGCCTTTGCCTCTGCCTCCATGGGATGGGTCTTCACTCTGCCCTCCTTCGCCCACATGTATGCCGAGACCTATGCCAAAGTAGACAGTGCAGAGTTTGCCAAAAGGCTATGGGGCGATATCTTCTTCAACCCAGACAGTCGCAAGTTCACACGACGGGCAGTCGAGGACGGTGCGAAGCGGACCTTTGTCACCTTTGTTCTCGAGCCGATCTACAAGCTCTACTCCCAAACCATCAGCCGCAGCCCGGATGAGCTGGAAGGCATCTTGGAGCAACTTGGCATTCGCCTCAAGCCGTCTCAACTCAGGGCCGATGCTCAAGAGCTACTTAGGCTAGTGTGTGCTCAGTTCTTTGGGCCTGCTGGCGGCTTTGTCGACATGCTCGTTCAGCACATACCCTCTCCGCTTGAGGGGGCCAAACGCCAGCTGGACAAATACTACACTGGCCCCTTGGACTCCAGTCTTGCTCAGGTGATGCTCAAATGCGACTCTGATGGGCCTCTGGTGGTTGAGATCACCAAGCTGTACACGTCGGCGGATGCCAAGTCGTTCGAAGCGTTTGGCCGCATCTTGTCAGGCACCGCGCATCCACATCAGACCGTACGCGTGCTCGGCGAAGGCTTCACTCTTGACGACGACGAGGACTCAACCAATGCCACCATCTCGGCCACATCTCTGGCCTGCTCACGATACAACGTGCCAGTCTCGGGCGTGCCAGCCGGAAACTTGGTCCTTCTATCAGGCATTGAAGGCTCGATCTCCAAGACGGCAACGGTGGTGGCACAAGACATCTCTGAGGACCTGTATATCTTCCGGCCGATTCGGCATCTGACAGAATCCGTCTTCAAGGTCGCTGTCGAGCCGGTCAATCCCTCGGAGCTGCCAAAGATGCTGGCGGGCCTTCGCATGATCAACAAGTCGTACCCTCTGTCCACAACCAAGGTGGAGGAGTCTGGCGAGCACATCATCCTGGGCACGGGCGAGCTGTATATGGACTGTGTGTTGCACGACCTCAGGGCTTTGTACGCTGAAATGGACATCAAGATCTCCGACCCGGTCACCCGATTCTGCGAGACGGTGACGGAGACATCGGCCATCATGTGCTACGCGCTGACACCGAACAAGAAGAACAAGCTCACGATGATTGCCGAACCGCTCGACGACGGCATCGCCACCGACATCGAAGCCGGCCACGTATCGATCCGGCAGCCAATCCGCCAAGTGGCCAAGTTCTTCGAGGAAAAATACGACTGGGACAAGCTGGCGGCGCGCAACATCTGGGCCTTTGGGCCGGACGAGATGGGCCCGAACGTGCTGGTGGACGACACGCTCCCCTCGACCACGGACAAGAAACTGCTCAAGTCGGTGTCGGAATCGATCAAGCAGGGCTTCAGCTGGGCCACGCGCGAAGGTCCGCTGTGCGAGGAGCCAATCCGCAACGCCAAGTTCCGCATCACCGCCGCCGACCTGGCCGCCGAGCCGATCTACCGCGGTGGCGGGCAGATCATCCCCACCGCGCGCCGCTCCGTCTACTCCTCCTTCCTCATGTCCGGCCCGCGCCTGATGGAGCCCGTCTACAGCGTGCACATGCTGGGCCCTGCCGACTCGATCCAGTCGCTGTACCGCGAACTGCTGAAGCGGCGCGGCCACGTCGTCGCCGACGGACCCGTTGCAGGGGCTCCCCTGTACGCGGCCAAGGCCCTGCTGCCCGTCATCGACAGCTTCGGCTTCGAGACCGATCTGCGCATGCACTCCCAGGGCGCTGCCTCAGTCCAGATGCTCTTTGACCACTGGGAAGTCGTCCCCGGCGATCCCCTCGACAAGTCCATCCGCCTGCGCCCGCTGGAGATGGCCTCGCCCCAGCACGCCGCCCGGGATTTCGTCCTCAAGACGCGCCGCCGCAAAGGCCTGAGCGAGGATGTCGATGTTCGCCGCATCCTCGAGCCCGAACTCGTTGCCAGTCTGCGTGAGAGTGGTATTCTGGATTGATTGAATCAAAGGGGGAAGATGGTGTGAATGATGTGAGGGATGTCAAGAGGAGACACGTTTTACAACGACGGGTCAAACAAAAGTAAAACTGTGAATAGACCAAGAGATCGAAATGATCTCTCTTATACGCTGGAAAAGCTGCTTTTCTTGTCGCCTGCAAAAGAAGGAGAGACTTGCGCATTCTAGGCACCATTGCTCCCTATAAAGATCGAAATGTCAAAATGATGACAGCGTGCATACAGTATTTAGGTATCATGATTATGATCACTCCGAGAGCAGGCTCTCAATGACCAATGCGCTGGCACCGCCGCCGCCATTGCAGATGCCGATGACGCCAATCTTGCCCTTCTTGGCCTTGAGAACACCCAGAAGCGTGGTGACAATTCGGGCACCAGAGGCACCGAGAGGATGGCCGATGGCTACGGCGCCGCCGTGCACGTTGACCTTGTCGTCCTTGATGCCGAGCAGTTTCATGTTGGCAAGGGCAACGACGGAGAAAGCCTCGTTGATTTCAAAGGCATCAACCTGGTCTATGCTGACGCCGGCATGCTTCAGGGCCTTGGGGATGGCCAGGGCAGGAGAGGTGGTAAACTTGCTGGGCTTCTGGCCTGCGTCACCCCAGCCGAGGATCTTGGCAAGCGGCTTGATACCGAGCTCCTTCAGTTTGGCCTCTGAGACGAGCACCACGGCGGCCGCACCGTCCGAGAGGGGTGAGGCATTGGGAGCGGTGACGGTGCCGGTGCCAGGGATGAAGGCGGGCTTGATCTGCTTGAGCTTCTCCTTGTTCAGGTTCTTGGGCTCGTCGTCCTGCGACACGGTTATGCCTGGCTTGCCGCGCACGCCGGGCAGCTCGATGGGGGCAATCTCGAAGTCGAAGAGGCCGGCCTTCTGCGCGGCTTGTGCACGCTCGTACGACTGAATAGCATATTCATCCTGCTGCTCTCGGGAGAAGCCGTGGTCCTGGGCGCACTCCTCGCCCTGGAGGCCCATGTGCTCTTGCTTGCCGTAGGCATCTGTCAGGCCGTCTCGTAGCACACCGTCGAGGACGGTCTGGTGGCCGAACTTGACTCCGGATCGGATGTTGGTGAGGTAATGTGGCACATTCGACATGGACTCGGTGCCGCCAGCGACAACGATGTCGGCATTGCCTGTGATGATAGTCTGTGCACCAAGCACAATTGCCTTGGCCGCCGATGCGCACACCTTGTTCACCGCCGTGCATATCGTCGACTCATCGAGCCCGGCGCCGAGGGCACTCTGTCTGGCCGGGTTTTGGCCAAGGCTGCAACAGGTCAGTCAGGGCACACACACACACACACCTGGGAGGAAGGGGGGTGGGCAGTCCGTCCATACTTTGCAGACAACACATTGCCGAAGAAGACCTCTTCTACATCAGAAGGCTTGATCTCAGGCACACGCGCAATCGCCGCTGTCGCCGTTGTCAGCACACACACACACAAGCGTTCTTTCTTTCTCTATGAGAGGGAAAGGACGAGGGAGAAGGAAGGAGAGCCCCAACATTTAATAGCGTGACTGCCCAACTGGACAGCCGTCAACCCCGCCAACGACCCAAGAAACATTCCCACCGGAGTCCTTGCGGCCCCCACGATGTATACCGGGGGCAAGGACGACTTCTGGTGCGCGGTGCCATTGGTTGAAGCAGCCATGGTGACAAGGAGATGTAAGGTAAGAGTTCAAGATGTGCAAGTAAGAAATTTGTCCTTTTGTCAGCTGCAAGTTCTATGTACCGAGTATGAATTATTCTGAAGTGTATATACGGAGTCCGCGGTATTTGTAACATTGAAAAAATTGGAAAGCGCGACCCACGCGCCACGCAAACTTCCTTCCGGTGTGATGCCACCCCCGCTAATCGATAAGATAAGATGAGCATCGCACTAGCTGAGAGTACACGTAGTCAGACAGGTAAAGTGGGTATAGGGATAGGGATTGGGATGGGTACAGGTACGGGATGGGTACGGGATGGGGACTCTGAGGTCGTTGGCACAACTAGGTTCAATTCATACAACGCTGGTATGTGCAGTCAGTCAGACGCTCACTCAAAGATCTTTCTTTCTGTTATATATGCCCTACACTGCAGATTTTTTGGGATAATCCTTGCTGGCCTGCGGCGAAAGATTCCCCTCTTCCTGCTCCTCTCCCTCAATAATATTGCCGTCGCGGCCCAGCATGGCGTGTTCAATGTTGATCTTGGGCCCCTTGAACCTGTATTCTCGTTAGCACACGCCCAGTGTTGGCTGTCTCTCGTCATAGAGGCCTGACTCACCACTTGTGGGCATCGACGACCCACCATACAATCACCGCCAGCATTGGTCCGCCCCAGACCAAGCAGGTCCAGTTCATCAGACTGGGGTCCAAGTCCTTGCCTGTGACAGTGGGAAGACACAGGATAGGGATCATCAGCGTGGTGAAGCAGGTGGACGCCACACCGATCGGATAGCTGAATTTGCCCAGGTGCCATGGGCCTCGCCGGAATCGGTTGCCAACGAAGAAAGTTCGGATGCCGATGGGGATGGTGAAGGCGACGAATGCGCCAATGGCACCGACCGAGAAGATGGCACCAATGGCCACCTCGCCGCCAAACAGGAGCAGGGTGAGCAAGATGCCAATGAAGGCGTTGAACCAGACCGCATTAACCGGCGTCTTCGTAATCGGATTGACCTGTGCCCAAAAGTTTGACAATGGGAAGCACCCGTCGCGAGCATATGCAAACGTCACTCGCGAAGCCGCAATCATGCACCCTTGGCCCATGGAAAACGCACAGACAATGGTCATGCCCAGGACCGCCAGGGCCGTCTTTTCGGGAAGTGTCTGCAGGAGGTAGGCTGCCCAGGGCTGTCCGAGCTCCGACTCGAGAACAGCATCGATGTCGATGACAGTGTAGGCAACCACGAGTTGCAGGAACCATCCCATAGCACCGCCCACACCGGATGTGAGAACAATGGCACGAGGAGACGCAATGTTGGCTTGATTGCATTCTTCCGACAGATGGAAGGCTGCATCGTAGCCAGACATGGTCCAGATGACGGCGATGAAGGACATGAGGATGGCAATACCACTCGAGTATTCGGTTCCTTCATAGAACGTGCCCCATACGGTCGATGACTTTGTGAACCGGGAGAGGCCCTGATCCGGTCGATTGGTACCGGCAGGAATTATGATAATGGTGATGACCAGAGCAATGATGTTGAAGGTCGACCCGTACGAGTTGAACGTGGCAATCCAATGCGTCGGCATCGAGGATATGATAGCATGAAGAACCATTAGCAGGGTGCACAGCAGCCAGATCTGCCAGTTTGTAGGCACATATTCGGGCTTGTTGATGGAAACGGCGGCCAGAATCATGCACGACAGCGAGTAGTTGACGCTCGGTGCTGCCGTGACCTGGGTCAGCCAATTCGACCATCCGGTGATCCAGGAGGCGAATGGGCCATAGCCTGGGGGGGCGAGCACGGCCGAGGCGTAGTAGAGTCCGCCTGATGTTGGCATGGAGGAGCACAGTTCAGCTGGTGAAAGTCAGTCAGTGATGGGTGCTGAAGTCATATCGGGGGGCGATCCAGCAGTACCCATGCCCATAGCGACGCATTGGATAAACACCATTGCGATAGGCCATCCCCAGACCATGCCAGGGGTTCCAGCATACCCCATGCCATACCAGAGCGTCGACGCGAACGAGGGCAGCAGGCCTAGCACTGCAAACGAGACACAGAATGATGTCCATAGTGTGAACTCTCTCTTGAACTCGGATCTGGATGGAGCCGTCAGTCTCTTCTCCCCCTTTTCTTCTCCTCTTGTTCTTGTTCTTGTTCTTGTTCTCGTTCTTCTTCTCCTTGCTGTTCCTCTCCTCGCTGCATACCAACCAAACAAAGCCTGGGTCATGGATAACTTACTTGTAACCGAGCGCCGCAAGCGCCTCTTCATCAGCGGTCAACTCTCGATCGAAGAGGGCAACCTCATTCGCAGCCAACACCGAAGTAACCTGGGTCTCTCCAATAGACACACGGTGTGCCGAGCTGATGCTTGTCTTCTTCTCCTCTGTGATGCTCATCTTGTGCTGATAGCGGCCGCCTTGTGCCAGCAAACTTCTTTCCTCTCAGGACATTTACTCATGCACACGCACACGCACACGCCTCGAGCTCTTGAATCTCTCGCCGGGCTGATTTTATTGCTGTTACACTCACACACAGGCGACAAGTGTCAGTTGACTTGGCGCCCAGGTGTCAACAACGGGCGGGATTTGGATATGTATACATTTCCCGCCAGGGGATCGATCGCTCGCTGGGCTGGGGGCGGCCACTGGCCAGCCTCATGACACGACAAGGGCCATCATTCCCTCCAGGGAGAGATAAGGCCCACAACTCTCTGCACACACCCAAGATACCATGGAGGTATCGCCCATAACTTTACCGAGCGGGGTAAATCTCGTTCATGTTTCGGCTGATAACGTCGCTCCCGGATTCCCCAATCAAAGGGACGCCAGCCCAACCACCCTTTGGCTTTGGCCTCCCCCCCCCCTCCCCTCTCCTTCTCCTCTGCAAAGCTCCCAGGGTGAGAAAAGCATTTGCTCTGTAGCATCCTACCCTGACCTGGGGTATGTTGACCCGGAAAGCGGAGTGAGCTATGGGTTCAACGCTCGCTCTGTGTGCTCCACATGGGGTTTGATCTTCACTCTCTGCATCAACAGACTTTCGGAGCATGCTGACGACCCCCGGACGAACAGGGTGATAGTAGTGCTGATCGGTTAACTTGCCAAATCAGCTCTAAGCCCCGCTTGTACCTTCCGGCGGAGATCTGCGACAGCGTTTGGGCGACGTCACCCACATGGCTTGGGTGATATTCGCTAACTTGACTCAAGCACGAAAGCCCGTTGAGCTTGCGCTTGCTTGAGCACACCTAACCCGCCCAGTGCCCAGTGGAGTCAAAATGTTATCAAAAATATTAATTAATTCAACTTGCAGCCCACTCTGCCTAGTCGATGTAATAAAAATAGACTCGATTTTTCATCCCTTTGAGTAGCTTAAAGCCGTTGGGTAACTCAGAAACTCCATATAATTCTGGCAAACTGTTTCAATTACAAAAAATAGCGAAACTTGCCCTGAACACAGCTTCACAACGGGGGGTATCGCTTTCTCTCTCTCTCTCTCTCTCTCGTTCTCCCCCCCGGACAGAGATATCCGTGCCGACACAGTTTACCCGACCGCTCTTCCCTCTTTGGGCACTCGCCCGCCCATGAATGTCAGGAGTGACTGGAAAAAAGGCTCCTGCCCTCCAATGATAGAGCTATACTTGATGTAGTATCACATATGAGACTAGCAGGGATGTAAGCAACCCTAATCTCCACTTATTTGTGCCCATGGGCGCAACCCATTGGCGGGGACGGGCTGGTTGGCGGAAGTGTGGGGCCCACCCGCCTTGGAGCGGAGAGGAGGTGGAAAATGGAACAAATTTGAATGAAAATGCATGCATGCATGCAACACAACCAAAAAGAAAGAAGAAGGAAAAAGGAAAAAAAACACAAAACACAAAACACAAAATACCACAATATACTCTCCATGTAAACGCAGCAGCAGGTTTTGACTTCCTCCTTCAGGTTTCATCAGTCTTGGCTGTCTGGAACACCCATGGGCCATGGCCCACGGCCCACGCCGCCCACCCAGAGTCAGCCTGGCGGCCTCTCCCTCAAGTCAGTTAGGTTTCCCCCCCCCCGCTTCACTTCACTAAATAAAGCGGCGGCGGGTTCGAAATTTAGTTCCTCATTGCGCCATGTTAGTAGTGCCGATTTCAGGCAGCGGTAGGGGTGGTTCTTATCGCCGTAGCTATCTCGGGGTGTACAGTCCAAGTACACCACCACGTACGAGATGGAAGGAAGGCAGCCACCCAGTTGGCAGCTTTCGTTCTTCCTATTGGTGCCGGTAAGAACTACTTGAAGCAGATAACAGGGAAATTCACGTGGTTGGAGGGGGCGCCCTACTCCTTAGTATACTGTACATGTACAGGGTCATGGAGATTTGTATTGCAAGCGTTTGATTGGCCGTCCGGGATGGGGCCTGCAAAATAAGCTTATCGACCGGCAACTTTATGCATATCTCCCGCTCATATTAGTAATACAGTTACACAATATCGGTACGTAAGTTGGTTTGCCATTGAGCATGGCGAACCATTGGTCAGGCTGGGCAAAATGTCGAGGCATATTACCAGTGCATTCATTTTCATCCTTAGTCTGTTGTTGATTGGAGAGAGGCAATATTTGCAGTCGTCGGGCCGAGCCATTGCCATTGCCATTGCATATATCTCACCCCAGATATCCCAACTTGTGGAGAGCAACCTTTCAAACTGAACTGTTGTGCTGTAACTATGGGGGTTACAACTGGGAAATTTTAATTCAATCAATCCGCCTCATGCCTTCCTTAACCGTATGCCAACATGATAGCTCAGCGGCTTCCTCAAGAAGCCCTCCCTGGTCTCCAATGGACCATCATGCTCATCTCTGAATTCAAAGTTCCTCGCAACAGTGGCCACGATTAATTTCAGCTCCATCTCAGCCACGTTTCTTCCAACACAGGCTCTCGGTCCATAAGAAAACGGGATAAAGCTTTCTTTCTGCCGGCTCGTCAGTCTGCCTTCATCCCAGCGTTCTGGAACGAATTCGTCGGCATCGTCACCCCAGATCTCCTTGGAATGATGAATGGTGTATGAAGGGACCGACAGGGTAGTACCGGGGGGGAATTTGTGGCCAAGAATCTCACAGTTCTTGACGTTCGGGTTTTCAGGAGTAGGGTAAGGAACAAGGCGAGGAAGGCCGATGGCAGATGTTGAGTGGATGCGCATTGTCTCCCAGATGACTTGCTGGACGTAGGGCAGATCCTTGACCTCGTCATAGGTAGGCACACCAGGGCCCAACTTGGCGTCGACCTCCTTCTGAAGCGTTTCCAGAACGCCGGGGGTACGAACGACGTAGTATAAGATGGCGCATGAAGTGTTGGACGTTGTGTCGGATCCAGCGATCAGCTGTGTGAGCGCCTCGGCTGTGAGCTCTTCGCGTCCAAGCTTCTCGCCGTTTGCGTCTTTGCCGTCCATCAGACGAGCGAGAAGGTCGACTCGGCCAATGTCAGGGCTCTCCAGTCTCTGAGTGACGCGGGAAATAGCAATCCCAGCAAGATTTTCCACTGCTTCTATACCTTCGGAGAAAAACTTGTCGGGGAGAGACTTTGCATATGGCTTCAATTGGGGAATGCAGCCAAGCGTAGCTGAGACTTCTCCTCTGCGGTTCAGGACCTGGATGGCAGGTGCAGTTGTCGGCGGTGATGTCGGGCTCTTCCGGATCTGAGCTTCATCTTTCTCCTTCTCCAGCATGCCGAAGGGGGCCCCAAAGGCCAGATCGCCAATGATATCGAAGGCCAGGTAATTGAACCAATTCAGCGAGTCAATGCTGGCATAGGTCCGTCCCGTCTTCTCAGCCTCAGTTGCGAGTTTGGACCATTTCTGGTAGAACAGCTCGAGGTTGGCGTGAATGTACTGTTCGAATTGGCCTATCGACTTGGCAGAGAAGGTGTGGGCAACAATCTTCCGCTTCCTGGTGTGCTCTGCTCGGTCTCGAGTGTTGAACAGACCTCGTCGGATCGAGACGAAGGCGTCGTAAAATTCGCTTCAGAGCAAGTCAGCAGACGCAGTCGGTTTGCACAGACAACAAGGTCCCTACGATTTCAAGAAGCCATTGCCATGACCATAGACGATCTGGATAGCATCTGTATCTGCGATTGAGACATGGGTTGGGCCGATCCGGACCAACTTTCCATATTTTTGATGAGCTTCATGTACCGTCTTGTACCTTTGCCCTTGCCGGGCTTGCCAGAACAACCATAGATTTGTGAACTGTGCGGGGAATGGAGCTGGTATTCCGATGAGGGCGGTGTTCAGAAGATATGGAACAACGAACCAGAGCACCGGGAGAATTAGAAGCAGCCAAGGGCTTGCAAGTGAGAGGAGTAAACTCGCTACAGCCATCGTAATGGTGGTGAATTGGGCAGGACCTCACACAAAAGGGGAGGGGGTTCCGCCAATGTCGACCACTTTATATCAATCCCAGAGAGGTCAGAGGAGGTTGTGACGGGCATCACAGGTGCTGTCGGGTGGGCATGACGGGTCAAGACATTGGGAGACGGAAGAGCAGCACGGGAATTTTGAGTTGCAAGTTTGGGAAACAACTATGCCCCTTATGGCCCGTTCCGGAAGGCTCGAGTGCTCAGCTTCTACAATCATGGCACCAAACCTACCCCGCGATCCTTGATGCTCACGTCTGGGGCGGGCGTAGGGCATAGGCAACTCCGCTATCCAGATAGTCTGTCGTGGTATTGGAGAAGATGAGGGGAACCCCTGGCTTAGTAGGGTCAGCGGAGGTGGGGATCGACTTTTCTTTGGTCGCTCTTGCCTAGGTTAATTACTAATGAAGTAAAGCTAATTAGGCAGTCGCAACTTAGGTAATAGAAGACAAACCTTGCAAACACCTCCGCCCCAATGCTGCTCTCAATGCAGCCTTCAACGCAGTCTTCAAGACAATGCCCGCGTGATAACTCCTTATTAAGACCATGTGTAT
This sequence comes from Chaetothyriales sp. CBS 135597, assembly GCA_003709825.1. Taxonomy (NCBI): domain Eukaryota; kingdom Fungi; phylum Ascomycota; class Eurotiomycetes; order Chaetothyriales; species Chaetothyriales sp. CBS 135597. The sequence continues at coordinate 308,941 of QQXN01000014.1, read as the reverse complement.
AAGCGTGTTGATGCCAGAAGACAAGATCAAAGCCAGTGGCTGACCTGGAGTCGGAATTCCGGATGCTGGATACTCCATTACCTGCGCCCTACGCGATTTGCATTCCATGGATAGACAGTCGAAGCAAGGCCGGGAGACAGAACCTAATGTACGACGGGTGGACCCGCAAGCGTCTGCGCCGGTCAGCACATATCCCGGCCCCAGTAGCGGAGATGAGAGCGGATTACTCACCGGGAAAGTCTCGGCGACAACGGCCGCACATCGCTCAACGTCCTCCACCAGACCTTGGACATCAAAATCCCAAATACGTCGCTCATGATCGGGTCCATGTAAGGCAACACCTGCAATGCGCTCAAAGGTAATGATGCCATCGATCTGGTCAATCTCAGCTTTCAAACGTCCTTGTTCCACCATCCTGGCAGCGTAGTCCTCCGCCTTTTCGGCCGCAGTCTCATTTTTACCGTCCTTCAGTCCCAGCAGGGTTGCCAGTGCAGCGGTGGAGATGTTCTCGTAAAGCTTGCTGGTAGCAATCAGATTGTGCTCGACTACCGCCTTGCTCAGCACGGTGCTGCCATCAGCAGTGCTAGCCAATTGATGTGGGGCCAGCTTCGCAGCAAACGCTTCCACCTCGGCCGGAGACAGCAGGCGGTCAAGGAACATGCTCTCGAGAATGCCATACTCGTCCGTCTCGCTCGATCGTTCATCCTTGTACAGCTTGGCCAGCGTGCGACTTCTATGCGGCCCAGCCGGTGCGAGGATGGCGGTCTTTATGGCAGCCGACAGCGCTTGTAGACGGTCCTCTTCAGCAACGGAGGTATTGAAAGAGACATGCAGATACTCTGCCGAGGCGTTGAGGAAATCGCGGCGAGAGTCCAGGATGCGAGCTTGCGAAATCTGGTAGTGCAGTTGGAGGTCTGGCGTGTTCTGGAGCACTTGCATGGCTGCATTGGAATTCTTGATCTTGTTCAATGCTGTTTCGGCAGCCACTGTGTCGTCATCTTCGAGATAGCACCGCACAATTCGAATCCAGGTCTGCACCTTGGCAATATCTGGGACTGACCTCTGCGTTGAGTCCAGCTGAATGCCTTGGAGAGCCTTGGCAGCCTGAGACCATTCTTCTTCAGCCTCGTAGCCATCGGCCAGAATCACCCGTACCCTCGCATCTTGCTCTTCGAATGAGGCCAGTTGAGGTTGGAGCACCGTCACTAGGTGAGCACCGACTCGAACCTTGAGCTCAGAAGGCAGTGATTCGAGAGACTGTATGAGGGTTGTGAGCAGGGGTCTAATGGCAATGATTCCCAGCGAGGATGATGATAGGAGGGAATCAATATATGCCACCAAGTTCTCACCCTGGGAGGCGGTGGCTGGTGATTGGGTGAGTTTTGTCAGTACTTCAGCATATCCCTTTGGCTTCTGCGAGCTTGGACTATCTTCCAGCTGTAGCAATGCAGACACCAGGTCCGGTGATGCCATGACTGATGTCCAACACCTGAAACTGCAGTGCTGGAAGCAGGCGGGTGAGACGGCGTGTTGGTTTAACAAGTGGGATACTTGGGATCTTATCGATAATTTAAGATTATAGGCTAAGAGCTTTAGCGTCTGCACTAGTGTTGATTAGCTGTTAACAATCTATCCACATTTACTAGTATAGTTGTAGATATACACTGTACAATGCTCTCATAGTACAGGTATACAACCTGACTTCTATCAGACCGCGAAGAAACTCAGGAGGGACCACTTCACAGGTTTGATCTCAGCCAGGTGTTTGGCCCTGGGCTACCCAAGCGGTCTGGCAACTCCCACTCCAGCTTCTTCGTATTCACATAGCTTGGGTTCAACTGGTCCAGGGAGCTCACTCCCATGGTGCGCATCGTGGTCTCAAGCTCCTCGCTCACCAGCCGGATCACATGGGCCACGCCCTCGTCACCCATTGATACACCGTACATGAATGGTCGGCCAATCCCAACTCCTGTCGCACCAAGGCACAGCGCCTTGATAACATCGGCGCCTCGTCTCACACCACCATCGAGATAGATCTCTATCTTGCCGATGATGTCGGGATAGAATTTGCGGATCTCGAGGAGCGTGCGAAGCGCACTGGGCGCATCATCGCATTGTCTGCCGCCGTGGTTGCTCAAATAGACTGCGTCAATGCCGTACTCGAGTGCTAGGGCAGCGTCTTCTGCAGTTTGGATACCCTTGAGTGCGATAGGCCCAGCGTTTTGCCATTCTTCTCTGATCCAGACCAAGTCATCCCAGTTGAGGGTGGAGGAATGGTGGCCTCTCAAAGGCGGCCCATCTTCGCTCTCTTGCGGCTTCATCCATTCGTTCAGCAGGGTGCTATCGCCGCTTGCTGTTGCCAGTTCGGCACGGTATCGCTCGTCTTCTTCCCGCTTGCCTACCACGGGAGAGTCGACGGTCAGAACCAAGGCTTTGCAGCCGATTTCTCGGGCCATCCTCACCCTCTCGAGTGTCTTCTCCTTTTCATTTGCAGCATACAGCTGATAAACCAGCGTGCCATACCCGTCTTTCCTCCTGTGCTGCTTCATTTCCTCCGCTAGGTCGCCGTGTGGGACTGTCGAAACCGCGCTTGGGCAGTAGCAAATCCCCTTCTCCGCCGCTTGTTTCGCCAAACACAATTCGCCGCGCGGATGCACCAGCTTCGCACGCGCTGCAGGTGCAATGAAGAACGGCAGCTTGCACTTCTGTCCGAATATTGTCCGCTCCATGCTCACACGGCGCACGTTGCGCATTATGCGCGGCCGAAGCGTCACTTTCTTCCAGTCGTCGCGATTGTTGGCAAGCGAGCCGAGCGAGTCAGCTGCTGAGTGGAAAAATACCCACGCACTGGGTGAGATGATTTTCTGCGCTGCCTTTTCAACATCATCAAGACTCACACAGTGCGACAGCGGGATGGGTGCCATCTCATCTGCCGCCTTCTTCTGCTGATTCGCCGTCGAAATCAAGGCACGTCCGGACTCGACAGAGCCTATATGTCTGTCCGCGGGGAGAGTCTGTTCAATGGTTCCTTCTGGATGCAGTGGCTCGTACAAAGCTGTGGCATCCCTACCAGCGTATTGGAGTAGAATTTGCTCACCGCCAGGATGTCTGGGAAGATACTCCGTCACGTCATACACTTGCCCTTTGATAATGATCCAGCAGCTGATGCGAGAGGCGTGTCGGGCAATTTCCTCGCTGCTGATTCCGTCTCTGGACATTTCTGCCGATTAACTTAAGGTAGAAGAGAATCTTTCCTATGGGTATTGGCTGCCACGAATGAGAGCTTGGGGATTTGTGGATGTGGAGAAATGATTTGGGGGAAATCACCGAACCGTCGCCGCCTTTATCAACAAGCATTATCAATGGTGAGGCAAGTGGAGTAATTGGAGTCAACGGTCTTATCGATAACAATATTATCACAGGTGGAGGAAGAGTGTGAGAAACAGTGCTGAGATTTTGACAACTTCAACTAGTGTTCATCGAGGAGATGTATGTGCTCACTTGACAATGTGCCCTCATGTCCGCAATTTTTGATGTTAAGATGCCAGACTGCCCTGTGGCAACTCTTGTAGAGACCACGATCTTCTTGAATACCTAACTGGGCTGGGGATCCATGCCTTCACCATACTAATGAGACCTTTACCCATCGTAGATATGAGAATCCGGCAAGCAATGATACGGATATGAATCCAGCAAGCAATGATATGGATATCAGTATTACCAAAGCATAGACTCCACGACTTGAGGATTCATTGCTGGGGGCAGAAGATTCTGATGTGCGATGTGGCAATTGAGCTCTGGCGTACGTAGAACCAATAAGCGAACCAGGCGTACCGACAGTGTGATGAACAGTATTCCAGACGGGCTGATGCAGCAGCCCTACCCGGCTTGTGCGCATGCCAGACTGAGCATGAGGCTGGGCGGATGCGAGGACCGTGTTCCCAGAGTATAAATGGCCGTAAGGGAAGGTTAATGGGTCTGAGCTAGGAGCCACTGAGTAAGACTGAGCATGAGGCTGGGCGGATGCGAGGACCGTGTTCCCAGAGTATAAATGGCCGTAAGGGAAGGTCAATGGGTCTGAGCTAGGAGCCACTGAGTAGCCTGGTGGCTCAATATACTCCGGACGTCTTCGTGGCAATATAGGGCTGATTGTTACATCCACGGTAGGGGGTCTCTTGGGGGCATATTTCATCAGCAGCTTGTAGGAAGCCGCTTTCAGTTTGCGCTGTCCATAAGGATGAAGAGCTTGACGTTTGCAGACCCACACGTCCGCGGTATTAACCCAACTATGCTTTTGGAGCTGCGGACCCTCGAGTTCGAGCAGAAGTTTTGAGTCAGGGTGTGGTGGACTTGGATGAATTGGAAGATATTTTGATCGTCTGCCCGACTTCTGTGGGTGCTTTTGGTCAAGTGGAACACCGCCAAAGGAGGTAATCTATTGTATGAAAAATGATGTGTTAGTTTTCAGCCATAGTCAACTTATTAATAGATGGGTCGCTTGAGTTACTAACGATGAAGATGGCTGCCTTTGTTCCAGACTCCTCTGTCCAGAGTAACACTGCAGGATGGTTGTAGCAGCCAATCGGTAATGCTGGCGTGTCCTCGTCCGTCATAATCTCATCCCTGGCCTTCAGCCGGCAGATCATACCTGGCTCATAATTAGAAGAGACGACGGATGAGCGTCGTGATCGCCGCGACTCTCGCATAATGGTGACAGCGATTTAGTAGTTTGGGAAAACAGAATGAGAGTATGTATGGTGGCTGATTGACAGCTGATGAGTTCCATTGCCCAACTGTGCATCATGCAATGCACTTCTGCCTGCCCTCACCTGCTGCAACCGCCCGCCCCTCACGCAGTATGATCTTGTCAGGCTGAAATGCCACGCCACCCTTGACCCTGGTTCAACCTTCTGCAAGTGGCCATTCTGTGAGCGACATTTTCCTCTTGTATTTTGAGACTAGTTTGCCAGTTCAGCTCTGAATAATGAGCTGCACAGCCTGATGTATACTCTTAGTCAGTTAGTTGTGTGGCATTGGTCTCTTCAGTATCTTTGGCTGAGTAGTGATGTTAAATGTTGACCATGGTGACTATTTTTAGATTCTTAACTTGGCTCCTCCTCATTGGCCATTTGAACTCCACTGAGTACGATGTCACATCTGTGTTTCAGCATCAGGCTCTTTGTTTGTTACCCATCACCGAGGCCCCATGGACCTACATCGATAGCATCTTCGGCATACAGAGTGATATTGACCTTCTCTGCCTCGCCTCTATTCTCGGTTCCTTGTGCTAGTCTTTCGAGAACAAGCCACAAGCCACCTGTGCCGGGAGCGTGCATCGAGGGCAGCAGATTGAGGTCTTCGATCAGCAAACCTGTTGAAATAGGGAGAAAATCGCTCTCATCTATGCCGCTGTCCGCAAGCACAGTTTTGTATGGACCTTGGCCCTGTTCCACTGACAGTTTGAATAGTGATGAGGTGGGCCAGCGTTGAAGCTGGCGACCGACAAATGTGACCTTGTTCAATCGAGCAACAGTAATTGGAGCTAAATACCTGTTTCGGCCAGGCTCCAGTCCGGGTAATGGCGGCGTGATCTTCAGTCTGCCGCTGCCCTCTGAAGGAAGCTGAGTGATTGTTGCTGTCGAATCAGAATAGAAATCCAGTGAAAACGTTGACAGCTCCTTTTCTTCAAACGTTGAGCAAATGGCCGTGTACAATCCAGGCGACAGAACCTTTTCAACAATGGCACTGGCACGCTGATAGTCGCCTGAATGAGCCACAGTATCTCTTAGTCGCAATCGACGGATACGGTTACCATCACTGGCCATGATATGCAGCTTGACATGTATATCGGAAGTAGGGGAAGGCGTGCCATCGGGGCCAATGACTTTGAGAAGAGCGGCAACTTTCTGTTCCGTATCCAGCTTGATTCGAAATTGAGGATTGATCAAAAAGGTCGGAGAATCCGAGCTACCTCCAGCACAAGCTCTGGTCCAGGCAGCTGTAAGACTCTGCTTGCGTGCCATTTGAGATACTGCTTCCTGGAATGCTGCTTCGACATTGGAAAATAATGAGATAGTAAAGTTGTGCTTGCCTGCAGGAAGATCTTGTTGCACCACTACTACGGTGTATGAACGTCCTGCGACCGCCTCAAACTTCAAAATGGTGTTGGGTGAGTCGACAAATGGTCCACGAATTCGCGGTCCAGAGCTGGAGAGGACGCGGTAAGCAGACTGGTCGTAGAGGTATAGGCTGATGTATCCGTTCTTGCTGCTGTTGGCCCTTGTGTAATCACCAGTACGGAAATGTCGATTAAGTAAAACCCACATCTCAGAATTTGCTGCTGCGCGCACGGTAAACTGGGGATGGTTGTCGAGGATGTGAGAAAGGGGCTGTCGTTGGGAGAGCGTCCAAGAAAAATGGTGGTCGTAGCGATTGCAGAATATCGCAGGATTCCAGTTGATGTAAAGATTCTCGTAGTGCTGGAAGATACTGTCGAGATTCATCCAAAATGAGCCTGGTAGCATCTCATCGGAGTCGTTCATGGGAGGCAGCACGGGGTAGTGCTCATCCTCGTGGTGATGGGGATGCGGCTTTTTCCTCGAGGCACCTTTCCAAACATCGCCATCAGCCCATGGGTTCTTGATAAGCATCTCCCTGAATCCATTGCTCTCCTTCATATCAAGGACGGCATAATCGTGTTCAGCGGCCAGACCGAGCTGCTTCTGCTCTCGTCGTGAGAGTTTGCCCGTGCCAAGGGTGAGCAGAATCTGACCAGACTCGAAAGCGCGAGAAAGCTCTGTCCAGAGAGCTTCGGGTTCGACATCGGAGTCGTGAAGAAAGACTTGCTGGGGTATCCAGCCTGTGAGCACGCCTAGATCCGTTCCAGAGTTGCTTCCAGGAAAGTCATAGCCGCCACGCACTTTGAGGTAGGCCTTTTCCAGCAGAGCCGGCCACAGAAGGCCAGGGTGGGACCTGTCAACTACGTACAAGACCCTGCCTTTGGTGGAGGTGGGTAGAAGGTCATCAATCTCGACTCTTCGCCAGCATCCATTGAAGTAGAGTTTGAGAATATATTTGCCGTTGGGCGAGAGAACGACGGTCTGCTTCTTCTCGTCGTACGGATAGAGGCACGTGTCACAGACCTGGACTGAGTCAGGGCGAGACAACGGTGAAGAAACGAACCAACCTTGACGAGGCCTCGCTCAATACAGGCTGATCCCGCGCACAGGCTGGCGACAACGGAGCAATCCGAGGTCAGGTCTTGGATAAGATCAACCTTGCCCTGTTCAACTGTCATGGTTGGTTCGGTGGGAAGATCCTGCCCATTGACATCGAGATTGAGGAGCTTCAGAGCCTCCTTTGGCCTCTTCCAGCCGTCGAAGACCTCGCGCTGGGCATCTGATAAGGACAGAACAGGCGAGTCAGAAAACAGGAGCTGGCCATCGTTGAGCTCAAATTCATCCTTCAGCGGCAGCTGGGTCCAGGGCTTGAATACAAAGCCATTGAGCTTGGAGCCCTCCAGAATTATGATCTGCTCCCGAGTCGTTAATTTGCGAGTAGAGACGGGGTGGACAGTCGTTCTGTCCACTGCGAGCTTCAGCTGCTCAGCTGTGTGCAACAGCTCCTTGCATTTGGCATCAAGCCGTTTCCGCTCCGCTGGTGTGTCAGCCAGGCGCAGGGCCTGCATATACAGCTCGACGCTGTCGATCGCAGCATTGAGTGCGGCCGAAGCATGGCTGAGTTTGGAGGCGGCCGTCTTCTCAGCGTCGCGAGCGCGGGCCTCCAGCTCTGCCCGTCTGGCACTCATAATGACTGAGCCGCCGCCGCCGCCGCCGCCGATGGGGTCAGTAATTGAAGCCTAATGAGGCCTAAGGAAGCCTAAGGAAGCCTAACGGGGCCTGGAGCGGGCCCCTAATTATTTAATCACCTGCTAACCTTTGGGGAGGTTAACCTTCTTCCACCAGCACGGCAGAAAATTCCGGGAGATCCCGCTGGACTGGCTGTGCCTCGGCTTTAATACATCACGACATTCCTCGGGGTTGTGCCTTCCTATAACATCATCGCTGATTCTTGCCAAGTAGTAGTTCGTGGCAAAGTCGGAAAGTCCTCTCTGCTTCCTCTCGCCGCATTGGGCGCGTGTCTCGCAGCTCCGTCAATTAAAAATAGCGGCGTCGGCTCAGTCCCGCTCGGAGCAGCTGTCTTAAGGTCGATTGAGCTGAGGACTAAGAAGAGAGCACGACTCCGGCTCGAGTGTGATGTCTGATCGAAAGCTGGAACCCTTGCCGCCCTGGGGAAGCGCTCTAGCAGGAGCCTCAGGTGCTGTGCTTGCCAATGCACTCGTCTATCCTTTGGACATGTGAGCCCGGCCGGCCCGGCGTACCAGCTGTTCGCGCACTGACAGTGTACAGAGTGAAGACAAAGCTCCAGGTCCAGGTTAAGAAGCGGGATGGCAGTACCGACGAATACTACGAGGGCACTCTCGATGCCATCAAGAAGATTGTACAGGACGAGGGCATTGCAGGCCTCTATTCCGGTATCGAAGGCGCTCTCCTCGGTGTGGCATCGACCAACTTCGCCTACTTCTACTGGTATTCGCTAGTCCGCTCGATCGCGGCGAAGTACACAGGAAGTGACCGGCACTCCACCGCAGCCGAGCTGTCTATGGGCGCAGTTGCCGGAGCACTGGCCCAGCTCTTCACAATCCCCATTGCAGTCGTGACGACTCGGCAACAGACGCAGCCTAAGGGTGAGAAGAAGGGCATTTTGGACACAGCCAAGGAGGTTATTGATAGCGAGGATGGATGGAGCGGCCTGTGGCGCGGACTCAAGGCCTCGCTCGTCCTAGTCGTCAATCCATCCATCACATACGGCGCTTACGAGCGTCTCCGGGTCGTCCTGTTCGCTGACCGGGCGTCACTGAAGCCATGGGAAGCCTTCTGTACGTGCACTAATCCCCCCCAACCAATGGCAAGAACATCTACTTATGCCCATTCTAGTACTAGGAGCACTCTCCAAGTCCCTTGCCACCATCGCCACGCAGCCTCTTATCGTCGCCAAAGTCGGCCTTCAGTCTCGCCCTCCGCCAGAACGCAAGGGTGTGCCTTTCAAGTCGTTTGGCGAAGTGATGGCCTACATTATCGAGCACGAGGGTACGCTCGGTCTTTTCAAGGGCATTGGCCCACAGATTATCAAGGGCATCTTGGTGCAGGGAGTTCTTATGATGGCCAAGGAGAGGATTGAGGTGCTGTTCCAGGTTCTATTCGCTTATATCGCCCTGGTCAAGCAGCGACGCCTGGAAAGATTGAGCAAGCAGGTGAAGGAGCGCCTGCGGCCCGTTGCGGCAGACGTGGTGGAAAAGGCCAAGGATGCGCTGCCCTTGCAGACGAGGTAAGTCGAGCAGGCGAGCGGGGAAATTTGGGGGGCTGGCATAGCTGGCATAGCTGGCATAGCTGGACCAGCTTCAAGGTCGGAAGTGAAGAGTGGGCATTCGCATGCATCTAGAGAAACGATATCCGGCGTATTTGGGACCATGGTTCGATATGATATTCTGGAAAGATATTCAAGGCTCTTGTGTGTTAACAGATCGGAGACCACGAGCACACAATGGCAGACGGGCTTCCGCTTGCCAACGGCGGCTTCACATAGCTGCCGCCAATTAATTGCGTGGTTTGGCGATTCTTGATTGCACATCAGTGCCGCTAATGCCTTTGATAGCCACAAAAGCTCTGTTGCTGGAATGCACAGCCAGACGACGATCCTTGTTTTGGATGAAATGGCGGAGAAAAGACAGCTCGTTATCGTCAATGCGAGTCGGGTTCACTGTGGCCTCTACCTCCCTCATCTTCACCTTGTTCAGAATCGAGTTCTCCGCCCCCCTGTGCAGTAGATGTTTTTTCGACGTCTGGCCGTGCGCTTGTCTTGCGCCATATGCCGATAAACCCGCCTCCGATGAGCCGCTCAAAAACCTTTGGTCGGCATATCATTACTTTCCCAGACCCATCACTGTCGTCAGACGATGCTGAGCTTGGAGTCGGAGGTGAAGCGCCAGGTCTGGAACGAGCTCGTGGCACGGTAACGCGCACATTCCAGACCCGGCCATCGCTGATTCCAGATCCGAGCTCGACCACCTTTTCCTGCTTAAGCGGTAGCCCTTGGGCGTCGATCAGCTTCTCACATTCGCAGAGCTGGGTGATCGAGGCCGTGTACAACACGAGCTTTGCATCCTCCTCCATTGCCGCCAATACTCGGGGAAAGTGCAGATGGACATCCGGTAAATCCAGGACAACGGCAGACAGAAATGCTTGCCCCCGCTCGGCCAGCTTCTGGTCCACCCAGTCGTCGACATTGCCGATGTTGAAGTCGATATGCGGCCAGTAGAGCCCCTGTCGAAAGCTGCGGATCAGTCGTTCGGCAGCACGGCCCCATACGTCCTGAGCCTCGACGGTATGGATGACCGCTTTCCTCTCCGCTTTCCACTGCTTCCATTCATCGGCCAGCGCGGCCTCGGACTGCGTAATTGTGGTTGCAAAGTTGGCCTGAGGCATGCGTGGATAGGGCACAGAAGGCGGAGCAGGGTTTGCTGCTGCTATCGCCCGTGCCAGGTGCATGGCGAGGCTGCCATGGCCGGTCCCCGCGTCAAGAATCTCTAGAGGCGGGCTCGAGCTGGAGCTTGCGGCCGGGGAAACATTGATATCAAGCTGGTTCACGATGAAGGCCGCATACTGGGCGTAGATTGGTGTAACATGGCGAGGACTCAGTGAGACAAACTGCTCGAGTGTAGGATGGTTCACCGTCAATGTGGCACCACGCGAGGACAATATCTTGAGTCTGCTGCGTGTAGACGCGCCAATGATTGAATCATGATTGATATGCCCATACTTCCACTCTGTTGTCTTGCCCTGCTTTAGGGGGTCTAGCAACTTGACATCATTGACCAGCACCCGGTCGCCCTCAGCGAAGCGTCCAAAGTCTCGCAAGGGAGCAGCAGGTGAGGCCTTTGCAGCAGCACTGACAAAAGAGCGGACAGCGCTGGCAGCCTTCGACATCAGCTTTCCCCCCTTCCTCGCTCTTGAACTTAAGGAGATGCAAAAGATTAATGACTGTAACTTACGTAACTTACCAGTCATAAATTACATATGATGTGGGGCTCCGCTGACCAAAATTACGGCTATCAGAGAGATTGAAACGACATACAGACATCAATATGTTTGGTCACGGCCGACCACGAAGACCCCGTCAGTAGTCGGGAGTTGATCTCGGGCTGGCCAACCGCTACCATCCTCAGCAAATTGGTCGAAATCACTAAGCTGGTGGCCCTCAACAGGTTCATAGAATACCGCACCTAGCTCGCAAATATCTGTTGCGAACGAAAATCCAAAGTCTTCTATTGTCCAGATGTCTGTCTCTAGAGGAAAGATCAGGGACGTGCCGAAATCACACAAGACAATTGAGCCATTCGGATGGATGAGGATATTCCACCCTGCTGAGCTCATGTTAGCTGGACGATACGGTATAGATAGCGGTCTAATGTTCCATCGTTCAACAGAGGCAGTTGAATTCCTGGGCCTGACATATCTAGGAATGGGATGATTCCTAGATCTGCGTTTCGTGCCCAATGAGTTGAACAGGGTTTTCATAGTCGTCATTTCCGGCCCGTGAGTTTGAATTCCTGAATGACTGGAATGGCTGCTTGATAATGATACGGTACTCAACGATACCCGAATCCAGCGAGATTGCGTTAGATGGAAGACTAGTATCATAGATACCAGTGCTGATAGTACCAGTGTCCAGCTGTGTTGACACCAAGGAATGAAAGAACGTACTGGTAATTTTGGAAATATTAAAGTTACGTGAGATCGGGGTTGGCAGGTGTACGTGTAAAATTACCAATCACCAACTATGCACTAGTTTCAATCAGGGAAAGAGCCCCTGTCTCACGTGGCTTCCACTTCCGCCTGCGCTAATTTTGGTTTGTTCAACGCTCTCCTCTGTGTGTCTTGTCGGCGACAGAACGGGCTGGTTCTTGGCCATGCACCGTTGGCTTCGGCCAGAATCTTGAAGATCCCTCCGGGACACTTCATCCCCATCGTCCGCTGTGGAGCCATGATCATCAGTCCTTCTCCCGTGTCATGGCGAAAAAGCTCGTAAGAACCGCTGGTCACCGCCTCAACAGGTACACCTTCTCGATGCTGACAGTCTTCCGCCAGCGCCGTGCTGCCGCCCAGCTGGCAATCATCCTCACTCTTGCGGCGGCCATCATCCTCTTTCTCGACAATCGATACCGTGTGCTCCCCAGTGCAATCCACAATCACCTCCCAGCTCCGCACGCCCACGGCTATGTGACGACCGACATCAACATCATCACCTGCAACAAGCTGAACGTGTTCAGCAAATGCGCGCTCGATGGCCCCAACTGGCACCGCATCAATAAAGACCTGTACTTGGACACGTCCTACACCTCCACTGCCTATTTGTACGTGGAGCGCAAGAAGGAGGACGACCTCCAACCCGGTGAGCAGGTCATCGTTGACATTCGCATTGGCCGTCTGCAGCCGTCCACAATCGATGCGAAGGGCTCCAAGGACTCGCGATGGGAGTCCCGCCCCTTTGGCCTCTGGCTGATGTTAACCACCAAGCACCCAGGCCCCGACGAGCTTGTCACTGGTGTTGATGTGCTCTTTGGGGCCGACGCAGCCGACCCGCGTTCCAACTGGCAGGTACAAGACCTTGGCCTTTTCATCGACTCCAAGGCCCCGGAGCCACGCATAACGTTCCGCAGAGGCCGTCCCCTCAAGCTCGAAAAGCCAGTACCGCGCATCCGCAAAGACGGCAAATTCAAAATCTTGCAAGTCTCGGACCTGCACCTGTCCACCGGTCTGGGCGTCTGCCGTGACGTGCCCGACACTGACCTCGGTGCCGCCCATTGTGATGCGGACCCACGCACGCTCGACTTTGTTGAGAGAATGATTGAGGATGAGAAACCGGACTTTGTCGTGCTCTCCGGCGACCAGGTCAACGGCGATACTGCACCAGATGCCCAGAGTGCTATCTTCAAATACTCAGCTCTCTTCGCACGCCACCGCATTCCCCACGCGGCCATCTTCGGCAACCACGACGACGAAGGCTCTCTGACGCGAGAACAGACCATGGCCCTGATTGACGGCCTTCCGTTCTCCTTGTCTACTGCTGGACCTTCGGATGTGGACGGCGTAGGCAATTACCACGTTGAGATACTCGGCCGCGGTACAACCAGCCATAGTGCGCTTACGCTCTACATGCTCGATTCGCATTCCTACAGTACGGATGAGAAGAAGTATCCAGGCTACGACTATATCCACCCCAACCAGGTCAGCTGGTTCATCAACACTTCAAACGGTCTGAAGCGCAAGCACAAGGAATACACCCATATCCATATGGACCTGGCATTCATCCATATTCCCCTGCCCGAGTACCGCAACCCACATAAACTGCGTGTGGTCGGCAACTGGACTGAGAATCCCACCGCGCCCGGATACAATAGCGGCTTTCTCGATGCGTTGATCGCCCAGAACGTGCTGGTAGTGTCCTGTGGCCATGACCATGTCAATGACTACTGCGTGCCTGGTATTCCGACTCAACCATCCGATGAGCAGTTGACTTCCGACCCCGAACATCCTGCTATTTGGATGTGCTATGGTGGCGGCGTAGGCTTCGGGGGTTACGGCCGCAGTGCCTACTACCACCGGCGTCTGCGTGTCATGGAAATGGACATGAACGAGGCTAGGGTTACGACGTGGACGCGATTGGAGTGCTGTGGTGAAGAAGTCACGAGTAAGAGATGGGACGAAACCATCCTCGTCGATGGAGGACAAGTTGTTGTTTACTAGGAAATGGACACTGGTTGGATTACGCGGAAAAGTTAATGCATTCTGTCTTTGATGCTGAAGGGCGAGGCTGACCCACCCAAGTCGGGCCTGGTTTGGCCACTGAAGTCGAGAAGAGATGGCGATGAGATATAAAGAAGTGTTGGGCGCAACCGGCGAAGTTTGTCATTGCTGTGATACCCAAATTGATTCACCACTTACAGCGTTCAAGCACTAGGCCGACCAGAGCAGATAGGCGGTCGGATCGTGGTCCCAGTCTACTACCACCACTTCTCGCACAAGACTCTCTTGTCCTCCAATCCCTTCTGCTTCCTTAGGAAGTCAGTAAACTCATCAGTCATCTGTGGCACGCCACAGACGTATACCAGCGTCTTTGCCCACTCGCTTTCCGGGCCGAGCGCAGCCAGGAGATCGTGATGCCCTATTCGCCGTCTACGAACTCGATACACCGGCGGTTGCCCCCCTTCATCTTGCCCCCTTTCTTCTACCTCTTCCTTCTCAGCTTCAACCCCCGCCAGCCCAGAGCCCGTCTCGAACAAGGTATACTCGTAGTCTATGTCTGGCTTAGCTTTCCATTTCTTCGCAACAGCCACAAGCCGATCCTCGAACAGGATCTTTTCCGGCCGTGGCAGCGTACTGTTGTTGTTGCTGTCGTTGTGAATGCCACAACGGCGGCTGCTATACAGTACTCGCACGCGTCTTACCCGCCTGCCAATATCACTACCCCCACCAGCATCCATTGCACTGATCATGCTCATGATTGGATTAATCCCCACCCCGCCTGCGATGAAGACGACATTTTCAGTCGCTGCGATTTCTTCCTCGCTCAGTGTGTCTGTGCCTGGTGGAAATGTAAATCTCCCGCCGACTTGGAAGGAGACGCCGGAATTCAGGATCGTGGAGGCCAGCTGCCATAGATATGCTGCTGGAGGGTTGTTGGGCGATTTCTGGATGGCGAGTTCGATGTAAGGTGCTGCTGCTGTTGCTGTTGCTGTTGCTGTTGCGGTAGTGGTCGTATTGTCGATTGGCAGGGCGGTTTGCGGCGGCGAGGTGATGGTGAAGCCGCCGACGGTGGGGATGCCGGGGATGTGTAGGTCAATGTATTGGCCAGGGAGAGGGCGAGGAGGAGGATGCTAGAAGAGGAGAGAAAGAGACAGGTTTTGTGTTGGTGAGCAAGCATTGAAGATTTCGGGGGGGGGGGCGGGTGATACAGAGTGAGCGCGCGCGCGACAGATCCATCAATCCATCACTATCAACCTGTGCTCTACCTACTACCTACCTACCTCGTCTTTGGCCAGAGTGAGCCTCAAACACCGGACTGTCGAGTTGACTTGGTCTATCTTGCTCACGGTGGCGTGCCATGTGCCCGCCTGTCGAGGCTCGTGGGCGGTGCGCACCACATGAGGGGTCGAATAATCATCATTACCAGCTGTCATCTTGAGAGAGGTCGTCGAGAGCAGTCGTTTGGCGTGGTTGCGAGCGACTACGAGTACCATGGGTCTCATGCTGATATATCTGATTGGTTGGGGAGATGCAGAATGGGACGACGTATCAGATGTATGCGTACACGAGGGTGTACCGTATTCTGGGGGGCGTATACTGTTGGCAGAAGGATAATCAAGCCAAATTCTCCGGATATGTAGGGAATTATCACATGTATATATGCTCTATCGTGTGTCTATCTTCATACAGCTATTGTAGATGGAGCGAAACAGGGCACGCATCTACACTGATCCGGTACGTCGTCGCATACAGACTGCACGGCTCGACGACAGTGTAGGTATGAATTATTCAAAGCTGGATTTCGCCTTTTGACCTGCATATACGTGCTCTTTCCCTGATTTTGTTGTGTGGTATTGATGTTGGAGCTTCTCCTTGGGTTGCGCTCTGATATAACAGCCATATCTTGATCCATCGACATACGATGCCACGGGTGGCAAGAGCCAGAACAGGCGGCCGGTGCTTGGGTATCATAAGTGTCTTCAGCATCAAGCTCCAGCATGTTTCCTTTGTCAAATATAGCCTGGTCCATGAAACAGGCGTGGTCAGGTGTTGAGGATGTTTGGTGGGAGCTGATTGGGAGAGGCAATAAGGTGGAACACCGACGAGATATGTCAGTAAAGGTCAACTTCATTAAATGTATTGCAGAAACCTGGATGTTAGGCAGAGGATGTGCAGCTGAACACCTTCTAGAAGATATGTTGGTCATATCATGCGACCTCCGGGGTATACCGGGTAAAATCATGCATCAACGCAGGCACCGTTGTATCACACACGGCCTCCCAATGCCAGGGTCATCATCTATCCTGAGCCCAAAAATAATTTCAGAACTCCAGATAAACATGAAATAGACATCTCGAGGTGGTTATGATGATTCTTTTTCATTCTGAGTGTATTTTTGATGCATCATGTGGTGCGTGAAAATTCTGCACTTGAGAGCAGGCAACCGGTCAGCTGGCAGGGAGGCGACATATCGGCTTCATCTTGGGGAGCGAAGCTCGAGAAGGGTGGCGGAAGCAGTGTAGATGACAAGTGAAGAGGCCATTACGGTGCATTGACAAGAGATTGATGAATAGGAGGACAAGTGAAGAGATGCAATTGACGGTTGACGTTGGATCAAACACCTCCAAGTGCCGAGAATCGCCTGACCTGTCAGCTTTCTCCCTCATCTCGATTTCCGCCAACTCGGCCAACACGCCCCTTGATAGTCGCCACATACTCTCTGCACTCCGTCGTACAGTCATCAAAATTTCCCCAAGGACAGTCCCGCAACTCCTGTATCGCCCTTCGACTCGATGACTCCTATGTTGTTCCGCGTTTGGGTTCATACGGCTGCAGGAACATCGCATCAGGACCCTCACCTATCCAATCCAGTACCTCGCACACACACCATGAACCAATAATCCAGGTTGGCTCGCAACTATCAAGAGAACATCCTGGCACGGGCCTGTGCCCATACATACACTCATTTGGCCCCAAAAGGCGATATCTCATCGTACCCTGCCACATATCAGACCATATCCACCCACAAGAGACGAGACCCAAAATACTTTACCAGCCCCCTTACCGCCATGCAGATCCAGGAAATGGGAAATATCGATCATATCCCGTATCAAAGGTATGTGCCATTATGCTGCAGGTTCCTTTGACTCGCCATGTGATGTTGATGTCGCCTGTTCTTGCTGATATGCGATAGCCAACGTGAGCCTACTACCGATTCCTCGGAATCCGTTTTCAAAATGGAAGAGGATGATGATCGTGATCATGATTATGATGATGGAGAAGACGTGGAATCTGAAGGCCCAAGCCCGACGCTGAGAAGTCTGCAGCACGAGAGCGAGGCACGAGGCACACCCAACAGTCTTACATCTGCATCCATCATGTCCTCCAACAGCGAACAGAACGCCGATCTGACCCCCAAATCTAATGCTCAGGAGGCTAGCAGCAGCCTGCCATACCTTTATATGAAGGCGCCGACGACCTGCAGAGCCAAATCCTCTATACCTCATCGACTGTCTGCCAGCGAGTATGCCACCCAGTGCATCACAGCGGCCGAGAATTCGAGGCTCAACCCATTTCAGCTGCACGAGGAAGAGCATAAGTTGCTGCAAGACAAGCTCTGCCAACTTCATGTAACTGTCTATCTCAATATCCGAAATGGCATCCTCAGGCTGTGGACACGCAACCCCAGCGTAAGTGTGAGCCTGGAGGAAGCTATCGGCTGTGTCAGAGATGAAAGGTACGCCCGGCTGGCGTGTTTTGCTTATGAATGGCTTGTGCGACGAGGCTACATCAATTTTGGCTGCGTTGCTCCTCCAGTCACGCACAAGACCGGGAGGAGGAAACAGCATTCGCGTGAGACCATAGTCATCGTTGGCAGCGGTGTGGCTGGTCTCAGCACAGCAAGGCATCTCCTCACTCTCTTCCATCACTTTCCAGACCGACCGCCGCCGAAGATAATATTGCTTGAAGGTCGCAGTCGTCTCGGCGGCCGCATATACTCACACCCGCTGACAAGTATGCGATCGACTGTCCTGTCCAAGGACCAACGGCCAACCGCCGAGATGGGTGCCCACATCATTGTTGGCTTCGAGAAGGGTAACCCTCTCGACATCATCATTCGAGGCCAACTCGCCCTCGACTACCACTTACTCCGCGATATCTCCACCCTGTACGACATCGACGGAAGCCCGGTCAATCCTCATAGTGATGCAATGATCGAGAGACTATACAATGACATTCTTGATCGCACGGGCACTTACAGAACCAGCCATACTATCAAGAAAACGGCAGAGGGCGACAAAGACTTGATCGAAGCCGGCCGTGACCCTCCTGACGAAGACTCGATCACGATCAAGCAGTACGAGGAGGCCACAGCATCAGGCACAATCGATCAGCTGCTCTCCAGTCGTAAGTCTCGAAGACGTGGCGCAGGCCATCGGGCCGCCAAGGACACAAAGTCGCAAGAGGAAGTCGACACAAGCATGGAAACCAAGACCCAGCTGCCCGCGGCACAGGCAGCCAAGGAGTTCGGCTTCATGCTTCGCAAGACCACCGGACTGCACGAGACATTGGAACTCGATGAACTTGCCCAACAACAGAACGCGTCCTTGGGCAGGGTTATGGCTTCGTCCGTTGAACAGTACCAGCACTTCCTCGACCTCAAGCCATATGCGCTGCGTCTCATGAACTGGCATTTTGCAAACCTCGAATACGCAAATGCAGCCAATGTCGACAAGCTCAGTCTGAAAGGCTGGGATCAGGACATTGGAAACGAGTTTGAAGGTGAGCATGCGCAAATAGTCGGTGGTTATCAACAACTCCCTCGCGCCCTGTGGAGGTATCCTGAGCCTTTGGACGTCCGCACAAACAAGGTCGTCAAAAACATCAAATATAGTGCCGGGGCCTCACAGGGGCGAGGCACTGTCATTTGCGAGGATGGTGAGTCCTTCGAAGCAGACAGGATTATCGTCACCGCTCCATTGGGTGTGTTGAAAGAGGAGACGATCCAGTTTGACCCCCCGCTACCGCAGTGGAAGCGAGATGCAATCCGCCGCATGGGCTTCGGGCTCCTCAACAAGCTTATTCTTGTCTTTGAAAGGCCCTTCTGGGATACCGAACGTGACATGTTTGGTATTTTGAGAGAACCACGAGGCGGTGACTGGTGCGAGCACGAAAGCTACAAGCAAGGCAGAGGCCAGTTCTACCTCTTCTGGAATACGATGGACACAAGCGGCTTACCTGTGCTCATCGCCCTCATGGCCGGGGACTCAGCACACGAGGCAGAGAAGACGCCTGATGCCGAAATCGTGACAGAGTGTGTTGGCCAGCTGCGCCGCATTTTCGGTGCCAACAATGTTCCCCAGCCGCTTGAGACTATTGTCACACGCTGGGGGTCTGATCGCTTTGCCCGAGGCACCTACTCCTACGTCGCTGCCGAGGCTCGCCCAGGCGACTACGATCTCATCGCCGCATCCGTCTCCAATCTCTTCTTTGCTGGCGAGGCCACCATTGCGACACATCCAGCCACGGTCCATGGAGCCTATCTCTCTGGACTGCGGGCTGCAAATGAAGTGTATGAATCTCTTGTTGGTCCCATCGCCATCCCAAGCACTCTTGTGCCTCCTGTTATCAAGTCGACACCGACTACCATATCTCAAACGACGCCCCGACCTTCCGAACTGAAGATGGTTGATGCCCACCTCGTACAACAACCCAAACGAAAGGGTGACCCTGTCCTGCCAGTGGGCACGTTCAGCCGCCCAGTCAAGGAAAAGGATAAATCCCTGACCGAGGCCTACGATGCGGCCATGTGGGTCAGAATATACAACGACCTAGGCCCTCCGCCCCCTAAGCCGACTAAACACAACATAAATTCCTTCCTCATGTTCTCTGGCGATCACTGGGAGAGTGTCAAGGCAAGACTTGCCCAAGAACGGCAGAAGCTTCACAAGAAACCGAAACAATCGGAGCGAGATCAAGTTCGGGTCGAACTGGGTCGAATGTGGTCGAAGCTGGGTGAAGAAGAAAAGGCCAGGTACACTGAGCAGGCCAAGAAGAACCGAGAGGAGAACGATCGGACGTTTAGGGAGTGGCATGAGAAGGCGAAAGAATGGGATCGCCGCACATGGGAGGTCAAGGCTGTGTGGGTGGCGGAGGGAAACAGCTTTGAGCAGTGGTGTCAGCGTGTACGGGAAGAGGAGGCTGGGATTGAACGGAAGCGAATCAAGGTGTAGTAGGAAAATATCCCAGCATTTGTTATGGTGTTTTACAAGAAATCAGTCCTGTGAGAGAGAGAGTAGACTGTCTCCGCGGGGAGATGTGTATCATATCAGACATGTATACTACAGACCTTCTTCTGTTATAGACCAGGCGGCACTGCACCGGTCCGTTCCTTCCCTCGTGACTTCCTTCCCACTGGAAACCAAGCTTAGCTACTATAGGCGTAGAGACCCCGCGCCGAATCTCAAATACCCGTAATGCCAGCAGATCTAACAAGGCAGGTGCGTATCAGCTCAATGAGTCAGGTGCTATCGAACCGGAAAATCCGTGCGCCTCTAATCGAAGCGCCATGGCGTCCTCACTTCCAGACTATTGCAACCAGCAGATCCTCCAGCGCAACAGGCTTCCACCACGTGCATACTGGCTGCCAGAGATAACAACCGTATTGCTCAGCGGAACTTGGGCTTTCCATTATGCTCCTTCGCCCGAGGAGGCGCCCCAGCCAGCTGTGCACAGCAAGTTCGTGGAGAGCGACACCCAGGCCTGGTCCGAGATCCTGGTGCCGGGTCATTGGCAGCTCCAGGGATGGGGCAAACCGCAATATACCAATATAATCTATCCCTTCCCCGTCCGTCCGCCACTGCCGCCGTCGGAAAACCCGACTGGGACATATGTCAAAGATTTCTCCATCCCGGAGCCATTCAGAGAGGGCATGCAGCTGCGTTTGAGATTCGAAGGCGTCGATAGTGCGTTCCATCTTTGGATCAATGGAACTGAGGTTGGATATTCGCAGGGCTCCCGGAATCCAGCGGAATTCGATATTACCCAGTACGTCAATGTCACTGGGCAGAATAGAGTGCTGGTCCGCTGTTACCAGTGGTGTGATGGGTCTTATCTCGAAGACCAGGACCAGTGGTGGCTTTCAGGTAGGCTACCCATGCCACTAGACTGCTGGTAGACAGCTAACATGATTTCCAGGGATATTCCGTGATGTCTATCTGTTGGGCTTTCCTGCTCATAACAGAATCGATGATTTCTTCGTCATGACTGATCTAGACAATGGCTACAGAGATGCGAGGCTAGAGCTGGACCTTCGGCTACTCACCATGGACAACTGCATACTCAATGTGACCCTCACGGACCCAGATACAGATCATGAGGGCCTCAATATTTCGCGCACCATTCGGGCATACTCTTTGACAACAAGGCTCGTGCTGAAGGTTCCAGACGTCCGCAAGTGGACTGCTGAGACTCCACGGCTTTATGTCCTCGATTTGAAACTATCTACCGAGTCCCAGCAGAAAACAACACAGCACATCAGGCAGCGAGTGGGATTTAGGAAGGTGGAGATCAAGAACGGCAATATCTGTGTCAACGGAAAGGCCATTATGTTCCGGGGTGTGAATCGACACGACCATCATCCAAGGCTCGGCCGTGCAGTTCCGTACGACTTCATCAGAAGAGACATTCTTTTGATGAAACAGCATAATATCAACGCGCTTCGGTGCTCCCACTACCCGTCTGATCCCCGCCTATATGACATCTGTGACGAGCTTGGTCTGTGGGTAATAGACGAGGCAGACTTGGAATGCCACGGGTTTTACGATGCCGTTGCTCGACCCCTCAAAATCCCCGAGTCAATGGACTACTCAGAGCGCAAGGAGCTTGTATTTCAGCAAGCAGCCGACTTCACGTCCAACAACCCCTCTTGGACAGAGGCCTACCTGGACCGAATTATCCAGTGCGTGGAACGGGACAAGAATCATGCCAGTGTCATCATCTGGTCACTTGGAAACGAGTCATTCTACGGGCAAAATCACCAAGAAATGTATGAGTGGGTGAAAGAGCGAGATCCCAGTCGACCGGTGCATTATGAGGGTGATGAGCTCGCATTAAGCGCCGACATCTTTTCTTACATGTATCCGCCCCTTGATCGGCTGGAGGCACTTGCAACTGTTGAAGGAGACGATTTCTCCAAACCCATCATTCTTTGCGAGTACGCGCATGCCATGGGCAATGGGCCTGGACTACTGCAAGACTATCAGGACTTGTTTCGAAGTCACAGAAGACTGCAAGGTGGTTTTGTTTGGGAATGGGCCAACCACGGCTTGTGGAAGCAAGATGCAGGGAACAAGCAGCCAGGCTTCTTCGCCTATGGGGGTGACTTTGATGACTTCCCCAACGATGGCACTTTCGTTATGGACGGCCTATGCAACAGCGACCATACCCCGACGCCGGGACTGATCGAGTTGAAGAAAGTGTTTGCTCCAGTCAGGATCTGTCTGGACGAAATATCTGGCACCAGGATATGGATCACAAACGAGCATGATTTTTTAACCCTTGAAAACTACTTGTTCGACTTTACTGTGCAAGAACTCGGAGAAGTGTAAGTTAGAATACAAGCTGGCCGACCCAAGAGAGGATATGGTTGCTGATTGATTTTGTTGGTTTAAAGGCCGATTTACCTCACCTCAGGTATATTAAACGTGCCCGACACGAGACCCAGACATCGAAATTTGATTCAAGTTGAAATACCATTTGATCTCACACTGCAGCGGGGGTTGTTAGGAGATGTCTATCTGTTTGTATCAGTCCGGTTGAGGACTTCAACCGCATGGGCAGAAGCCGGGACGGAGATAGCCTCGTTTGAAGCGAAGTTGAAGGAAAGAGTCACGAGTTCAACAAGTTTGCTTGGGAGAGATAGAAGTCCAACAACAGGTGATGTGATTCAAGTCGATAAGTCAGAGCAGCTAACCCGCTTGACAGGCCAGTTTTTCTCCATTTCGTTTGACATGATCCGAGGCACGATCAAGGAGTGGATTGTGCGTGGGGAACCGTTGCTGGCTGCCCCAATACCTGCTCAGGAGGCATTTATCCCATTGTCAATCGGCCTTTGGCGGCCCCCAACAGACAACGACCGGGCTGGGCAGACTGCAGAATGGAAAAGGTACGGGTTGCATCAGATGCGCACATCCGTCATCGCCTGCACCACCCTCGCCTCTGGGCGGCAGCCAGACAATTCTGCAACGGCAACGGTGACTATTCGCCGATTTGCCGAAATCATGGCTCCAGGTTTGGCCTGGGGATTCCACGCGCAGACCGACTTCACCATTTCTGCCACTGACGGATCCATCACCATTCACACCGCCCTCAAGCCCTTCGGGCCGGCACCCAAGACTCTGCCCAGGGTTGGGCTAGATCTGTTGCTGCCACCCATCTCCAGCTCCACTACCTCGGTCACCTGGATTGGCCGCGGACCAGGCGAGTCCTACACAGACAAGTTCTCCTCACAGCTCACCGGAATCCACAGCTCATCACTCTCATCGCTCCAAACGCACTACGATGTGCCTCAAGAGAACGGCAATCATATCGACACCCGCCGGCTAGTCATCAGGGGTCTAGGGGGGTTTGAAGTCACATACAGCCCCGGAGCCCAGGAACGCCGGTATTTCCAATGGGCTCTGCTTGCATACGATGCTGATACTCTAGAAAAGGCTGCACATCCTTGCGACCTTGTCGCAGCACCCTTTCCATTGTTGAGATTGGATTGTGATAATGCAGGTCTAGGCACAGCTGCTTGTGGTCCTGGCCCGAGGCAGGAGTGTCAGGTTGAATGCAGAGAGCGGGAGTTTGGCTTTACACTCAGACCACTGTAGAAGGTCATCTTCATCTGATGGCTGGCTATGACGAGTGCTTGATACGTTAACTAATAACGAAAGGCAGACGGGCAGAACATGAGAAGATCAGGCCGGAACCGAGAGACGTCGTCGTTTTTCAAGAGTTGATTCCTAAAAAGCTATATTCGCCGCCCGCCTTTTCAACAGAAACCCCAGACCAAGCAGATCATTCCTGACATGAGATGCCATCTATATACACCACGCCTGGGGATATCTTGTCATGCCGGCCAACGTGCGGAGGAAATAGGGTAACTGCTCTGCATTAGTCTCCACTCCGAGAGAGAGTAGAATTAAGGTTTGTGTCGCACGTGGGTTTTTTTTCCAACGGCTCATGCATTATTACATGTGTATTATTAACCAAGCACACGTGTACACACACTGTACCTGGATGTCAACTCACTCGCTCACTCGCTTGCAGGTGGAGCCCTTTCCCCTCCCCCTCCCTCCCCTCCCCCGCATTTGACATAATACATGTACGTACACATGTGGACCCGCCCCTAGTTCCCCCCCCACTCGAAGATACGGGTTCTTTCTTACTGCCTGGTTCTCTCTCCCACATCAGATATCACGCCTACAGTTCATATGATTATGTACTTACAGTGAGATAATAGTATACCCGTGGAGGTGTAGTTGTTCAGCACAGATTGGAAAAGTTACCAAAGCGAGTTCAGCGTAAACATGCTCAGTCAGTCAGTCATGCAGGAGATGTACATTTATTTCCCTGCTACAGGGAACCAGTCATATCCTGTTCTACCCCAGTGCAAGATATCTGCCATATCCCACCATGATTCTCTTCTCTTTCCTTCTCTTCTCCCTGGTTCTCCATAGATACACAATCCGTGTTTGTATCCACACACTTGTTAGATCGACCCCATCGGCTTTTCGAGAAATATCAACAGCAACAGTTCCCCTCCCTTGCTAGTGAAATGCTGATCCTCAGAGAGCTGACCTAGGTGTCGGTCGATTGATTGATCAAGTATAGATAGGCTTCAAGAGTCTGTGGATATTTCATATGAAGCCCATAACAATTTCACCAAGGTGTCAACTTGACAGAAATCTTGTCGCTCTTGCTTCGGATAGCTCTCTCGAGGTATCTTCAAGGGTTGCCAAGCAGTCTCCTCCAGTGGGGAGGGCTGCAGTTGCCTGTTGTTACAGAGGCGGTGTTGATGACGTGCCATCTGTTTGGTTGAAAGACAATGTCGTCGTTTCTTCAGTTTTGTGCTGTAGGCCAATAGGAAGAACCAGCGATATTGTAGTAACAAGCCAGGTTATGCTGTAGGGCCGAGAGAAAAATCGCCCATATTTTCAGATGTTTCAAATCCTCCACTGCTCAGCGGCAGTACGTTGTCCTCCATGTCCAAAACTCTTAA
The DNA here is from genome assembly GCA_003709825.1 of Chaetothyriales sp. CBS 135597. Classification (NCBI taxonomy): domain Eukaryota; kingdom Fungi; phylum Ascomycota; class Eurotiomycetes; order Chaetothyriales; species Chaetothyriales sp. CBS 135597. The sequence continues at coordinate 283,810 of QQXN01000014.1, read as the reverse complement.
TTCTCTCTTCTCAGATAAGAAGCACATAAAATCGCGGTAAATAACAGCTTGAATACAGGGCCATGGAAACATCAGAAGGGCTTTTGTGTGTGGAAGTTGAAAATTGAAACTGGTGTCGTGACTCATGCCATCAGTGAGACTGGAAGGGCTACGAGCCTGTGGAATAACAGTTGACCGAAACAATGGTTTGTGGAGGTCCCACCGGTGTGTAGTCGCCCACTTCGTCGGTAATAGTGGCAGTCCAACCGGAAATACCGACGAAATCGCAGGCACCGGTGCCGGCAGCAACACCAATAGCATGTATAGTGGGGCTGCAGCAGGCGCCAAGCGCATAGGCTGGCAAGTCCAGACAGGTGACGTTGCACATATTATCCCAGCCGGAGTCGGGTTCGATCCATGTGCCGAACTGCTGGGCACCACCTAGCATGACAATGTTGGTGGGCCAGTCGGTGAAGTTGGAAGCCGAGACATGATCGCGGAGCTGGAGGGAAGGGGGTTCTGCTCGCTTTGAGATGAGGCTGAGGCCGATAGTTCGTGATATAGGGTTGGCAGAGGTGGGGGTGAGGAGCAGGGCAGCAAAGACAAGACACCACATATCAAGCAGACAATGCATATTGGAGGTGGTCAAAAAAGGATGGTTATCGACGCGAGGGTATGCTGAATGGTTGGTAATGACAGTCCAGTGGGTTGGTAGTTGGTCAAAATGCTTGCTGCGGTAAGGCTGTAGGGCGCGGAGTATTACTAGGATCGACGTCGATAATATAGAGTTGAGGTATAGCTAGTTGCTAGTTGCTAGTTGGCGATAACAGTTGACTGACAGGGGAGGTGGAGTTCGGGTGATGAAGCAGACAGACGCCAGGATACGCCTAACACTATCGGATCTTTCGTGTTGGAGCGGTCAGACCAAAAAACAGCAAAGATTGACTTGCTCTGGGTTGTTGTTGAGGGGGTCAGGGTGGTGTGCGGTGCAAAATGCAAATGGCTAAATGATTGATTGAGGACAGTCAAGCACACGAGCGAAGGAATGTACAGTACAGTAGTCGAGGACTGGAGAGCACAGGGGAGAATGGGTAGAGGGTAACCATCTTATGTCGCTTCTGTCAGATTTTGACTTTGGCTTTTGGCTTAAGTTACAGGCGGCTGGCAGGTGCAAGCCCCGCGCCAAGAAGGCCGGGCTAATTAATGAGCGCCCTTGCATGGGCAACGCCTTGGCTTGGCTTGGTCAATTAGCGGCAACCACAGTAACACTCTCTGTATTTCAGCATCACGACGAGTACACGTCTTGATTGTGCTCTAGGCTAATTATACAGACAGCTGTGGCATATCACCGCCTGTTCGTGATCGACAAACAACTGATCAACGTTGCACAGCATGACAGCATGTCCAAGGCTTGGTCTGCTGGGTGTGCGGCTTGGCTTGGGCCCCCAGCCTCCGAAGTCTGAGATTTTCTCCGACAGAGTCAATGCACTCTATTGGCCGTGTTAGGTCTCACGAGCGAGAGGCTTCCGAGGTATGGAAGAGGCCAGTAAGAGGGCTGAGCCAGCTTGCAGGTGTAGACCTACGAATTGGTACATATAGGACAGCCAAACCAATCGGGGCAAATCGAGGGCAGTGCCTGCCTCCTCTGACCAGGGCTGCTCTGACCCCACAGTGTGTCGACTTGAAACAGGCACGAGAGCACAGGAAAGAGCGTGAGTGGATGTGGCGCACCTTCCCAGCCTCACCGTTGTCAGTTCTGCACCACTTGGATGTTGTTCTTCTTCTTCCATCGGTCCATCTCGTCCTGTTTAGCCTTGTACTGCTTCATTAGCTCGTCCAGCAGCTGCTTAAACCCGTCCGAGTTAGTCTTAAGAGCGGGCAGGACCTCTTTGACCGTGCGCTCGACCAGCACGCCGTTGGTCAGCCTGAAGCACTTGCGGTCTTGGGGCAACGGCTGCAGCGATTCCATCACCAGTCTACCGTGGCAATCAGTCTCGATGTCGGTCGGCATAGGCTGCGGCTGGCAGCAACACTGACCTGTGCTCTTCAATCTCCTGCTCAATCTCGCCCACCTTCTGGGCCAGCGACTGCAGTGTGTTCTTGTAGTTGGTGTACTGGGTCTGTAGGTCTGCGTCTGGTCAGCTCAATGAAGCGGCATAGCCAGTCCCAGCGAGGATGGCTCATGCAGGCCTGATTACACACGCACCTTGCTGCTTGCGCACCGCCGCCTCGTTGGTAGCGGCCATGACTGTGGGGGAGAAAATGGGAGTGGCGAATGGGAACGGGAGAATTATTGTTGGACGGGAAATAAATTAAAAAATATATAAATGATAATTGATTCTTTCGGCCATGGAGTCCTTTTTTCCAGAACAAAAAGGCCCAGCAGCTTCTATGAGATTTTCTGATATTTGCCAGATGACGCTCAATAACAGCCACGTAGAAAATGAGATCGTTATTCATCACGTGTCAGCTTTGCACATTCTTTCCCTCTTGTCAGCATTTGCCCAACGTTACAATAATTCTCTGCACAGCTTCGATCATTTCATAGATGGTTTATCTCTGTTGTTTGTTACCAACGGGCAAGACGATCATTTGATTTCCATTGTTCGAAATAGGAGTTTGAACCCCTCTTCCAGTGGTACAGCAACAGGGGGTATTTGAGGTTGGGTTGCTGACAGCATTAAATGGCAGTAGTAAAGTGTGCGGATAGACCAGCTGGATGGTGAGCTCGCATATCTCGATGCTTTCTGTGTTTTAATGTCCAGAGCCTATGAATTGTACATAATTTTCTATCTTTGATTGGGCATCATTGGGCAGACAACATGCTTCAAGACTCAATTCAAGGTGTCGAGCGGGGAACCCAAGCGGGGAACCCAAGCCTCTATCATTGGCCCGAGAGGGGGAGTCAGGAACCCGTGACTAGGCTAGGAAAAAAGGAGGGACAGTAGAAACTGGGAGAACAGTCGTTGAAGTCGAGCGTCAACAGTGTTAGTCGGGTGCAGAATAGGGCGCGATACAGGGCAGTGGGTAGTCAAGCAGCGGCTCGCTGTCCAAAGTTAGGGGTGGAAAGGCGGGCATTTCTGATGCCAGAGGCTGTCATTTTCGGCGTCGTTTTCACACGTAGGTCCCTATATTTTACACGTGTATGTGTAAAACGACAAAAAAAATAACCAACACCGCTGGCCTCCCACAGTCTTGGGCGGTCCTCGTCCCACTGTGCGGCTGCGTGCCTCGTCTTCTCGATGGAGCACAACAACAGCGCCAAGAGACGAAAACTCAACTCAGCCAGTGCATCGACGACGACGACGACTTCTTCACTACAGCCCGACACCGACGATCTTGGTCCGTCTCTGAGCCGGCACCAACTGGCCAAACGGCCGCGTCCAGGGAACGGCCGCGTCCCCAATGGCCAGCGGCGCCAGACCGAGCCCGACGCCGCCGAACCCGAGCCTGATGTGGCTGACGAGGATACGTACGAGCTTGACCGCGACTGGTACGCCGGCGATGAGTTCGGCCACACGTTCGGCGACGAGTCGCATAATCCCTTTGGCAGCGCTGGCGACATCTCCTGGGCAGACAGACAACGGGAGCAGGCGCTGGAGAACAAGAGGCTGGGCAAGCGCATGACGGCCAAAGCTGCACAGCGGCAACGAGAAGTCGACGCATGGGAGACCAACCGCATGCTGGGGTCCGGCGTCGCCCAACGTCGTGATCACGCCGGAGACTGGGATAACGACGACGATGATGAGACGACACGCGTGCATCTACTCGTCCACGACCTAAGGCCGCCCTTCCTCGATGGCAAGACCGTTTTCACCAAGCAGCTCGAGCCTGTGCCAGCAGTCAGAGACAGCCAGAGCGACATGGCTGTATTCAGCCGCAAGGGGAGCAAGGTGGTCAAAGAGCGTCGGCAGCAACGAGAGCGCCAGAAGCAGGCACACGATGCCACCAATGCTGCCGGCACTGCGCTGGGCAACATCATGGGCATCAAGGACGAAGAGACCGACAGTGCCGTGGCTGCGCCTGGCAAGCAGCCCAAGCATGGCGGCAGCAAGTTCGCCAGCCATCTCAAAAAGGCCGAGACGGGCAGCAGCACGTTCAGCAAGACCAAGTCACTGAAGGAGCAGCGAGAGTATCTACCGGCCTTTGCGGTGCGTGAGGAACTGTTGCGTGTCATCCGCGACAACCAAGTCATCATCGTCGTTGGTCAGACCGGCTCCGGCAAGACCACCCAGCTGACGCAGTTCCTGTACGAGGATGGCTACGGCCAGCTCGGCATGATCGGATGCACGCAGCCGCGTCGTGTGGCTGCCATGAGCGTTGCCAAGCGAGTCAGTGAAGAGATGGAAGTCCCGTTGGGAGGCCTGGTCGGATATGCCATTCGTTTTGAGGATTGTACCAGCAATGAGACGGTCATCAAGTGTAAGTCGGCCAACCAAACCCCAAGTCGATACACCCTAGAACTGACCCATTCTCTCCACGCAGATATGACCGACGGTGTCCTTTTGAGAGAGTCTCTGACCCAGCCCGACCTGGACAAGTATTCATGTATCATCATGGACGAAGCGCATGAACGTGCCCTCAACACCGATGTCCTCATGGGTCTCATCAAAAAAGTACTCGCTCGCCGCAGAGATCTCAAGCTGATCGTCACGTCAGCCACGATGAACTCGGAGCGCTTCTCCCGCTTCTATGGCGGTGCCCCCGAGTTCATCATCCCCGGCCGCACATTTCCTGTCGACATACAATTTTCTCGCTCTCCCTGCGAAGACTACGTCGACAGCGCCGTCAAGCAGACACTGGCCATCCATGTCTCGCACCCGCCAGGTGACATTCTCGTCTTCATGACCGGCCAGGAGGACATTGAAGCGACTTGTGAGCTGGTTGAGGAAAGGCTGCACCAGTTGGTCGATCCGCCCAAGCTGCTCATCCTGCCCATCTACTCACAGATGCCGGCCGATCTCCAAGCCAGGATCTTTGACCCGGCGCCTCCTGGTGTACGCAAGCTGATTGTTGCCACCAACATTGCCGAGACGTCTCTGACAGTGGACGGCATCATGTATGTTGTTGACTCGGGCTTTTCCAAGCTCAAGGTCTACAACCCACGTATGGGCATGGACACGCTGCAAATCACGCCCATTTCCCAGGCCAACGCCTCACAGCGCGCAGGCCGTGCAGGCCGTACCGGTCCTGGCAAGGCCTTCCATCTCTACACAGAACAGGCGTTCAAGAATGAATTCTACATTCAAACCATTCCTGAAATCCAACGAACCAACCTTGCCAACATCCTCCTTCTCCTCAAGTCGCTCGGAGTCAAGGACCTGCTCGACTTCGACTTTATGGATCCGCCTCCCCAAGACACCATCACCACCTCCCTCTTCGACTTATGGGCCCTTGGTGCTCTTGATCACGTCGGTGAACTCACGCCCATCGGCCGAACGATGACTGCCTTTCCGATGGATCCGTCCCTGGCCAAGATGCTCATCACCTCGGCTACCGAGTATGGCTGCAGCGAAGAAATGCTCACTATTGTCAGCATGCTCAGTGTCCCCTCGGTGTTCTACCGACCCAAAGAGCGGCAAGAAGAGTCGGACGCGGCGCGCGAAAAGTTCTTTGTACCCGAGTCCGATCACCTCACCTTGCTGCATGTTTACACCCAGTGGAAGAGCAACGGCTACAGCGACTCTTGGTGCACCCGCCACTTCCTTCACCCCAAAGCCCTCCGCCGAGCAAAGGAGATCCGCGACCAGCTGAACGATATCATGCTTTCACAGCACAATATGCCCCTCGTCTCTTGTGGCACAGATTGGGATGTTGCCCGCAAGTGCATATGCTCTGGCTACTATCACCAGGCGGCGCGGGTCAAGGGCATTGGCGAGTACATGAATCTGCGGACCAGTGTGACCATGTTATTGCACCCCACGTCGGCGCTGTATGGCCTCGGCTACCTGCCTGATTACGTTGTCTATCACGAGTTGATCCTGACGAGTAAAGAGTACATGAGCTGTGTGACCAGTGTCGATCCCCATTGGCTTGCCGATCTGGGCGCGGTCTTTTATAGCCTGAAGAGCAAGGGGTATAGTGCCAAGGAGAAGCGAATGATCGAGGGCGAGTTCAACAGAAAGATGGAGATTGAGATGAACATGGCCGAGGATAGAATAAAGGATGAGCGGCGAAAGGAGCTCGAAGCCGAGAAGGAGCGATTGCTTGCGGGCGCACGGCAAAAGGGAACGACAACGGCGGTAGTCAAGAAAATGGGCAGCAATGGTGTCGTGAAAAAGCCAATAGTTGGTAGGCGGAGAATGGGAGGATTTTGAATAGAAAAGTTCAGAATAAGAAGAGTTCAGCAGAAGGAAGTCCAGCAAGCTGTGTTAATATTAATAATAAAATGATGACAAGTGATCAGCTCTGTGAGGAGACTAGCTCTGTGGGATTGTTGCTGAAGGGAAGGAGCATTGAAGTGTTGCTGAAGGAAGGAGTGTTAAAGGAGCATTGAGTGTTGCTTTGTTCATAACTTTAATCCCCTTGGGGCAGGAATGACGTTATCATCCCCTCTGCTCCTTCCTAAGTTTACAATTATTTTCCCCAAACGCCCTGAACGCGTTTCTCCCACCACCAAGGGGTGATCCCATCTCATTACCACCGCCACCGCTGCCATGAGCCAGCTCCATCCTAACTCGGCTGCGGCCATGACCCAGCACCGAAGTGAAGCAGTCCGACTGGCCAAATCTCAAGAACGGGCGGTGGCGGAAAAGTGCAGGCGAAGCAACCAAACGATCCCCCCATACACCTTTGATGAACTGATCGGAAAGGGCACGTTTGGTCGTGTTTACAAAGGGTTGGCATGCTCCTCGCCCTCTACCTTCCTTCCCCCTGCATTCTGCTGACTTGGCCGGTCTGTAGACGCCAGCTGCCGTCGAATAAGGTGGTTGCAATCAAAGTCCTTGACATTGACGAGGCCGATTTCCAGGCGTTCGGCGACCAGAAAGACGAGCAAATCAGAGACTTTAATCGCGAGATCAAGATCCTGAGACAGGCACAAGAGAGCGGTGCTGTAAACCTGAATCAGATCATTGAAGCCCTGCCTGTCCACAGTCAGCTCTGGATGATCTGTGAACATTGTCCTGGCGGCAGTGTCAAAACCTTGGTATGGCACCTTTTGGCACCTTTTGGCGCCTTTTCTGGCCTTGACCGCCTTCCTGACTGACCTGGACTTCCAGATGCGGGCAACAAACGATCGCCTGGCCGAGAAGTACATTGTCATCGTTGCACGAGAACTCGCCAAGGCATTGAAAGGGTTACACAACGCAGGGATCATTCACCGTGATGTCAAGTGTCAGTGCTCGGCCACCGCGATATCGACCTCTCTGCTTACTCTGATCTTTTGCAGGCGCCAATGTCCTAGTCCACGAAGAAGGCCGGCTCGAGCTCTGTGATTTTGGGGTTGCAAACGTGCTGGACACGAGAACAGACAAGAGACGGACATTTATCGGCACACTGCACTGGATGCCGCCTGAGCTATGGTCTGAAAAGCCAGAGTACTCGGATGAGGTCAGTTCTGTCTACACCCCTGTTCCTTTTTGCACACATTTTGACATGTCTTAGGTCGATGTCTGGGGCTTTGGATGCACCCTCCATGAGTGTGCTATCGGTCGGCCTCCCAATTCGGATTTACGTGAACGACAGCAGCTCAAATCGCGCATGAGGAGATTGAAAGCTGCTGTCTCTTTGCCCGAAGCAGAAAAGGATAAATTCAGCGAGGGACTGCAGTCCTTGATCGAGTTTGTTCTTAACCCTGACCCTGCCACTCGACCCTCGATGAAAGAGGTCCTAGAGCATGACTACTTGATTAATTCTGAAGAGACACACCCAACCTCTTGGCTGGCGGAGCTGGTTCAGAACTATTACGGCTGGCTGTATCGAGGCGGTCAGCGCGTCTCTCTCTTCATGCCAGGCGGTGCAGCTGCGGCAAGCGAGGACCCAGACGTCGGCATCCAGGACAGCGACGATTGGAACTTTAGCATGACGCAGGATTTTGAGCGGCGAATGTCCCAAATGCTGGAAATCCCGGATGAAAGTGATCTCTCGGCTGCCTCGGCCTCCAGTCCTGGCGGCGACGACACGCCAAAGCAATCCAAAACAAGCCAGCCCTCTCCACCACGAGCCTTGACGGCGGCACAGCGAGCGAACTTTGAAATGCGAGTCAATCGAGGCGCTGCCGATCTTTCCAATCTCTTTGACCAGTCGGCGCCAGCATACGAATACAAGGCCAAGAATGATTTTGTCCCTATTCCAGAGCCACGGCGGATCTCGGATCTGCCATTTCGAGCCATGGCGGAGGAGCGACCCAGTTCGATCGCATCGAATGTCATTGACCTGGGGGACTTTGACCAAGCAGACTATGCTGCAGCCGCTCCACGCACAGACGACAACATCCACGTTCAAACCGCATACGCAACTCCACTCAAGGGGGAGACCATCCGGCTGGCCGATGCCTCTACATTGCGACAAAAGAGAGCAGACTCGAAAGGGCCACGCGACAATATTCCACCGACGCTCACAATTCGTCGGGCCAGCAGTGCGGACGACAGAAGTAGTCGTCAGTCTGATGCTGCTGCCTCGGATTTTGCCAGTGCTCAACTGGACGATTGGCCGATACTGAGCAAGCCCAAGACTGCTGGCTTAAGCCCTGCATTTGGTGAAGAAGACATCCCGAGCGGTTCACGTCCTGGGCATGCGACCATGGACTGGTCATTTAGCAGTGCAATGGCCGGTATGATACCGTCGCATCCGGAGCCACAGGAGCTTGCTAGTCCGTTGCATCTACAACATCAGCAAGACCAAGACCAGGCGCAGCTCCTGTTGGATCAAGGTGCCTTTTCAGAGCCGGGGCCTGTGGAAGAAGACGATGAATTCCCGGTCCTTTCACAAACCGTCAGACCTTCTGCTTCGGCACCCAAGTCAGCACGCGCAACGCTGGACTGGTCTTTTAGCACGGCCATGTCCGAGTTACAGAGTGAGGCTTCCACGTCGGCGAGACAACAGACGACCCCGAGACGGACTCCTCTGCTACGGCAAATGACTATGCCAGTCACCACCAGTGATTTTTCACAAACTCAGGCACCTGACTCCAACATCCTTGAGCTCGGTCGACCGTCAACAGCACTGAGCGAGCCGTACTCAGAGTCGTCGCAGAGCAGTGCAGATGTCGATCCTTTTGGTCTGGAAGAAGGCGAGCCGCTGCCCGGTATTGACCAGAGAGCGGTTAGGGCGTTGTATGCCTCTCGAGGCCACGAATATGATGACATACCCGCGGGCACGATCCGTGAACCGTCGATGGCCGAGCAACAACAGCCGGCGTCGACATTGTTGCAGCCGTACGGCTTTGGCCCTCCGGCCCGCATCGACTCACCTTCGTTCCCAGGGCAGATTGATATAGCCGCCTTGATGCCGCCGACGAGTGGTCGGTCGTCGTCGCGAGCACACTCGAGCGTACCCAGTGGCGAGATGCGGCCAATCATCGAGGTCCCGCCGGCGGCACCACCCTCTCTGGCGGCCATGTCGAGCCAGGCCTCGGCCGAGGACGTGGCCAACGAGCTGTCGAGCCTGCTAGACTGTTTGCAGGCGCACATGGCGGCGGCCAGCACGGTTGTGCAGAGCCGGCGCGTGCGGGGGCGTAGCCTGAGACGGGCAGACGGCGAGAGCGATTGGGAAGATGAAGAATAGAGAGGACAAGAAGAAATGCGCAAAATAATAGCCCGTCGCGAGAACGCGGCGCCTGGCCTGGAGCGCCAGTGGGACAAAAGGATTCGCACCTCCTCGCGGTGTCCGGTGCAAGTAGCTGTGTAGCTGTTGTTAGACGCAGCGAAACCAAGACGAGTCCACAGAAGGAGACACTAATAAGAAGAATAAATGCTATCAAAGAGTAATAATGCTGGTGCTCGCTGTTCAAGTCATGTACATGTGTGCTGCTGCTGCTGCTGCCGCTGCTGCTGCTACTTGTTGCGCTCCTCCTTGCGCACGACGTCGCCAATGACAATCATTCCCAGACTGCGGACAACGTCTTGGACACTCCATCCCCACTGAACGCTGGCCATATCAGGGGCAAGCCCGGCCAGGACACAGCTATGCTCGCATTCCTGCATGAAGCGCTCGACAACGGCAGCCTCGAGGGGGCCGAGCGTCCAAGTGAATACCTCGCTGAGGCTGCTATCATTCGAATTAGAGTTCTTATTCTGATTAGCCGACGACGACGACGACGATGACTCCTCCTCCTGCTGCTGCTGCTGCTGCCAGTCCACATCGACATCCATCTTCCAGCCGTGGTCGAGCATGGTCCTGAGAGCAGGACGCAGCGAGCAAGGGGCGTGGAAGCGCGGCCGCAGGGATTTGGCGTGGATGATGTGCAGGGTGCGGAAGTGCGCGTTTGTAAAGCCAGTAGCGGCGGTATTGTCGCTGCTGCTGCTGCTGCTGCTGCTGGGGCTGGTCAGGAGCGGGGTGGTGGCCGGGCGGGTTGGGTCGGACGGGTAGGAGGGGGGTTTGAGGTAGGATGGGAGGCGTGGGGTGCTGCTGCTGGTGGCTTTTGATGGGCGTGGTTGTGGTCGAGGACGTGGTTGTGGTTGTGGAGGGGCTGTTGTTGCTGTTGCTGCTGCTGCTGCTGTTATTGTTGTTGTTACAGCTCCTGATCCCGTTGAAGGGGGCGGTGATGATAGCGATGACAGTGATGATGATGATGATGATGATGATGATGATGATGATCCTGCTGCTGCTGCTGCGGAGGCAGTGCCATCGAGTTGCTGGTGGTCAGCTGGTTTCTTCGTGTTGCTGCCGCCGCGCCAGAGCCAGGGCATCCATCCGGCTTTGGTGTCTGCTGGTGCTGGTGCTGGTTCTGCCTTTTGCTCTGTTGTTGTTTGCTCTACCTCCTCCTCCTCCTCCTCCTCCTCCTCCTCATCATCATCATCCAGACTCCCACTCGTAGTACTATCCAGCTTCGCACTCATCGTGCTCTCCTCGCCATCCTCATTCAGGTACCTGGACCGGGCGTTGAAGACCACCTTGCGCGGAGACTCGTTTGCACCCGCGGCGGAAAAGCGGGCGCCTTTCATGGCTGACCTTGGAGTGGGCGGGCATTGTTGGGCTGCAAGTGGAGAAAGGCGGGTGAGTTCTGGCGGAGTGATGTCGTGGGAGAGCGTGGAGTCGTTGAGGTTGACGGACACACGCTGAGGAGGACGAGGAGGAGGAGCGGGTGATGGCGACGGCGGTGGCTGTGATGATGATGATGATGCTGATTGTGATGAATGCTCAGTGCCACGGTCAACGGTCAGATGCAGCAGCGTGCTGTCCTTGCCCAACTGTGCAAACTTGACTGGGCTGCTGAGCATCTTGTCCAGATCAAAGGGCGTAGTAGTCGAAGCAGTCGTTGTAGCAGCCGTCGTAGTAGTAGTAGTAGTCGTCGTCGTCTTCCCGCTCTTCCATCGCTTCTCTGCCTGGGCGATGTCTCCTGAGCCAAAGACACCAGTCTGGGGGTTCTGCCAGAAGATGCCGCTGTTGTCGCCGCCGCCGCCGCCGTTGGACAGGAATGTGCTTGGGTTGATGTCCTCGCCGCGTTTCCATGGACTCGGCAGCAGGTTCCTTCTCGGCTTGTTGTGTTTGGCTTCATGTTGCTGATGATCCAGCTCTTCCCTCGGCGAGCTCGACCCGGCCTTGGCTTCTTCCAGCCAGATGTCGCCGCCATCGTCGTCCTCGTCTTGATATGCTGTTCCCACCTCCTCATCATCATCGCCGATGACCATCACCTGAGTCGGACCAGTATTCTCACTCTCGCCCTCGATCTGCCACCTTCGCTCCCCTGGTGTTTCATCTCTTGGGTCATCTTTCTCCAAGAGCTGCTCGTTTTCTCGCGACTGCACCTTGTTCTCTTGCGGGAGCTGCGGATACAACGGACTGGGCTCCTGTGCCTGTGTCTGCGTCTTTGCCAGCTGCTCGCCAAAGCGCAGGCCAGCACGAAGCTCTCGCTGGGTGCCGGAACTAAAGCCATCGTACAGTTCCCGCTCCAATATGGTTGGCGTCGTCGTCGTCGTCGTCGTCGTCATCTTCTTCTTCTCCTTCTTATGAGTCAAAGATCTATCGTCTCCGTTTCGTGGGAGCGAAACAAGGTCTTGCAGCACCCTGCCAGCGTGAAGAGCTTCCTTGGAGATGGTACGCTGGTGTCCTCGCCCTCGCTGGCTTGATCGGAAAAGCGGAGGGGGCGACGGCAGCCTGGGAGAAAAGTATTGACCCTGGAGAGGAGTGACCTTTCGGAGTCCTGCAGGCGCAGCGGCTCGCGGGATCTGGATGAGACTGCTGTCGTCGCAATTTCGTGTGATGGGGGGCGGCGATGAGGGCACCGTCGACGACAGCTCGGTCTCGTCATCCACCACCAGCTTGTATCGGGGCTCTGGCCGAGCTTCTGGCACAGGCTGGTCATGTGTTGTTTCCACAGCTGGGCCGGGGCCAGAGTTGTTGTTGTTGTCACTGGCTTCTTCGACAGCAGGTGTGCTCCGGAAGCGCGTTGCTGAAGGGATTGAGTCGAGGTCGATCATGGTAAACCCTTCGCTCTCCATGATGGTGTCAAACTCAACAGCACCAGCACCAGCACCAGCAGCTGACTCCTCCCTGCCGTCATGGTCACTGTCGTTGTCACCGTGGTACGAGGACGTCGGTGAGGGCGTGGGATAGCTCATGGCACTGCCGGCAGACACCTTGCGGAGCGACTGTTCCTGCTGCTTGATAGACAGCGCTCTCGGCCGCACAGAGACTCTGTTCAGGTCAATCTGCCGCAGCTCTGTGGCGCTCGAAGCCGCAATCGTGGGCGCTTCAGCCACGTCGACGCCTTCATCTTGATCGTTATGGATCGCAAACACGGCATTCTCATTTGACGGCGTCTCAGATGTGACTGACACTGATCTGTCTGTCCTGCCTGCGCTTCTCCTCTTCTTATTCTTGTTCTTGGCCGCTGTCTTCCTGGCTGTCCATTCGTCGCTGTCTGCATCATCTCCCAGCACAACGATGTCCAGGTCGGTGACGCTCGGCCGGCGTGATCGGCTACGGCTGCGACTGCGACTGCGGCTGCGGCTGCGGGTGTTGCCCCTGATTGGGCTTTGCTGGCGCCCTGTCCTTGTCCTTGTCCTTGTCCTTGTCCCTGACCCAGACGGCGACGACGACGACGTTCTCAATGGAATCGTTGTTGTTGCGACGTGAGAAGCCATGGTGAACCGGGCATCCGCATCTTCCGGCTCAGCCTCGACCGTGACTCTGACTTTCCACGGGCTCAGAGTCTTCTCCGTGACTGTCCTGGTTGGCGAATTTGCGACGATCGAGATGCTGGTATCGTTGTTGTTGCTGCTGTAGTTGGTGTTGTGTATCACACTGCCCTGTCGGCTCGGCGACTTGACTGGCGATCCCAGGCGGCGAGTCGCAGCGGGGGACTTGTAGGCGTCCAGCGCGTCAGCCAGCGGATCCAGAGAGCTGGACTCGTCGTCGTAAGCTCGGGCAAGATAAGAGGAGCCCGCCTGAGGAGGAGGAGGTGGCATATTGGAGACCGGGTGGGGGGGGTCGAACTGAGCAAGCAGCCTCTGTCTACCACAGGCAGCAGCAGGACTGTGTCAGTACAGTAATCAGTCTGGGGTTGCTGCCACTGCCACTGCCACTGCCACGCTTTCTATCACGTTTAATTGACTGACTACCTTGGGCACTGCTCTTCTTGGACGGAAAGTAAACAATGATGTAGGCTGGCGTGGTCTGATTGGTCCAGAGAAGTCTTGGCAGGATCCTGCGCTATTCCTAGTGTGGCCTTCCGACTTCAACTACTCGAGTCAGTCGCAATGGAGCAAGCCGACTCAAATCCAGCCTGATGCACTGCAAAATCAGGTGCAAGAGACGCCGATTGGAAGCCCGTTGTTGTCGTGCCATGGATTCCTCTGCAACTACCACTGGGACCCTCGGTTGGAGGACAGACAGTACGTCTGAGTCTGAGTCTGATTCTGACCCAGATTGATTCATTTCAGTCACAATCTACCTGAATGTATCTTCAGTACAAAACATGAGCCACCAAGGCTGCGCTGTGTGCGGTACCTCCCCCTCCCAGACTCCTTTAGCCCTTGTAGTCGGTCGTAACTTCGTCGTTTTTTCCAGCCTGTCAGACAGAGGCAAGATCAAAAACCATCCCATCATCGCGCATGCGCAGTCTTTCGTGGGTCAATATCAACCAGGTGCATGTCCATGTAAACAGGCCAGTCGGGCGCAAGGTTGCTGCGCACTTCGGTCAGCGGCTTCAGAGCCTCGTCAATGGCCTTCTTGTCCACGGTGCCGCGTGGCTGCGACTCAATCTGTGCCAGCTTCAACAGGTCCTCTTCCAGCTCCGTGTCCATGAGCCGGCTTGGCTGCGGCAGCACAGTACCCGACTTGGACGAGTGCGAGTGCAGGGTGGCGTAGGGCAGCTGCGGCCGTGTCGCTGCCTTCTCGGCCAGGTCGCTCAGGATGTTCAGCCCGGCCAGGCCGCCGATGGTCCGGGTCGACCGCGTTACGTGCATGTTCTGGCTGGCTGTTCGGTCCATCTCGGGCGCTGCCACCTCGGCTGTGTCCTCACCGTCCGAGTCGTGTGGCGATGAATCTGATCTGTCGTCGTCGTCGTCGTCCGCGTCGCGGTCGCGGTCTCGATGGCGGCCGCGCTTCCGTTCTCCATTGGCCTCGCCCTCCTTCTGCGACGTGGAGAAGAAGTGACGGGCCGCAATCTGGGCCTGATGCGACTGGAAGTTGAGCTCCTTGTCGGTGAACAGGCTGTGGATCGAGTATAGCGGGGCGAGCTGGTGGGCCAGCCCAGCCTCGGCTTTGCGGCCGGCAGGCGTCGAGGCACCATTGCGCGATGGGGAGCCGTAGTCATCGTCGACGAACTTGCGCTTGCGCTTGCCGCCGCCATGAGCAGCCTCGCCGTATCCGTTGAGCTCGTCGCCGCCGCCGTCACCGCGATGGCGCATGTGGCGCGTCTTGCGGCTGCTTGTTGCGCCTCCGGGCGAGGCCGGGTTGGCGATGGTGAACTGGCTGGGGTGCAGCAGCAGCGCATTAGTGTCTGCAATGTCGAGCTGCTCCTTCTCCTTCACCAGCCGCTGGCGCTTGGAGGCAAGCTGCTGGACCAGTCTCTCGCGCAGGGTCGACGTCATCGTCTCAGCCTCTTCGGCAATGAGATGCAGGCGGAAGTCGCATTCGTGTTTGAGTCGCTCGAGGCGCTGGTTGTGGGTGTTCTATGCTCCATTAGCAAAGCTGCGCCCTCGCACAGACTGCTGGCGCCACACTCACGGTGATCTGGATCAGGGCAAGTTCCTTGGCCTCCTTTGCGTCGTTGACCTCGCGCACAAACTCGGCATACCACTTGCCGGCCAGTGACGACAGCTCCGACTGGTAGGGCGTGCCCGAGGCCGCCTGCTCTGCCAGCCGTGCAATCTCCTCGGGTGAGTCGTCCATCGGCTCTGGCGTGTACGCATCGGCGTGGGTGATCAGATTCATGTCGCTTTGCAGCGCGATCAGCTGCCGGCGGTAGTGACTCTCACGGTTGGAGCTGAAGTCATCGAGCAGATCTTGCTGGTGAGCCAGGTGCTGCGTCCGCCGGCGATCTCGTTTCGACAGTGCCTGGGGCGCAGGCGGCGAGGGAGACCTATTTGCATTGCCTAACGTATAGCCCGAGCGGCCGCCTTGTGCAAGGGGCGAGGTAAGTGTGGGTGAATAGGCCATTGTTAGACAGAAGTGTTGAGGCTGTAGGCAGAATGTCTTCTATTGCAGGTGGTGTGCGAATACTGAAGCAGGAGCTGCTCCAGTGCAAACACAGCAAAGATGCCAAGCCTAAACCAAGCTAAACCAAGCTAACCCAACCTGGCTCTCTGACCACAGACGCCAAGCCGCATTTGGACGGAATAAGCAAAGAGAATATACTTCGGCCACCGCCGTCACTTTCCTCATCCTCAAGATGATTCGCCCAAACCTATGGCGTCTCATTCAAGATTCAGGCTCTATAATCCACCCAGGCGGTACCACTGTACACCGCATAGTTAATTAGTCAATCTTTCCGAGCTCCATGAAGTCATTGACCTATAAGCTCGGCGGACCTGCATGTGGCCCTCCCCCCGAGGCAAAAGTCGTAGACTGTCTAGACTGTCTGTGATAGCTCTCTTGGCCGGCAAGAGTTGTAGACTGTGATACCTCCCTTGGCCAGCATGGGCCCAACTCTTATCCGTAACGTGCTGCTGTTCGACGGCGAGTCGGTCCTTGACGATGCCACCGTCATCTTCGAGCCCAGCTCCGGCCTGATCACATCCGTGTCCACCGGTCAAGTCGATCCGTGCTCGTACCCGGCTGGAGCGACGGTGATTGATGGCCGTGGCCATACTCTTCTGCCGGGTTTGATTGACACACATATCCATTGCCATGAGCTCCACGCCCCTGAAGGCAATGACCCTTTCAATGTTCTGGCTCTTCCACTCAGAGCCGGCGTCACCACTGTGTGCGACATGCACACCGACGTAGAGGTCGTCCATTTGCTGCAGAAAGGCGTCAGGGCGAATCTCAAGCAAGCAAGGAAGCTTGGAGCTGCTGGGCGGGTCAGCTTTTCCGACCTGAAGAGCAGCCATCTTGGTGCCACCATCAAAGACGGTTGGCCAAAGCCCATCGTCCTCGGCCATAATCCAACAGAAAAGGTAAAAATTCCTCTTCTGCTTTTCGCCCTTGCTTGCATTCTTGATCGCCAACCGGTGCTAGATCAAAGAACGAGTCGCTGGCTGGCCGGATGTCGCTGCTTCCAACGCTGCTGCTTTTGTAAATGAGCATAAAGCCGCGGGTGCCGACTACATCAAGCTTATGCAGGAGGACTGTTGTGTCTTCGCCTTACCAACCGGGTCCATTCCATCAGCCACGCTGGCTCTGCAAACTGCAATCGTCGATGCTGCCCATGCGGTCGGCTTGAAATGCTATGGCCACGCGACAAGCATCGCAAGCACCGAGCTTGTTCTAAACGCCGGTGCCGACGGTCTGACCCATACATTTATCGACCAGCCTCCCACCCCGGCTATTCTGCAGCTGTACAAGGAGAAGAAGGCATTTGTCATTCCCACGCTCGTGGCCATGGCCAGTCTGACCAAGGAGGAAGGCGAGCTGAGGCAGAAATTCGCCGACCTCGCCTTCGGGAAGCGGTTGATTGACGATTGGACCCGGGACAGAGGGTTGGAAACACTGGGCATGGCGGCACCCACTGCCAAAGTGCAAAATGCCTATGACAGCATCATCCAGCTGAAGAAAGCCGGCATTGACGTCGTCGCCGGCACCGACAGCTCCATCGGACTCCAAGGAACCATGGTCGGCCCCAGCTTATGGATGGAGCTGTACATGTACGTCGAGAGATGCGGCTTCACCCCCGTGGAAGCATTGAGCAGCGCCACCAGCGTAGCCGCCCGCAGATTCGGCTTCCACGACAGGGGCACCGTCAAGGAAGGAAACCAGGCCGACTTGGTCCTCGTCAGCGGCGATGTCACAAAGGACTTGGCCAAGCTTTGGCAGGGAGATGGAATCACCCGAGTCTGGAAATCCGGTATTCCAGCTGTTGAGGTTAAGTAAGGAAAGGATGAGGAGAAAGTCGCAACGATGAGGGAGAACTCACAACGACGACAAGTCAGTAGAATAGAGTCGTCTGTAGTCGAATCAAGCACCATCGGATCGGGTTTCCGGGTCTTGGCAGGCGTATTGTTTGATTTCTTACGGTAAATACGCTGTAACGTAACAGTATCATAATCAGCATTCATTTTTCATTTATCACAATGTTTTTTTTCGTTCACTCATTCTATCGTCGTAATCATAACACAGTAAGCATCCGAAATCGTTGACAAAGTCCAAAGACCAGAAGAATATCTTCATCAGTCCATGATATGCTCCAAAGACCGCAAGAATATCTCCATCAGTCCATGATATGCAAACCAAAACGAGTGTCTAAATATGACAAAAGTAAAGGGAAAGGAAAGAAAGAGAAAGCCAGGTTAGTGATGACTCTTCTTCCGCCCATCGGGGCCGAAGATGCCGTCGACAAAGCTACCAAGCACCTTGCCAGCTGTACCCTTGCCCTGCAGGATCTCTTCAATGCGATCGACTAGCGGGTCTTCCGAATCGATTCTCTTATTTCCCTTGCTGTCGAAGCGCGGCGGCAGGTCGACGGTGGAATCAGAATCGTCGGGCGATGCGGCCCGATGTCGATCGCCGTTGGTCACAGAACGGGCGTTTGGCGGCTCAGAGCTTCGTCGGCTGTGGTGATGGCGATGGCGGCGTCGCCTCCGGTCGTCATCGCCGCTAGAGTCGCTGTCAGCGTCGAGGCTGCGACGGCTGTGGCTGCCCCTGTCGCGCGACCGACGATCCCGGTCCTCGACGGGCGAGTCTGTATCATCGCCGGCTTCATATCCTCGCTCGCGCTGACGATGCGACCGTGGTGGCTCGGGACTGACCGGCTCACACAGTTCCACAGATTTAATATCCGGTCGCTCGGCAAATTGGACCGACTTGCGTGAGCTGGATGGCGGCGGCTGAGAGACAGCTCGTGGAAGAGGGGGTGGAGATAGCTGACTAGCCGGAGGAGATGGTTGACGGACCGGAGGTGATTGACGAGCAGGAGACAGCTGGCGAGTGACAGGCGATGGCTGGCGAACAGGAGGAGATGGATCACGCTCAGTAGGCGGGATATACGTGCGGACTGGAGAGCCATCTAGGGTGGGTGGCTGGGGAGAGACAATCGGCGGTGGGTGCCCGTACTCGGCTGCATCTGGGGACGGAGTAAAGTCGCGTGGTGCACTTACACCAGCTGACGAGAGTCAGAATTAAAAACAAAGCGTTCCCAACGTGGAATGGGGCTAATCAGGGGTGCCACAACATACCAGGTGGCGGGGCAGAGTTGGTAGTGGGAAACGTGGGATTCGGTAGCACACTCACATTCTCATCTCCGCCCCGGCGTGGTGGTGCGTATGGATTGGCGCCCGCGGCGTAGGGAGGATAGCCCGGCGCTGGCGACGGACTCGGCTGGGGCTGCTGGTTCTGCTGTTGTAGTTGTCCAGCGTAGTCGACCGGGTATGGAGAAGGCGCCGGGTACGGGGCCGGGCCCGGGGCCGGGCCCGGGGCCGGGGCAGTCTGAACAGGCTGCTGTGGTGGGTTTGGCCCAGGTGGAGGCGGGAACTGACTTGTTTGCGGGAACTGATTTGGTTGCGGGTAGTAGGGTTGCTGCTGAGGCTGATAGCCTTCAGTAGGTGCCGTCTGTTGGGGGGCAGTGGCGTAGGCTGGGTTGTACGTATCGTCGTAGGGATCCGCGTATTGCTCTCGTTCTAGACATGTCAGTGCAATTCAGGGGATTGCAGAGTCAAACTCACCCTTGCGAGAGCGGCGTGAACGGCGTCTCACTCGGTCACGGTCACGATCGCGGTCATGATCACGATCACGGTCACGATCACGGTCTTCCTGTGCCTCGATTGCAGCAGTTGCCAGACCAGCGCCGGCAACCGCAGCGGCAGCCTCGCGACCGCCAGACCTGGAACGAGACCGTCGATGTCGGTGTCGATGGCCGTCAGGAGAGGAGCTTCGCGATCGGCTCCGTCGCTCCGGGCTCAGATCACGGGTTTCGCGAGCGGCGTGCGTGGCGGGCACAACAGCCGTCTGAGAGGCATAGTAAGGCTCCTGGGGCGGTGGCCGGCCGTACTGGTCGCTACCTGGGTAGTATTCTCGACCATAGTTGTTGCCATACATGGCTCCGTCGCCATACTCAATCATGGGCTGGCCGGCATTGTGGTCTCGCGGATAGTCCGAGTACTCCGATCGCGCGCGGCTGCGAGATCTAGACGCACGGCGAGCAGCACGTCTCTGCTCATGCGCGATGCTTTCGGCCTCTCTATGGGCCTTCTTCTTCTCGTAAAGACCGGCAATCGCGGCAGTGCCCAGGCCGGCAGCAACGATGGGAACGGCCTGGCGGATTCTGCTCCTGGACCGGCTGCGGCCACCGCGAGACTTACTTCGGGCATGTTCAATCAGAGCTGTCACAGCGGCACCGGCAGCACCGGCCTCGGCCATGCGGAGGTTCCTGTGGTTCGGATTGCGAGCGTCATCCGCAGGTGCATCGGGGTCATTGGCCAACTCGTGCACCGACGCCGGTCTTCTGCGCGACTGGCTGCGGCCTCTGGGCGGCGACCGCTCGTTCTTGTCACCCATCTTGCGCTGGGCAATTGCTGCCGCCGCCGCGAGGGCAGCGGCGCCCAGGCCGACAGCGCCCCAAGTCTTGAGCTTGGAACGCGACGAGGACCTGCTGCGCGAGTATCTGCGCCGTGGAGAGGACGTGTCAGACCGAGCCCGAGATCTGGCCCGGCTCCGGTGACGGTGGCGATGGCTGTCACGCTCCTCAGACTCAGAGCGCGCCCGATGCCGGCTAAGGCTACGATGCACACGACTGATGCCTTCGGCAGCAACGGCGCCCAGTGCACCCGCACCAACATCGCGACCAAGCCGGCCAACGCCGTGCGCGGTGTCCTTGCCTCGCTTCTTGCTATGGCTGCGCAGAATCTCGGCAGCGCCAACACCAGCTATGGCACCGGCCGCCAGGTTTTTCCGATGTCGCGACCTATCATCGTCCGAGTCATATTCCTCCTTGGTGCGCTTGACATAGACGATGCTGTCGTCGCTGCTGTACGAGTTGCGTCGACTACGGCGACCGGCCTGCGAGACAGAGTCGTCGGGTGAGAGCTCGCGCCGCATGGACTTGCGCTCGCGCCATTCGTCCTCTCTCGGCTCATCGATCCGCTCCTTGACCTTCTTCTCGTAGAAGTACTCCTCCTCAGCGGGCCGAGGCGGCGGATCCGGCGAGCGAGGTCGGCGCACCACACTACGCTCTTCATCCGCGTCGGATTTACGCACGCTGACATAGTCGTCGTCGCGCACGCGCTCACGGATAATGATGGGATCCTGTCTGATGATGATTGTCTGCGGCGGCGGCTGCGGTGCTGGGGCATAGTAGTCCGTCTGGCGTGTGTACCGGGCCAGGTCGCGGTCGTCAAAGCCACGCGGAGCCGAGACAATATCGTAGTCGTCGCGGTAGTCGCGGTGTATGACATGTGTATCGCGGCGATCGTCCAGACGCGCCACTGTGAGATCGTCGCGCTCTAGTCGGGGATCAGTGACCTCCTTGGTGCGACGGATCACGATCTCATCGCGGTCATCCACTCGGTCCTCTCGCCGTGGCGGTAGTGTTTCGTAGTAGGAGCGTCGATCGTCGTCGCGCGTGTCGCGGTGAATGACAATTTGCTCAGACGAGTGGCGCGGCTCCTCATGTCGCACCACCTCTCGCACCGGCTCGCCCACTTCGCGCTCGCGGCGCAGGATCCGGGTCGTCTCAACCCGCTCGCCCGGCCGCTCCGGCACGAAAGAGTGGCGGTCCACAGAGCGCGAGTCGTCATCCTTGACGATGTACCTCGTCACCTTCGTAACACCGCCATCGCGCCGACTCCTCGAGACAGCAGAGCGCGAGTCATCGTAGCGATAGATGGTCGACATGATGGTGGTGGGGGGGCGTGAGGCTGACAGGCAGTTAGGGGCTCAGCGCCTCAGGAACCAAAGCCGTAGGGCGATGGATGAGAAAATAACCAAGATGGCAAAATGGGAGTGAGTATATCTCCAGTCTCTGGGTGTTGCTCTGGTCACCTGCTTGGTTTTCGTGGTGGTTTTGGAGAGTGGCGGTTGCCTGGAATGAGGCAAAAGCGGGCAGATGACAAGATGACAAGATGACGATGGAGGGACAGAAGGTTGAGATTTCCGGCGGGGTTGAACTCTCCAGGCGTTGTTGGGCTGAACACGAGGGCTGTGGACTGAACCGGCGGCTGTTGGCTTGAGCTAATTGCCTGGCTCTTGACCAGGGTATTGTGGACTCTCGGGGGAGGCGGTGTGTGATGTAAGAGAGCGAGAGAGAGAGGAAGTAAGAGATCTGAGAAGGTGGCGGGGAAGTGGGCCGGCCACCTGGCTGGTCTATGGGCTGCTGGTCCTATCTAATGTGTACTACATTGCTGCCCAGAGAATAGGCAACAGATGGCTGATGGGCCAACTACATGTTGCATCATCGCATCATCGGAGGCTTGCTGACTGTTGTACAGTCGTGCATGTTGTACACAGCCATGCGGCTGACAAAGAATGGGGTGTGCAAGGCGGGCCAACCGAGGTGACGTCACTGGCCAGCCAAAGTTGTTTACCAGGGCAGTAGCCCCACACTCTGAGCTGAGTCATTGAGGCAGTCGCATTCCTCACTTCTTCTGCCAAGGCCAAGACTGGTGGAAAAAGACGACGAGGCACTCAAGTCAGATTCCCCTTGTCCGTACAAGTCCTAGGTTGACTATGGCTGGTCGAGGAGGCCGTTTTCCATCTCTGGAGAATAATGAAATTGTTAAGCCTGGAAGAGAAAGGAATTGTACAGCCGGATGCTGGCTCACTATGTACTGTACTCGGCTGCCAACCCCGACAACACGCTCCCTCTCCCTCTCTCTCTTCTCTATCCGTTCTTACATTTCCCGGCCTTCTTCGGCCATCCCTTTCCAATCCTGCCCAAGATACGCTAAAGGGAATGTTGTAATAGTCGCAGTATTTTGTCGCAATAATAGTGCTGGCACTAGTAGTAGTAATAGTAGTATGAGTAACCGCATGCTTTTTGGGGTCCGCTGGGGTATCGTTTTTATATTTTTGTCCTCGACAGTCGCCGGCCCAGGGCGAGGTGAGGCTGTGACAAAAGAAAATCGTCAAATCATGGCATCTGCTACCACAACACAGTTATGCTGTTCTGTTCCAGAGGCTTGCCATCCGCGGCCTTATGACTCGCCCTCGTTTCCATGGCTATCATCGCTGTCGCCTGGGTAGATCTTGGCTCGGCTGGCGATCTTGACAGAACGCGTCTTGGTGCTCAGAGGAAGCTGATAGCGTAGGACGCCTCGCACGATGAGGTCGAATGGATGCTGCAGCACTCGCTCCCACCTTTCGGATCCTCCCACCTCTGTCTTGTTGCCGGGCTGTGGCAGTCGGATCTCGCCCACCGAGCTGCTCCTCCTTCGGCTCAGCGGAGACGGATCAAAGGTGAGAGGCGAATCAAACTCGAGGATGCGCCCCAGCAGCATCTTCTGGGCTGGTATATCCGGATCCTCATCAATCGGATCGGGCTCGGTGTCAAAGCCGTCACTGAGATCCGGTGGAGGCCACGCCAGGCCAAGATCACCGGCAGACGGAGGAGGCATGTCTGAGCGACGCCAGGCCCATCGAAGCTCGTGATCATTTCCCTTCCACTGGCGTGAGGTACCCACGTACGCACTCTCGGCAAAGAGATTGACGTCCAGCTCGCTGACGCTGATGACGAACAGGTTAGCATTGATGGCCTCGACATGAAGGTCGAGCATGAGCTCTTGCTCCGAAGCCAGAATATTTTGCAGGTGTAGCACCCGTACATCGAGCAGTGGCTGATTCAAGGCAAGCACAAACACCGTCACAGCGATGCTGACGACCAGCAGTACCACCGTCACCGCCATGCAACCGGTCCATCTCGAGCACCAGCTCGGCCGCTCATCCTCCTCTTCGTCATCATAGTACTCAGCGACACGCATGCCCGAGGGGTGCGGCCGACGATTGTGCCGCGATCTATTGACACGCACCGAGCCCACAAGAGGGGTGCGCTCGTCGTCGGCAACGTCATCATAAACTTCGAAGCTGTCCGGCTTGGTGCGAGCGCTTGATGGCAGGCGCCCATTCGACGTACGCGGGCTGTTGGGCCGCGATGGCCGGCTGCCATTGCCGGCCGTCAAATTGCGTGGCGAATTCGGTTTGCTGGCCTGGGTAAATGGTGAACCGGGGTCGAACAGGGAGGCATGTGCGGGCTTGCCATGCCGGCCAATATGGTGGTGACGGTGAGTCGTCCTCCGGCCAGAGTCTTGCCCGTCGGCGTTTTCGTCGTCGGCATTTTGGCTGTTGTAGGCGCTGTTGGAAAACTTCATCGACTTCTTGCCACCAATGGCGTGGCTGCCACTCCTGATGCCATGCCGGTTGCGGCCATACTGGTCCTGTCCGGCCAGCGAGGTCGCACTGGGCGTGCGCGAGTGGTGGCGGTGTGTGCGCGTGTCTGGTGGATTCGACTCATACACAAACGTTTCATCAGAATCGGACGTGTCGGCTTCTTCTACCGCACTGGCAACCTTGGCCTCAAACAGGTCGGCTTTGGAAGAGGCTGCAGGACTTGTTAGCATGCATCACATGGGCAGTTGTGTGGCATGAGCGTGACTTACGCGGTCCAGAATGCAGCGACGTGGCCTTGCGTGTGCTCTTCTTCTTGTCCTTCTTCGGTCTGATAGTTTCACTGCTCCCTTTGGTCCTGATGCTGCCGTTGCCGTCACGCGCCGAGGCCCCTCG
Source organism: Chaetothyriales sp. CBS 135597 (assembly GCA_003709825.1). Taxonomy (NCBI): domain Eukaryota; kingdom Fungi; phylum Ascomycota; class Eurotiomycetes; order Chaetothyriales; species Chaetothyriales sp. CBS 135597. The sequence continues at coordinate 259,360 of QQXN01000014.1, read as the reverse complement.
ATCACCTACCAGAAGCGGCGGGACTGAGGTCACCGGCTCTGTCTCCACCGTCATGGTGCGCGGCGGATCCGGCGGCTTCGGCTTGGCAGACAGACTAGTCAAAGAGCGTCTGGCCAGCGGAGCATGTGTGCGGGCAGTACTTGCTTTGCGTCCTGACTTGAGGTCGCCGTCGGGGAGAGATCGCTTGGCTTCAGCTCCATCACCGCTCCCATCACCTTCCTTGATCGTAGACGTCTCTGATCTGAGCCCGGGATCTCCTCTAGGATCCAACTCTTGACTTTGGCTCAGGCTGTTAGAGGACGGCAATGGCTCCGACGGGTGGTCGGAGCTCTCGGCAACCGTCTCCAGGGTAGTATTGGTACTGGTACGTTGGGGGAGGCGCAGGCTGCTAGTAGAATGGGCCACCGACGGGCCGTTTTCAGATTGCTTGGCGGCGGAAGAGGGTTCCGAACAGGAGGCAGAGGAGGTGACCGGCGCCGACGCCAGCCGCTTGAGAGATGGGGCGGTGGTGGGAAGAGAGGAGGTCGTGGTCGCGCCTGGGGTCGGCTCCCAATCCGCCTTTCTCGGCGGTGCATTTCTTGTGCCAGCTGGCGGAGGTGGAGGTGACTTGATACGTGGCGAGGGCGGCGGCCAGGCGGGCGAGCTTGGGCCACTCCGCGGCGGCGGGCGGTCCTGTCGGGAGGCTTCGAGCATGCCGTCAACGCCGGTAAGGGGTAATAGAGCTCGCTGTGCAGACAGGGCGCGCTGGACGGCGGCAGCAGAGGGTATGGTAGCCAAGTTGGAGCTGAGAGCAGTGTTGCGGGTCGGACTGAACTCTTGGCTGGCGCGGCGAGAGCGGGTCAACTGCTGTGAGGCTGCCGAGACGCTCCGCGAGATACGCGGCGGCGACGTACCACGGCCTGGTTTGGCAGCCTCGCTGGGCGGAGGCGCGGAGGAGATGGAAGGGACAGTGCTGTCGGTCTTGGCCGGCGGTGGCGGTGGCCTTGGCTCTTGGCCGTGACCGTGGCCTTCGCCGGCCCCTTTCTTCGTAGGCGAGCCCGACATGAGAGCCAGTCAGGCTTCAGACGGCAGTTGTGACGGCCACGGGGCTAGCTGGTGGACATGTTGCAACCACAGGCCGGCGCTCGGTGCAGGTGCAGGTGCAGGTGCAGTTGCAGGTGCAGATCGAGATCGATTGGAGAGCCTTGGGCTGCAGGCGGCGGAAGCTTGCTATGGATTGCGAGGCTGGAGGTGGCGAGTGCCCGAGCCGGATGGATGGAATGACACGGGGCGGGCGACGGGATGACACATTCGACGATGACGATGATGAGGAAGGTGCTGACTGAGCCGGATGGGAAAAAGGGAAGGTAGCACCCACACAGGCAAGGGCAGGGGAGGCAGCAGGGACAGGGTAGTTCAGAAAGGGCAAGAACAGCACAACTAGGGCAAGAGCACAGGCAATAGGCAGACAGGGCAAGAACAGGCAAGGACAGGCAAAAGACAGGCAAAAGACAGGCAAAGACAGGTCAAATAAAGTCGGGAATACAGTAGCGAGGGGCCGGATCAGGGTAATTAATTATTACATGCAGTCAACTTAGCAAGCACTCGTCATGAATGGACGGGTGGAAGGCACCAAGGCCAACGGGGACCGCCGGGGGTCTGGGCCTTCCCTCCCCGGATGGCACCGCGCTTGCTCGGCAAGTCTGTTCTCCTTCTGGGCAGAGGGGGCCTTTCCCCAACTGCACGGTACATTAATTAATTCTCATTGTTGCTCTGTAGGATGGTATTACCAGCGAGCCGAATCAACCAATCTTGACGTGGGTTGCCAATGTGCGGTCAGTGTCAAAGCCCGTATTTCTTCTGCTCAAGGGATTAGTTTTCTTCTGCCTTGATGCTGCCACGCTAGAAGACGATGGAAATCTAGCGTGGCATTTCAACGGCAGCCGTGGCCGTCAAAGCTGAACCCGCCTCTTTCCTGTTCCTGTTGACTGTTGAGCTCTTGGCAAGGGCCGTTAGTAATCCAATTAATCATTGATATTACCACGCGTGTGGCCCAGACCCTGTGCAGATTGCCAGTGCCGCGTCGAAGCTGCCAAATTTTGTCCTCGCTGACGTGAGTGAGGATTCTCGTTCTTGCCAGCCGCTTCAGCATCGAGAAGGCCATACTCATCAGGCTCAGACCTATATTTAGTCGCTGTAACCAGTCCTGATCCTCAGAGCAATCAGGTCTAGGACATAATTAGATCTCATAATTAGCAGACTCAAAAAGAGTTTCAGAGTGTACCAGCTCTAGCGTAGGCTGGCTCTAAATGAAGCGAGCGCCTGCTATCGTGGCCTTTGTTACCGTGTCTGCCGTGTCTACCATGTCTACCGTGTCTACCGTGTCTACCGCGTCTACCGTCTGTTGTTCAGACTCGCTTCACCTTGGGCATCAAAGACACGTCTGGCCAGGCTGGCAACTTATCGTATTGGCTGCCTAGTGGCGAGGGGCAGAGGGCACATGATCGGCCAATGTGGCCTAAAAAGATGGCAAGGTTTGCCCCTCAAAACCAACAGGCAGGACATGTCCACAACTTAGGGAGCTTTCAGCACACACATGGCCAGTGCTGGGATACTGTTGAGAACCCAAAGTATCGCCCAACTCGAATGAGACCGTCGGTCCGTTGTGGCACAGTGTGTATCAGTCTGCCTGTGTGCGCCTGCACAGACGAAGGAACCTGGTGGGGCCAGCAGCGCCTCCTGATAGGCGCTTGCCACTAGTGGGGCTGTAATTGTTTATGGTCTTGGCGGGCGGCGCGTCGCCGTCAGTCGCGCCTTCTCTGTCAGCCTATCAATCCTCAACAGCTCAGCGCCTTCTGTGACTCTCTCTGTTGGACCCCGACAGCAGCTGCGACAGTGTGCGCTTGCCGTGTGTGCAATACGCTCTGTGCGCGGCTGCCCGACGCCTCGCCCTCCTCCTCCGCAGCTCGTCGGCCTCGCACCCCCCCTTCGACCCCCTTCGACCGCCCTCGCCCACAACAAACAAGCGCCAACACGGAGCCAGGCCTGGAGACACATATAATTCCTTGCCAGCTTTGGGCTCTCTGTTGGAAACGTCTGTCACCTTCTATTGTACATGCTTATCGCCCGTCGGCTTTCAGCTCCCCACAAGTCTGACGGCTCAGTCGGCCGTCACTACTCCAGCACCGCCCTCGCTGTCAGTCAACTGCTTTGACAGACCGCCTCATCTCCGCCATCTCCGCTTTCCCCCCTTTGTTCCCCCACACATCACATCACATCACATCACACCGCCAGCAGAGACCGCTGCTGCTCGATCGGCTCTCCTATGCTTCGACCTGCTCGCTGCATGGCCGACTAAGTTGAGTGAGCGAGAGACCGACCACACACACACAGACAATATCGGCCGTGCAAAATGCTGGAAACATACTCGCCCCAGCGCCTTGGCGACAGTCCCCTACACTCTCCTCATCGGCTTCGCTTCTACGACTCGCATCCAGCCCTTGGCGAAATCCAACGCTCGCTATCCCGGTCGCCATCAAAGTCCTCCTTCCGGCCCATCTCGCCGGCAATCGGCGCGATTCACTGCCAGTCGTCGCCACACTCGTCCTCCGGTCGGCCCTCTTTCGACGCGCCCTCACCCATCAGCTCCTGCTTCACCAGCAGAGGCACTGCTGGCGGGCGTTCGGGTCGGCCGCCTATCCGCCGCTCGGCTCAATCAGCCAGTGCCTTCCGCAACCGAGCCTCTCCCACGAGCCCGGCCAGGAGGATTTTGACCAGCTCCAGCGATACCGGCAATGCGGCCTTGGTGTCTCTGCGCAAGAGAAGCTCTCCTGAAGCCGAGCGTGAGCACAGCCTAAAGGGCAAGGACGGTGAGCCCGACAAGGAGAACTCGAGCTCGCCAGAAGACCCTGTTGTCCATCGCTCCTACCCCATCCGCCATGAGACGCGACGGAGCGGCGGTGGCTTCAACTTTGTCGCTCCTCAGAGTCCGATGAAGCGGCCGGAGCCGGATATGATGGACCATCAGCATGACATGCATAGCCCGTCGGCTAAGCGTCGCAGCCTGCACGCGCCCGGCATCGACTTCAGCATCTTTGAGTCGGATACGCTGACCACCAGCCCAATCGCCCAGATTCGGTCTCAGGACGACAGCGACTGGTTCAGAGCAGTCTCACCAACGCCCACAACGCCGTCCAAGTTCTCCACCATCCCAAAGCGATCGTCGTCGCTGAGGAAGTCAACCGTGCAGCAGCGCCAACCCGACCGGGCCCTGAATCTCAGACTCAATCCGCTTCTCGACCTCGAGTCTGCCTGGCTCGACACTACTACGCCCAAGACCAGCAAAGGCCTGCGCCTGTCGCTCGACAACCACCTCGACCCGCCGCCGCGAGACAGCCCCTTCTCGGCCCAGGGCCATTTGCTGAGTGCGTCCATCCACCCGGCAAGCTCGGTCCAGCACAGCCAGCACCAGGACCAGCACCCGCAAGCTCGCCATCCGCTCTCCCGCACCGTCACACACTCATCCTCGGCCTCGAGCTTCCAGGATGACTCTCCCACCCATGAGCCTGTCCATCGGCCGCTGCGGCCACGCTCTCACGACTTTTCCAAGTCGCTGCCCGTCGGTTCTGCCCGACCGTCGGCCTCGCCACGCCCCGGCCAGGCAGAGGCCTCGTTTGCCACGCCGGCCAACTACAAGTCGGCTAAGCCGCTGCCTGCTGCCTTCATGTCCACGGGCCTGATCTCGAAGAAGAACCGAAATGTCGATGATGCCAATGCCGGCCTTCCCAAGGCCCACATGCCAGACACACCGTGCAAGAAACAGACGACCGTGTTTCCTGCTCAGGTCAAGTTGAACAAGTCCATCCTGACGCGCTCTGCCCGAGAGTCGTTTGGCTCTCCCGCCAGTCCGCTCGAGCAGCCCAACCTTGCCTTCTCCCGCTCCTCTGCCTTTCCATTCACTCGCTCTTCCGGCATCTTCGCTCCGCGCCGCAGTCGGCCGAGCCTGATGCGTAAGGCAAGCTTTGCCTCGATCGACAGCGACGAAAAGCCCTATCAGTCTCCCTCCAAGGCGACCGAGAGTCAATCCACCGACTCTGATTTCCCGCCCACTCCGACCAAAGATCACGAAGGCATTGATCGGAAGCCGTCGGTATCGCCCTCGCCTCACCGTCCTCTCTCTATCCCAAGACTGGCCCTCTCCCAACGCTCCCACCGTGTCATCAGTAAGTTGTCTCCCATCCCCAGCCGACGCACCTGTCTGCCCTCACCCGTCCCCGCTTGAAGAAGAGCGTTGCCACCCTATGTCCTGCAATCCGCTGTCGTGGGGAACCTGCTAACACCAATTCTCTCCCTCCAGTCACCCCCAAGCTTGACCAGGACGCTTCACCGCCGACTCCATGCCACTCTTCCTTCCCTCCCGATCCCGCCACTTTCTCTCTCTCGGCCAGGGGAGAGCGTCCGAGAACGAGAAGTGGCACCCCTGCCGCTATGCCTGCCACCCCGACTGGTCCACGAGAATACTTTCCTTCCTTTTCCAACCGTGCCAGCCTTAGCCTCAAAGCCAGCGCCGTCGATGCTGATGCCAGCTTGACCTCGCGATTCGACAAGGTTGACCTGATCGGAACCGGCGAGTTTTCCCAAGTCTACCGTGTTTCCCTGCCCCCACAGGCCTCTCCCTTCCGCAAGATCTACACCGTCTCAACCACTCCCAAACCGTTGTCAGCCAGTCCCACCGGCCTCAAGGATGAGTGCGTTTTTGCTGTTAAGAAGGCAAAGTATCCTTACAGCGGCCCGCGAGATAGGCAGCGCAAACTCCAGGAGGTCGACATTCTGAAAGCCTTACGCCATGCTGACCATGTCCTTGACTTTGTCGACAGCTGGGAGTATGACAATCACTTGTACATCCAGACCGAGTTTTGCGAGGAAGGTACTCTTCACCTGTTCTTGGCCCAGGTTGGACTGAAGGCTCGTCTCGATGATTTTCGTATCTGGAAGATTCTCCTCGAGCTGTCCCAGGTAGGTGGCCTTGTTGATTGTGACTCTGACCCGCGCTAATCATCTTTCCAGGGCCTCAAGCACATTCATGATGCTGGCTACATCCACCTCGACATGAAGCCGGCCAACGTGCTCATCACCTTTGATGGGGTACTGAAAATCGCCGACTTTGGAATGGCGACAAAGTGGCCGGCCAACGCTGGAATCGAAGGAGAAGGCGACCGAGAGTACATTGGGCCCGAAGTGTTGATGGGCAAGTACGACAAGCCGGCTGACATCTTCGCCCTGGGTCTCATCATGCTCGAGATTGCAGGAAATGTTGAGCTGCCAGACAACGGGGCTTCGTGGCAGAAACTGCGCAGCGGCGACATGAGTGATGTTCCCAGCCTGACATGGAGCTCGGGCGTCTCCAGTATCCTGAGAGATTCGACTGGGAACGCGCTTGATGAAGCCGAAGTATCGACTGGCAACGATCTTGCCATGGACGGAACCGAGGCCGATGCAGACAAGGAGCTTCAGGCTCGCAACGGAGAGCTGCGCGACCCTCCCCTGTTTATGACTGACGCAAGCCATCCGCAGGCGCTGGATGCTTTGGTCAAATGGATGATATCGCCCACGCCGGCCGATCGACCACTGGCCCATGATGTGCTCTTGACAGAAGGGGTCAAATTTGTCGAGACTCGACGACGTGCGGGAGCGACTGTATATGAGGGCAATTGGGGCCCTGCAGACGAGGTCCTAGCCGAGGACGCTGAGATGATCGACGTTTAAAAGTTAACTACCTGGATACCCTGCGACCAGCCGTCAAATTTGTTTTGGATTCAGAACCACTCTTTGCCACCTCTTTGGACCACAGACGACCATGTTGGATTTCTGGGCCGGATGAACAGAACTGCTTATGATGTAGCAATGATGCTGTCGGCTTTGACGCTATCAATTTCTGAAAACCGGCTTGCAAGTGATGATTTTCTGCTGTCGGCTTTGAAGCTATCAATTTCTGCCGTCGGCCTGCAAGCAATGAATTTCTGCTGTCGGCTCGCAAGTGGTCAATTTCTGACAGTCAGCCTGCAAGTTATCAATTTCTACAGTCAGCCTGCAAGTTGTCAATTTCTGCGGCTTTGCAAGTTATCAATTTCTGACAGTCAGCCTGTCTCGCAACGACCAACACCAACCAGAAGAACGATTCAATCGGAATGTTGCAAATGAATGTCTTTTTGTCTTTTCGACAGATTGTACGGATATGAAGATATCGCACTCACCACACCACAAACACAACTTAGCCCGATTGATTGACAGGACTCAGTATTTTGGCAATGGCATCATGAAGTGATGATGATCTCAACCTTTTTCTTGTTTTTTCTTGTCCGTTTTTTTGTCCGTGGAGGCATGTAAAACAAAACAAAACGAGACTTTGAATGTCTGTATGGTAATGATCTCATGTCTTGTAAAGTGACAAAGCCAGTTAGTTGGGTTGGAGGAGGGGGAAGGGGGAGAGAGGCGAATGGGAGGTGATATGTTCTCTCGATTCGAGATCAAAAACTAAAAGTAATTGATCTGTTTTTTTTGGTGGTGAGGGCTTCGATAATTGGTAATCGAGAGGGACCAAAAAAAGGGGGGAATGAATGATATAACAAAGGACAAAGTCGACGACGACGCTGATGCCGATGTAGACGATGACGGCGGCGGCAGCGGCAGCGGTGGCAATGTCCCAGTGGTAATCGTATCATACATATAATGCTTCTCCCTCTCTCTTTTCTCTTTCTCTCCCTCCTTCTCCCTCTCTCCTTCTCTATACTAGTATACACAGTATACACTTGATCTATCCTATCTAATCTAATCTAATCTAATATCCAATCTCTTTATCTATCTCATCATCGTCATCGTCATCATCATCGTTACATCAATCTATTGTTTTTTTCCTCCCTCCTTTTTCAATTCATGCCAACCAATCAACAACAACAACAAAACATACATACATACAAGTTCTTCTTTTTCTTTTTCTTTTGCTCCCTCCTGCATAACATAACACACACACACACACAAAAGCCAAAGCTAGCTACTGCTTTTTGCTGGAGGAAGGCACTCGCTGCAACTCGTAGAAATCTCGGGATTGGGTCGTGAACAGGGACGATGATGACGGTAGTGGTGGTACAGGCGGCGGCGGAGAGCTAGCTCCAGCTCCAGCTCCAGCTCCAGCTCCAACTCCGGCACGAGCACCGGCACCGGGGCTAGCATAGACGGCAGAAGAAGAGGGTACTGGGTCGAGCACGGCAAAGTCCTGGGGCAGAGAAGGGAAGGAGGATATCGAGTCGACTCGCTCGGCCTGGTTTGGAGCTGCTGCTGCTGCTGCTGCTGCGGAAGCGGAGTGTGGGTGCGGGTGTGGGCTGTTGGTGTTTATGACCAACGGGGCGCGTCCTTCTTCGATCAGCGAGTCGTCGGGTCCGTCGCTGGCGGTGGTGGTGGCGGCGCCGATATGGACGCGGCGGCCGAGGCGGTCGAGGAAGCGGTTGCGATGGGTGCCGGTGCCGGTGCTACTGACGCTGTCACGGCGGTGGTGGTGATGGAGCGGCAGGTGGGGAAGGTGGTGCGGGTGATAAGGATGGGGAGAGGAAGAACTTGCTTCTGTTGACCGTCTAAATAACAGACCGGCGGTGACGCCGCCACCACCACCACCACCACCGGCCATATGAGGGAGATGAGGACGGTGATGGTGTGAGACGGAACTAGCTCGATGGCTGCGGGAATGGGATCGCGCATTGCGCTGCTGCTGCTCTTCGGCTTCTTCCTGTGCCCGGTGCTCCTCGTCGATACGATTGACTTCGCGGATGATGTCGCGGTATCGGGCCATGGAGTGATCCTCGTAGATGTCGGAGATGTTCTGGCTTGAGCTGACATCCTTCATGCCCAGCGATAGATCGACCTTCTTGGCGATGCTGCTGACCGACTCGGTGCGATCGCGGCCCAGTCGTCCAGTGCTTGGTGCTCGTCGACGGCGGAGAGAGGATGACGGGTGGTAGGGTAGAGTACCTTCCTCTGGGATGGGCACTGGTGGCAGCTGAGGTGAATTGGTGTCATTTCTGCTGCTGTACTGGAGAGAGGCGCCTGGAGGATAGTTCAAGTAGAACGGCACATCCGTTCCCCAGCCAGCCTGGTTGCGACGCGGTCCTTCGATGCCAATCTCTTGGAGAGCGAGCATCAAGGCGCAGATAAACTTGTTGCGCCGCTGCAGACGGAGCAGTTCGTTCTGCCAATTCGACTTGTAGAAGAAGACGACGTTAAGGGTGAGCGAATACGCTTCGGTCACTTCACGAAGCTCTGTCAGGATATTGCCCTGGTACTCGCGCTTCTCAGACTTGACAAACTCGAGAAGTTGGGCACGCAAGGCTTCGATCTGCTCAATGGTGGTGCCGAAGCGGATGACAATGGGGACAGCTTCGGCCAGGCCACCCGAGCGTCGCATATTGAGGATGAAGAGCGTGTTCAGGTAGGAATTCGGCGCCTGCACGACCTGGCCTTCCATCTTCTTGAACTCGGTGTAGAGGAGAGAGACTTCCTTGACAAAGTAGTCATCGCCCTTGAGCTGTGAGCCCGTGTTTCCGTAGATGGAAATGCGGTCGCCGACGTCGAAGGGGTGCTTGACAAAGACGAAGACACATGACTGCAGGAATTCCTGGGCTGTGGCAGAGAAGAGCCAGGACAGGGCCAGGACGGCAGAGCCGGCAGACGTCAGCACACCAGCAGCCGAGGTGGAAATGAGCGATATCAACACGAGGATGGCGACGACCAGGACAATAAAGAACAGCACGTCGTCCAGCTTGCCCACGACCGAGTCCAGGTCTTTCAGCGATGCGGTGATTGACTTGCGTTCTCGCCCTATCTCCACACAGACAGCTTCAAGCTCCTCCATGGAGATATCACCGTTCATATCCTTGTCAAACATGCTGAACGCAGCCTCGGCCTCATCCTCGTCGTCGAATGCCGGTCCGAGGCTGTCCTTGTCCAAAACCTCCTTACCTTCGGGAACAAAGGTACGATAGAGTCGGCGAGCCAACACCTGAGAGCCGTTGGTTGAGTTTAGCAAGGTCAAGACCACCTGGGAAGGGTGGCCGCTCTTGGCCACTTTCTTGCCGGTGAAGTCGCCGGCCACAGTTCCAGCAAGATCTCCGACCTTGGCGAATGCTCGATTAACGGCCTGTGTCGCTTGTTGAGCATACACAGCCGGAGTGTGGGTGCCGGACTCTTTGGCCGACGGCTTCTCTTCGAATTCGGCGTCTTCCATGTCAATCTTTGCCTTGGAATAGGCGTATAGCTTGGTTAGAGAACCGATCTGGAACTTATTGAGCTCGATGCGGTCGGCATAGGTGCGCAGATGGAAAGAGATGGCAATCAGCTGGATGATGATCTTCTCGATGAAATTCAGCACTGCAGCAACCAGAAAGGAAACCAAGACTTTGTTCATCGTGTTCTCCCAGTCCTTGGTATGCGTGTTGCCCCCAATGTGATGATGGACCATGGTCGGGAGGAAGGAGATTTCGACGGCCAGCATCCAGAAGAACAGAGTGGCTGGGATCTCTAGCTGCTTACCCAAATCTCGCCACTTCTTAGCATTATTAGTGAACAGACTGGACACCAGTCCCATCGGCCAGGGGATCATCTTTGCCAGGAGCCGGCCAGCCCAGAGCGTCAGCCAGACGATTTCCAGCCAGATGCCAAACCAGACCAACTTGACACCGCCAACGTTGGCGTTCTGGGCGACTGGGGCGAGAGCTCCAATTAGAATAGGCGTGAGGAGAATGACGGTTATGGGAACAATGTAAAAGAAGTAGCGAATGATGAAGCTTGAGCCATGGATGTACTTGAAGAACTTGGCCACGTTTGTGGTCGGATTTTCGGGCGGTTGGTATATGGCTGTTCGCGTGTGCAGCGGATTTGTCGCGGTGTCAAACTCGTCCAGAGGCTCCAGTCTCCTCGACCTGGAACGCTGTATTGTGGCAGAGTCTCTTCCTTCATTCGCCAGCGATGAAGCGGTGGCCATCCGCTCAGCTCTCTGCATCGTGAGCTCGTCGTCCAGTCGCTGAGCCTCCTCTCGAATCTGCGAGGGCGACGGCGATGGAGAATCGGTTTCGACGGGTTCCCTGGCCACCTCAACCCGTAGTCTGGCTCGAAGAGCATGGGGGTCTGGCGAGTGGGAGTGGGAATGCTCATTGGCAGCTCTTGCAGCCGAAGCTTGCGCTGCTTCGTCCGGTGTGCGATCGGAGGAGGGTGCGGTCAGATGGAACTGAGGATTGGCCTCCTCCGACGCCGCCATGGTTGCGCAAGGCCCCCTCGGGGGGTGGTATATATATAAAAGTGAACAGTTATAAGTATTCAGCCAACCCAATGGCAGATCAGGCCTGCGCCTGGAGAGTCAGGAGAGCGAGCGAGAGGGAGAGAGGAAGAGAGGAAGAGGATTTGCGAAGGAGAGCGTGTACAGCAAGTAAGCAAAAGAGATGGAGATGTTGTACAACCCGCTGAAAGAACACAACCGAAGGCACAATTAGACAAGAAGAACGAGAGATCTGATCGAGACTGCGGCCGTAGCTGTCGTCAGCATTCTTCGCCAACAATCCTGACGTTGAGGACGTTGAGTCGATTGCCTGTGCCCCGCTTTTCCGACAGGAGGGCGGGGACTCGATCACATGGTTATCCATGGGCAACTGACGCGTATATACGTCGACGGAGCCTAAATGTGCATGGGGGCGGGCTGTACTCTCTGCATTAAACTGATCTACATGAAACAATCAGTCTGGCTTCTCTGCGCGCTTTCACTCTCCCTCGGCGTCCCCTACACTAGTTGTGCACTGGTTTTTCAATGCCGCGCTCTACGCGATCCCCAAATTGGACTAATGTAAAAACAAGCTTTTGAATTAGGGTTACACCGCAGGCTAATGCCTGACAGCCGTACACTGCATAGAGGCAACTTCCAAATTTAGCTCGAAGGCTGGTGTGCTTTACCCATTCTGGACTAGCGAGGGGGTGATGATCAACATGGGAAGAGGTTGGAACAGGTACCAATTGGATAACAAAACTGTCATATTTCCCTCGAAATGAAAAGGAATCGAAGAGGTGGATGTATACTACACACATACACATATATCGCCAAACTCCCAACATTCTCTCCGCTATCGCCTTGCCCGGATTTATTTGGGAACAATGCTGTAGCTTCCATCACGACCATAAAACATTGATCAAACTTCGAGAATCATCGATACTCCTCAAGTGTTGTCGATATTAGAATATCAAAGGAAGGAGTGAACTGAATAAAGGAATGACTCCTATTGGTGGTAGCTAACGGGTTAGTCAAAGCTTAGCAAAAGTAAGAGTTGTGATTGGCTTCTAGAGGAGTTTGTTGCCTGAAGGAAGGAACAGGAAAGAAAAGGCTGATCTGGCCTTGGATCTCTCTCTCTCTCTCTCTCTCTCTCTCTCAGTTTATTGTCCCCAGGGGGCGGTATCAGAACAGGAGCAGTTTGATATTGCCGCCCCAATCGGCCTTGACAGAGCAACTGGAGCGCCCAACAAAGTGGTTATACGAGATGAGGGAAAAATAAAATAAAAAACAACGCACAACGAAAACGGAATCGGAAATCCCGCCTCCTACATATTTTCTTCTCCCAAGACAGACCCCATACGCATCTATCCTTGCTTTCCTATTGCCTCCCCGAAATGACCTCTCTGTCTTCAGGGAGAAGGTGAAGGGCGTAAAATCAGTCACGAGTGTCAGACTGGAGGCGTGGAAATGATAAGCACGATCGATAATCGGGAGCCTAAACACAGCCGACACGCGGCTGCTAACCTATACACATAGAGTGCATCTGTCGGATCGGATCGGAAGTTTGACAACAATCAGGCGACTAACTGTATCTAAGTTAGCTAAGGTATGATGGGGCTATGGCTGGCCATGCATGTCTATGCCAACACCACTCAAGAACCATCTTGTATGTTACCACTTCCAAAGGACTTGATATTCGCCATCCAGACCGAATAAATCACTGCAAAACATGCATATCCTGCCTGTGTAAAAACACACAGAAATTGAAAAACAAGAGACAGGGGGTGAAGAACAACAGCAGCTGGCCTAAAATTCGACCCCTTCCTCATCAACCAGCGTGTCGGCGGCAACCTCCTCGTAGTCCTTTTCGAGTGCGGCCAGATCTTCTCTTGCTTCACTGAATTCGCCTTCTTCCATGCCTTCGCCGACGTACCAGTGAACAAAGGCACGCTTGCTGTACATCAAGTCGAACTTGTGGTCCAGTCTCGACCAGGCCTCGGCTATTGCAGTCGTATTCGACAGCATGGCAACTGACCGGGCAACTTTGCTGATGCCGGAGCCAGGCACGACCATGGGTGGCTGGTAGTTGATGCCGACTTTGAAGCCAGTGGGGCACCACTCGACCAGATTGAAGGACTGCTTGGCCTTCAGGCTGGCGATTGCCGCATTGGTATCTCGCGGCACAACATCTCCTCGGTATAGGAGGGCCACAGCCATGTACTTGCCGTCTCTGGGATCGCAAACCACCATCTGATTCTTCGGCTCGAAGCATTGCAGGGTCATGTCCTGAGTCTTGAACGATTCGTGACCCGCTCGCTTCTCCGACACGATGGGGGCATATGAGATGAGTGGATAGTGGATGCGTGGATATGGCACAAGGTTCGTCTGGAATTCGGCAAGGTCGACGTTCAAGGCGCCGTCGAAACGCAGGGACGAGGTCACCGACGACACCACCTGCGCAATCAGGCGGTTGAGATTCTGATAATCGGGCCGAGGAATGTCGAGGTTCCGCTTGCAGATGTCATACACTGCTTCATTGTCGACCAGGAAGGTGCAGTCCGAGTGCTCGATGGTAGAGTGTGTAGAGAGCACTGCATTGTACGGCTCAACCACGGACGAGGCCACCTGGGGGGCTGGATAGACGGCGAACTCGAGCTTGGACTTCTTGCCGTAGTCAACCGATAGTCGTTCGAGGAGGAGCGATCCAAACCCAGAGCCGGTGCCGCCACCGAAGGAGTGGAAGACGAGGAAGCCCTGGAGAGAGGACGAGTTGTCTGCGTCACGAACGCGTCAGCCAGTCTTGTCCCCACCACGCCCGAGATTTTGTTCGCCCTGCGCTCACCTGCCACCCGACGGATCTTGTCCAGGGTGTCGTCAATCAGTTCCTTGCCCACCGTGTAATGGCCTCGCGCATAGCAGTTCGCCGCGTCCTCCTTGCCGTTGATCAGCAGTCCAGGGTGGAAGAGCGACCGGTATGGTCCAGTGCGAATCTCGTCAATAGGGCTCGGATCCAGGTCGACGAAAATAGATCGAGGAACATGCTTGCCACTGCCCGTCTCGGTGAAGAAGGTGTTGAGAGAGCCCGGGTCAGTGACGGTCGTCTTCGGATCGGGTTTGCCGTCGTGTCCAAGCCCATGCTCCAGCAGATACAATTCCCATGCCGCATTTCCGAGTTGCGTACCCGCCTGGCCGACGTGGATATGAAGGACCTGGAGCCAGAAGAAGAATGAAAGGTTAGATAGAGTCTGCAGCAGCATGAACGTGTTGTATACTTTCTCAGGTGGAGTCGGCGGTGGATAGTGGGGTAAAATAGGTTACGATATACAGTGTACATACCTCGCCGTGCATGGTGGCAGTGGTGTCTTCGCGGGAGACAACTGGTAATGAAATACTGACGGAAGAATTTTCTGAAGGGACAAGAAGCAGGAAGCCACAGAGGAAGTCGGTGAGGGAAACAAACGCGGTCTCAGACAAAATACCATGAGAAAGGTTGCCCCGCGAAATTTGCATCACTGGTAGGAAGAGCCATTTAAGGTTGGCGCTAACGTGCAGATGACGCTAGCGGGCACCAATTAGGATTAGGAGGCAAATCCTGCAGTCGCGTTCTGCAAGGTACCAAGGCTTGGCGCGCGGCAAGGCGGAGATATCTAACGGTATTGTATTACCTAATGCATCGCTCGGGTATCTCATCTCTCCCTTGTATCGGCCGCCGCTCTAGCTACGAGACAGTCTTGTCTGCCAGCGTGGCTGACGCAATGCCGTTTGTGGCCTGTTTCAGATCAATTCTCCGCCGCACCTCTTGCCCGACGTCTTCGATCTTGACAATCACACCGTCTTTCTCAGGGTGCCCGTCCGGGAGACCCATCTCCTTCACCCTGACCTCGCCCCGGGCCTGTTCATCCTCGCCCAGAATAACAGCCCAGGGTGCACCTGCATCTTGTGCCCGATCGAACTGCTGTGCCGATTTGAGATTCTTCTGCTTGTATTGGAACTCGGCCTTGACACCTGCCTCTAAGAGTCGCCTCATGACAGCGATTCGCTCAGTGATCATGCCTGATTCTTTGAAGGCGGGCCCGCCGCCGAACGCCATGACATAGACATCTGGCGAGCGCGAGCTGATGTAGCTAAACTTTTCGCCAGCGGCCAGTCTTGCCTTTGTAATGGAGAAAATTCTGTCCACGCCGAACGACACACCCACGCATTCAGGCCCCTTCCCTTTCGGTAGGAAGCGGTCAACCAGGTTGTCATATCGACCGCCTGCAGCCACAGAGCCGATACCGATGGTTGGATCGTTGCTTCTGTCTTCATCTTCCGCCACCTGCTTCTTTTCCTTCTTTGGTTTAGCATCGGTTGATGTTGGACCAGAGGCAGTCTTGGGGCCAGAGGCAATCTTGGGCGCAGATCCTTCTGTCACAACTTCGTAGATGACACCGGTATAGTAATCGAGGCCGCGAGCCAGAGACAGGTCAAACGAAACAGCATCTTGGCTGCCCCACGCGGCGAGATAATCAAATAACAGGGCAACTTCCTCAACACCTTTGCTGGCCTTGGGGTTGGCCATCAGCTCTTTGTCGGAGCGGAGAGATTCCAATAGCTCCTTGCCTCCTTTGCGAGTGACGTATGTCTGGATTTTGTCTGCGACTGCCGGGTCCAGGCCCTTGGTTTCGACCATCTCCTGCCGTACCTCTTCCCAGGGCAGCTTATCCAGCTTGTCGACAGCCGAAGATATACTCCTGATCTTGTCGGCGGGCACGCCACACACCTCAAACATGCCGTCAAGGATGCGGCGATCATTGAGCTTGATTGTGTACCTGCCCTTCCATTCCAGCGCGTTGAAGACTTCGACGATGATGGAGATGACTTCTGAATCGGCAATCATGGGATCAGACGGACCGGCAAAGTCGATATCGCACTGGTAGAATTCTCGCATGCGGCCTTTGGAGATGGCCGGCTGGTCTCTGCGGTAGACCTTGGAGATGGCAAAACGTTTGTACGCCTTAATGTTGGGGTTCATGGCCAACCAGCGCGCAAAGGGCACTGTCAGGTCGTATCGTAATGATAGCAGTTCACCGCCCTGGTCCTTCAAGTCGTAGATGAGCTTTGAGTCCTCGCCATATTTGCCCTTGAGTACTTCTTCTCGCTCAAAGACTGGCGTGTCGAGCTTTTTGCCGCCGTGTTTGCGGAACACTGACGATATCTGAGCAAGGACATCCTCGAGAATGTCAACGTCCTGGCCGGACCAGTCTCGTGTGCCCTTGGGGTTCTTCAGCAATTCCTGCTTGCCCATGGTCGAGGACCTACGGGCGGCTGCGGAGTGGGTGGGCCAGATAGAGGGAGGGAGCAGTCTGGGCTTCAGCTGCAATCGGGATGGGCGGACACTCTGGACAAGGGATAAGAGGAGGGGGGGCATGCGAAGAGAGAAAGAAGCACAAAGGAGGGGTGTGGGCGGAATTTCGACAAAATAACTTGGGAAAGAGTCATTAATGGACTGCAAAATATTAGAGACAAAAACGCCAAGAAATGGGAAGTGATGTGTTTCCCCTCTACAAAGAAATATATATACTGAGTCTGATTCTCTTGTATTAGAGATCGCATGCTATCATACCATTCCGTCATTAAACAAACGCCACATCAACAACATAGCAGGTCGAGATTGCCGCCTTATTAACTGTAGAATTGCTACTTCCTGAGCAGCGAGCAACAGAAAGGCCGCTAGTAATCGCGGTATGGTTCCATCGCGGGCAAGTTCATGAAACTGCTGCCACTAAAGTCGCTCTCGGTGGCGGCTGGATGAGTGGCGGGGCCCATGTACTGCGACAGCCTCGTAGTCAGTAACTGACCCTTCGTGCGTCGTTCTGTTTACAGTCAGTTTAGTGCCGCTAACGTTAAAGCAGGGTGGCAAAAATAGTACTCACCTCGTTCGAAGTCTCCCCATCTCTTCATCGTGATCTTACTCGAGTCGAACTCTCCCTCGTACTCCAGGCCTGCCTTCTTTGTCTTCTCGCCCGCCGTCTTCCTCGTATCTCCCCAACTGAAATCATCGAATTTCCAGTAGGCGTTGATAGGCAGGACAAAGTTCCAGATGGGCAGTGAGAGAATGTATATCAGCATCCACAAGATGTACGACCATCTGTGAGCCGTCATGACAATGAGGATGGCCGGTAAGCCGAGGATAAGTGCGAGCAGGATCAGCGGGATGACGGGGACGGGTTTGCGGACGATGGAGATGATGATGAGATAGATGGTGAACGAGATGGCAGCAGGGAGGACAAGCGTGCCGACCAGCTCAATGAAGACGACAAACTGCATGCTGAAACAAAAGGTACCGCACAGGTCGCGCACCAGAATCAGCTCCATCAGGTTATGCACGGTCGAGTTGATCCAGCGGCGACGTTGGGACAGCAGGACAGAGAACTGTTCTGGCACCGTGGTTTTGCAAACAGCCTGCGGTACAAAGACCTGTTTGCGTTTCGGGAATGTTTTCAGCATCAGGGTGGACAGGTAACGATCTTCGCCCAAGAGGAGCAGGTTCTTCTTATGCAGCGTGTCAACCACGTTTTCCGAGTAGCGCTCGACCACGTCGGGATTGGCCAGGATCGGCACCCAGTAGTTCTGGCCTCCCTTGGGCGCTTTGATGCGGTACATACAGAAGCAGCCGGGCAAGCAGGTGACACCACCGAACACGGATTCAAACGACTTGGACAAGTGGTGAGAGATGAAGTACTCAAACACCTGGATCATGGATACCCATGTGGCCCGCTTATTCGCAATCTTGGTTTCGCCGCAGAGACCCATAATCTCCGGGTCATGGACCATGGCAGCGACCATATGGGTGAGAGAGTCGGGGAAAACCTTGGTGTCGGCGTCGACCATCAGCACAACTTCGTAGAAGTCGGGAGACATGCCAGTGACCTTCCAAAGACCATTGAAGATCTCGTACTCGAGCTCGGTCATGCGTTCATCAAACATGACTTTTTGAAGAAAAGACATGAGAATGACCTGACTGTCGCGTTTGCCGCGGTTGCCAGGCTTCGAGGCCTCAGCTTCATCAGGAGTGCCGCATTTGACAATGACCATCATCGGTACACGCTGCTGCCTCTCAATGGGGATGCATGAGTTCTGGCCATAGTCGTAGAAGCCAGCATACACCTTGGCCATGTTGTGACGCTTGGAACCGCTGGCGACGGCCACGTAAGAAAACGCTTCCACGTCCTCGGGCAGGACGGCGAAGTCGCCCATCATACTGAGAGCAATGTCCGGAGTGGTGAGAGTCTCGCCCTTCCCCTTGACTAGGCCGTCGCAGATCACGATGATTGCCTTGTGACTGTTGGGGTAGTCTGTCATGGCAATGGAGTCGAGAGTAGTGCGGAGGCCCTCTTCACCTTCGGAATAGGCAGTGACGAGACAGAGTGCGTGTGCAAGAGGGAAGCCAAAGGGTTGCCACTCAGGAGGTGGTTGAGGGACAACATTTTCATGAATGCAGCCCTGCGGCCCTTTGGTATCACTGCTGTCCATCACGGTCGAAAAGCGACTGTTCTCCGGCGGGTACAGCAGACTCATGCGGCTGCCGCCAACACTGTGTCTGGATCCCAGGAGATCCAAAGTACCACTGCTGCTATTGGCTCCGTCTTTGTACATCGACACTGGCCTTGTAGCTCCGGTGTTGGCAGCTTGGCTAGTCATAGTTGTGGGAAGAGGCTTGCCTATGCTCATGCGTTCGACCGCATAAGGACTGGTAAAGCGTGAAGTTTGAGGGAAGAGTGTGCTCGCTCGCTTGCTCGTCCTGCCATCGGAGCCAGAGACAGTGCTGGCCGGGTCGGTGATCTTCGGGGCAGGTTTGTAAATGTCATCAGTCCAATCTTCAATCTGCTGATTTCGCTTCTTGCTATCTGCACTCTGAGATGTCTTGGGAGCTCCAAACTTCCGAGCGAGGAACCATTGGAAGAAGACTGCCAGGAAGAACTTGGCGAGGACAATGGAAAGGATGAAGACGAGGGAGACGTAGAGCACGACCTTGGATGCAATGCAGCCAATCGATTCGGTATCGATTGAGCCAACCTTGATGATCTGGCTTAGACATTTGCCAACCTGTCGGTCATGCGAGCTTTGCAGAACACGGGTGAGATCGACGCCTTTGACATTGGGGTTCGTGGCAAGCTCGTCGAATTGAGCCGGGTATGCGACCTGGCTCTTGTTGAACCAATTAATCAGGTTCAGGTCCAGAACTGAATTGGAGTAGACAGCCAGGTTCCTGCTTGAGTTCTTGATGTCGTCCCAGGTGAAGAAGACCTCGCCAGACTCATGCAGACTGTAGAAGGAGTCGCGCGCGGTGGCGGTGGTGTGGCAGGCATAGCCCTTGTAGTAAGGAACGGTCAGATTCGGCTCGCTCGAGCCATCCTGGTTGAAGGAGGTGCATGGGAAGTACCAGGCCAGTTCTCCCTCGGAATTGGTGGGCACATCAGAACCTTCAGCAAGGGTGATCAAACCCTTGCAAGCACCATTGACCTGCTGGAACATAAAACTGGCATCCTGGCCACCATACTTATGAGGAAGATCGTAGAGCACGTTGGAATCGAGAGGAATGCCTCTGGCTGCAGGGTGCTGCGAGCCAACCAGGTTGTAGGCTCGGCCGTGGAAAATCATATATCCAGTGTCGACATGGTTGATCTTCAGTCTCAGACCAGGTGAGGAGCACACGGCTTGGGTAAAGCCAAAGGTGAGGAAGCCAACAAAGGCACAGATCAGGAGGATGATGCTGATCAGGCCGATCTTTTCTCTCCAGGCTCTCCTCTGTGCCCTGGCCGGCATGCCAAAGCACTTGAGGATGAAGTCTGGTGCCCAGAAGGTGATGATAGAGCAGTAGATGTTCCATGCCGAGGGCGGACGTATCGAATCAAGTTCTTTTTGCCGCCTCTTCTCTTCCTCCGTCAGCGGCTTGGTTTGTTTTCTCGTCAGTTTTCTGGTTTGACGCTTCTTGCCAACTGGCTCAATGACACCGGGGGATCTGGCAGTGCGGGTGCCAGCTTGGGGTTCATCATAGAAGGGCTCATCGTTGAATGGGGGTAGGGTTGCGCTCTCTGAGCTGGCCGTCCTGGCTTCCTGGTATTCTTCTTCCGCGATTGGGTCGTTGCCGGTTGTTGATGGCAGGACCTCCATTCGCTGAGCATGTTGACGGTAGTGATAATTCGGGTGGCTCTTGTCTATCCTGTTTCGTTCCGGT
This sequence comes from Chaetothyriales sp. CBS 135597, assembly GCA_003709825.1. Taxonomy (NCBI): domain Eukaryota; kingdom Fungi; phylum Ascomycota; class Eurotiomycetes; order Chaetothyriales; species Chaetothyriales sp. CBS 135597. The sequence goes on along the minus strand of QQXN01000014.1, from coordinate 238,859 downwards.
CTGACCAAGGACTTCTTGCGCCCAACATCGCTGTCTGCAAGAGGACTCGTCACCCGTAGGATGGGGTCCAGGTCGCCCGCTCGGGAGTCGGGTGACGACGGAGAAGGACCAAGGCGAGGGTTTCGGGCCGAGGGCGACGCAACAGGCTCCTGGCTGTGGGTGTAGTTGCCGGTTTCAAGGTCTCGAGTTCGCGCCCGGGGCGAGTCCCGGTATGGGGAATGAGTCTTGTCACGGGTGGGCGAGGAGGCCGCGTTGGGGTGTTTGGGTTCTCTCATGGTGAAGAGCGGCGGCTAGAACAGAGACAGAGTGTGTGTGTGTGTGTGCCCTGCGGCCTGCACAACAATTCGACTGGGTGCGACTTTTTCCTGCGAGGACCATGAAACTCGGATACCTCTGTGCTGTCCGTTGTCCGCTGTCCGCTGTCTGCTGTCCGTCAAACCTAACCTCCTGACACGGATGACAATCTTGGCGGTGGCAGCGACAGCAACGACAGCGACAGCAGCGGTGGCGAGGTAAAACAGCAAGGCTATTAAAGGCTCTCTCTCTCCTTTGCTGTCAGCAGACACACACAGCCGACGACGGGAACCAACGGTAGCGAAAACAACAGTGACTGTGGCGGTGCGTTCCTTCCATGAACAAAAGAATCTGAGACTCTAGGCCGACGCCTATTGGCTGCAGGCTAAGGCCATCCAAGACAGGGCTAACCTTGGCTGCTGACCCGTCCCCTGAGAGACAAACCCGTTCCCCCTCCCACTCGGCGCCGGGGTGGCGAATAGGGTTGTTTTGGGGCGGCGCTGGCCAACCAGGGCGGGATCCAGGGCGGGTACCGGCCACGCCGTTGCCAGGCCAGCTGCATTGGGCTTCAGGGTCTTACCGTAGTTACTGTAGGCCGGCACGTGCACGCGTCGCAGGTATGTCGTCACTACTTGCTATTGTTGAAACAAAAACAAGCAAATGGTAATTTTGGCTGATACACACCGGGTGCGAGGCTAAGTGCAGCAATAACCAGAAGGGGATGGATTTGCTGGATTTGCTGTCCACATGACCAGTCTATATTTACGTAGAGCAACACACAGTAGTCAAAAGAAAAAATCAACTGGAATGGACGGCCGGACAGCTCGAGCACTGTGCCGCAGTGACATTTTTCAACTTTTGGTGGTGGGGTGGGGCAGCACCGAAAAAACGCGTCGGCTCTCCCCTCCCAGCTTCGGGCGTCGTTTGGCTCCATAAAGGCTCCGATCTTTATGCAGAAAAAATATCTTGACTGTCTAATACGACCGTCAGAGAGTACCGTATATGCACGGTGGACTGTGTGTGATACTCTCCAGAAACCTTGGGAGATAAATCATCCTGCGCCCAATTGCACCGTTGCCAAAGCAATGGAAAGTGTTTAAGTTGATTGGGAAACACTCCTATAACCATGGGTAGTGAGTGTTCTATGTGTACTGTGCCCCAAGTATCTGGGACCGGGATCAGGATCAGTAGTTGTCAGAATACCACTGGTTTTTGCTGGCCACGAATACAAGGACGAGTACATCCCCTTGTCGTAATGCCAGTGTCAGCCAGCTCTCAGCCAGTTCCCAGTCGAGTCAGGAGGCAGAATCTCATACAGAGTCTTCTGGCAGTACTGTCAGTCTAAGAATAAGGACCGAGATGGATGGGTGGGGAGACGCCTATTGGTCCCCCGTCGCCCCCCTTTGCCCCCCTTCGCCCCCCCTTCGCCGCCTAGAAGGCACAGTGCCTATTACACTTCCCTCATTGCTCCATAAGCCGCGCACACACACTCCTCCCGCAGCCTCCCTCTCCTGCATTGACTGTTCTAATTCCCCTAATATTCTGTCTGTTATTGGTACATTGCATCTAATTTATATTTATCTGCATCTTACTTTCCGCGCAAAGAGCCCTGTCCCTGCTGCCTTCCCTTATTTGTCCTGTGGCCCTGCCAACTGCGCCTCTTGTTCTCAGCAACAACCAGAGTTCAAAGCATTCCAGGCAGTTAGTTCTTTTTCGGCACTCGCTCTCTGTCGCTACTGCCAATATCTACAATCTACTATCTACTATCAGTCCTCTGGCTCATAGTACAGTCTCAGTATAAGGAGAGGGCTGATCAATAGCTAGGCATAGGAGGCTACTCTCCTATTGCCTCAGGAGGAACAACCCTCCCCTCCTCCCTTGACGACCTCAGTCCACCAATGGCGCAGGTGCTGGAGCCTGTTCACACTGCGGCTGCTCCTCCTCCCCCTTCTCCTCCTCCTCCACCTCCTCCAGTCTACTCCTTCCCTCATGAGCGGACACAGAGTCCATGGATAAATGTACAACAAGAGACAGAGGACAGACATGGGGCTGCACTTGGAGACAACCACTTTAACTTCACCACCCGTCTGCCACCTGCAGTTTCTATACCTCACCCAGCCCATGCCCGTGATCACAGCTCTGATGCTACTGCCGACTATGGGCTCTCGTTGCGGCTGGATGCGCCAACCAGCCTTGGTGACTTAGCACCTCCTGTGCCTCCTCACGGAACTGTCGTTCAGGACCCCGGCCGATTGTCCCCTGCAGCGGTACCGAAGAGGAGCTCACCTGCGCTCTCCGACAACAGTCTCGTCCCACGAGAGCTGCTGTACACGCCAACAAGTCTCGATCAACCAGTGTCTCCATCTGCGGATTCGCAGACGGCGGAACCGTTTGAGCCGCTGCCATATCATCACATACCGGCTGAAGATCCGGCCATCAAGGCCTTAGACAACAGAGCCTCCAGGTTGACGATTGCGACCATTCAGAGCGAGAACTCAATCACAAGCGACCAACAAGCAAGAAACAGCACGCTCCTGCGAGCGCTTCCCCGACCCGATTCCGGTTTCTCGTCAACATCAGACCTCAGAGGACGAGCCAGTGATCCGTATCTCTCGCCCGGCAAGCCCTCTCCTCGTCACTCTCGGTCCCCAGAGACGCGACCTCTCTCATACGTTGACATGCTCAATGTGCCCTACTCTCAAACTGTGCCAAGCGGCGCCGAGAACCTGGTCAATTCGGGATTGAGAGAAGTCATCGGCACTAACGTGGCCATCATGTCGACCAGAAAGACACTGGAGATGTACCGTGCCAACGTAAAGAAGACGAGTGACCCTGCGATTCAGTACGAATTCGCCGTGTTCATGGTCGGCGCTGCTCAAGAAGAGGGACTAGAGCATGATGGCGTTTCTGAAGCTGGAAAATCAGAAAAGGCAAGCACAACGAGAGAAGACCTGCTGAAGGAGGCAAAACAGATTCTGCAGAAGCTGTCGGATAGATCATATCCATTTGCCCAGTACTATCTGGGCGATGGATACGCATCTGGCCTGTTCAACAAAGGACGAGAAGACTGGGACAAGGCATTCCCCCTCTTCCTTGCGGCTGCAAAACACGCACACGCAGAAGCAGGCTATCGCGTTGCATTGTGCTACGAGTTTGGTTGGGGCTGTCGTCCGGATGCGATCAAGGCAGTGCAGTTCTACCAACACGCTGCCAGTAAAAACCATCCCGGTGCCATGGCCCGCCTGGGACGCGCTTGTCTGACGGGCGAGATGGGCCTGACTAAACGCTATCGAGAAGGCATTCGATGGCTCAAACGAGCTGCCGAATCGGCTGATTTCCAGTACAACCAAGCACCCTACGATCTCGGCGCCCTCCACGAGACTGGCTTTGGACCGGATGTGTTCAAAGACCCATCCTACGCGGCCCAACTGTATACCAAAGCCGCAGACCTCGGCCATCTCGAGGCCAACCATCGGCTTGGCGAGGCCTATGAATTTGGACAGCTCAATTGTCCCAAAGATGCGGCCCTCAGCGTGCATTTCTACACCGGTGCTGCCGAGCGTGGCTATGCTCTCTCCCAGATGGCCCTCTGCGCCTGGTACCTGGTCGGCATTGAGAACGTGTTGGAGAAGGATGAGGCAGAAGCGTACGAATGGGCCAAACGCGCCGCTCTGCAAGGTCTTCCCAAGGCACAGTACACCCTTGCCTACTTCACTGAAATGGGCATCGGTTGCCGAAGAGACCCACTCGAGGCCAACGTGTGGTATGTCAAGGCGGCCGACCAAGGCGACGAACGTGCCAAGCATAGAATATCCGCCATCCGGAAAGCAGCTATGGGTGAGGATCCCGAACAAGCTGCCGCGAAGCAAGACAGCAAGGGCAAGCCGTCCAAGGAAGGTTCGACAGGAGCAGCTCCTGGTACTGGTAAGCTCATCCCAACTCTGATCCGCACCGGCTCGCTAACCCCCCTGTTACTAGATGGCGAAAAGAAGAAACGATTTGGAATATTCTAAATGCATTTGCATACATGGCTGCAAGATTTGCTGTATTCAGCGCGCCTTGTCTTTAGCACAATGGTAATTCCGAGACAACATCTGATATGGGATCTCTGGCGTTCTCCAGGCGACTACTTTCGATACAGGACACCGACCACAGTTGAACTACCTGATACTGACTGTAAATGGCATGGGAAAGCGATTGGATGGATGAGCATGTGGCTTGATAGATCTCAACCAGTTGACCGAATGCGGGCTGGTGTGCCGGGATGGCAGGATGGTGTGTAATGTCTCGAGATGTTCGATGCTTCGATGGGTCGGTCTTTGCTTCATACAGTCACATGGTTGGCCGAGTCTGGTTCCCATAAATAAGACATTCCGAACATGTTCCTCAACGGCTGAATAGCGTCAGAATAGCTCCTCGTGGAAACGAGACAATGTATCCGGAGCAGCTATCAAATTGTATATATCTCAGCGACTGATCTGTGTGCTGCAGGTTGGTCAGACTTGATCCTGGTTTGATACTCTCAGCCGCCTCTTTTCGAACTTAGACCGAGAATATTACGGCTGAGCTTGAAATTAGTTGGGGACGCTGGTATTGAAGAGGGCGCTATACAAGCTCCAATATCGGAGAAAACCCCAATTGAGGTCAATAAGTTAACTCAACGAGGGAACATAAAACAATACGGGGGTCAGCGGGATGTCAAAACTAGGTATGCCGAGTCATATCACCGTCTGTCTGACCTTGGTTCGATGGCGAAGGGGGCAACTTAAGATCGCGTTCAAGAGGAAGATTGGTGTTGTTACTATTCTAGTGTGGGGAGGGGTATGAGAAGAAACGAGGGGCAGTGGGCAGTGAGGTGGGCGGAATTTGCCTTGGCAGATGGTCTTGGCAGATGGGAGGACTCCAAACCCAGACCCTAAACCTTTCAAAAAACCCCTCCTCTCCTGGAAGAGAATACACGTAGAAACCGCAATGCAATCATGGAATGACTCGCATAATAAATCTGTTGGCGTATCAACCAATCACGCTCGTACTTGTCCTACTAACTACCCTGTCAATTATTACGTGAGCTGTGCAGGTGAATCCGCATACCAGACAGATGTGGACTTTTTTACGCGTGGCTGTGGCGATTTTCTGAAACCTTACTATGTGTACGGTGTACGTGTAGTGTACACGTACATTTACACATAATGACGGCCCGTGCCGGGAGATCACGCCGAATGAAGCCCGTCGGGAATTCGATCAGGATACAAACAGGGTTCCTTGCATGGATAGGACTTCTGTACGAGTACTGATCGGATTGAGCCACACACACACACACACAGTGTTCGCAGTACTTCACAAATCGGATTATTTGGCACATGCCCTGCTTCAGCTGTTAGCTATGAACTTTGTCACTTACAGCAGTACTCAGTACTATGATTTCGATAGTGGTGGACGTGCCTGGGTTCTCCCAGCAAAAGGAAAGTGGGTGGGCAGATGCCGAGATTAAGCGGCGTAGAACCATTCGGGATGAGCTTGCTGGGCTGACTGAGAAATTGGCTCTCTATCTGACAATGTTAGGAGGCCAATTCTACACCTGTATGGTCATTCTGATCAGTGACTGAGCCAAAGACTCTCAGCAACGTGATTTAACCGCCTTTCAGGAGCAAGGCTGGGCAGGAGGCTGCCCCGCTAGGGAGAAGATCGGGATACGGGTTATTTTTGCCCGCTCCTGAATGGCGGATATTTGTGGCTTGTGGGGTCCGCCAAGGCCACATCTTGCCAACCCCTATCTTACTAACCCAATTCGGGACAGTCTACTTGACACGTGCATTGAAGAACGGCAGACACCATCTCATTTCTCCTTTGTCACACCGATATTGTTATTGTGCCATTTGCCCACCTGACCCTAGGTTGATGAAGACTTGACAACACGAAATTCATGTGATGCTCTAGACAGACGTGCTAACTCATAGTCCATGCACTGTGAAACCACACCGTGTCGCCAGTGTACCAATCTTCCCCCCGATTTATTGGCTAACTTTATAGCCCACCTGAAACGTCTATTTGCCTTCAATCCACTCCGCCAGCAAAGCCACTTGTTGGGGACCGATCGAGGTAGAGCGATCCGATGGCGATATTTCGAAAAACGAAAAAAAAAACAAGTCCCACACTTCCCCTCTCCTGCCATGTATATAGCCCGGCGGAGCGAAGGCCGGTCAATAGGTCTTTCTTCACCGCCATCAAGACCAGCCCGACTTGTACAACGACAAGTTGACCAGAGAGTCAGTCAGAACCAGGCTCCGCCATCATCATCATCATCATAATCATAATCATCATCCTCCCAAACCCTAAATGCCAGCATCCCGCAATTCAGATCGATCTCATATCCGCACACGTTCGTTTCCAGTGCCAGAGAAGAAAATGTCGATAGACAGCGGACGCCGTTCTCTTGTCACCAGTACAACACAAACACCCATTGATGCTCGCGACTTCCTTGCCTCTAAAAAATCCTTCAAGTCGTCCCACTTAGCCGACCAGCAGCAGCAGCAGCCGCCTGTCAACGCCGTAGCCAACTCTGATCACACTCAGCCTAGAATCTTGCACTGGACATCCGCGGAATCCCGACTGGTCGAATATGCTGCCATTGACCGTGCACATTCCGGCTTTCGCGGACTTGTCAAGCAGCTGCTGCCCCGGTCATGGGTCAGGCACAGCCACCGGAAGTTCTTTGACGGCAGCGATGACAGCGACAGTGTCCGACGCCACCGTATCGGCGGGCCGGTCAAGAACAGCCGCAAGAGAGGCAGAAAGAACTCTGCTGACGATTGAGACCTGCCTCCCTGCCTTGCCTGCCTTGTCTGCCCTGGGCCTCATCCCGGAATGAGGCTTTTTTTTTGTTTCTGACCTGATGAAAAGCTGGCCCGCTGCCCTTGGCCGGGACCATTTTTCTCCCTCTACTACGTCCAAGTCGAGCAAACAGCCAGCTGGACAGGAAGGCATGGAGATACTACCGTCCCACTACCTCTTATTAGACAAGGAGGAATGCATCCATCCACCATAATAAACTAAGCTGCTTCCCGAGAGTGGAAAAAAAACACCCCAGCTTTTGACGGAGCTGCCGTTCAGCTTCTCAACACAGACCGCACCGGCGCAGAACTACAGAATGGACTCCATGGAGGTGCATATATACCATTATCACTACTCTGCAGCAGCCACTCCACGCCTCATCATGGCCAGTGTGTGGAATTTGTGTGGCATGCTGGTACGGTAGAGAGACGAGGGAACCCGCCTACCTCAGGCGAGCGAGGATGAATACGTTGATAGATATTAGATTTTTTTTCTTATAATTAGAAGTCTCTGTATAATCAATCATCTCTCATCTCGCCCTCGCAAGTATGTATGGGAGCGAGAAAAAAAAACCCTTCTCGCGATTCTTCTCCGAACGATAAACGAAAAAGAAAGCGGTAACGCACGGTGGGTATGTGTGTGTGTCTGGCAAAATCTGCAAAAAAGAATTTGGCGCGTCTGGGAATCGAACCCAGGTCGGAACGGTTTATAAGCAAAGGATGATTGGAATCATCCGTTGGTGGATCGAGCCACAACGTTACGTGCTACCCCTACACCAACGCACCAGATGAGATGGTTGCTTGTACCCACACTTGGTGGGTGATTTGTGACAGCTTTTCGGGGCAGACAATACATGACCAGTTAATTATTTTCCAGGAAGTGGGGTGCTTCGCCGTTCTGTATATTTTCGCCTACAACACTTCATTTCGGTACGCTTCTTGCCGCCTCTCCCAAATTGTTTGATGCCTCCTGACAATAACACTGCACAAGATAAATTACTAAATTCTGCAGGCTCAGTATCGGTAAGGCTGCGACTAATGCTGATGGCTACATTGCGTCAACACTTGGTTGAATGTATAGGCGTATAAAGCCCCTCCACATGGGTTGTTATTTTGAGAGAAAAAAATAATAAATTTCACTGGAATGTCCCATTTTCTCAACCAGCACAGGTCTACTAGAGCGAGTCTCGAACCCGTCTCGATCGAGCATATCAATGTCACAGCTAAGAAGCGTGATGAATCGCCATGAGACTCCAAAATTGCGACTTCACCATGACCCACAATGGTCCTTGGGGATCGCGCTCTAGACTGGAATGATGATGGGTTTGAAGACATCAACCCTCTCAATTTGGGCCAGAATTAGTCCTGCACATTGACCATGAAGGCCCTGTCAGACGACCAACTTCGTGCCCTAGCTGGCGAGTACTTTGCCCCCGCGGGACTGTACCAGCACACACAGCAGCTCCCCTTCCTCGGAAGCCTGACGTGCAATACTCAGACGTTGATTGCTGGGCAATGGGCGGAAGTGGTGATCGAGTATACAGTGGGAGCTAGCGGTCTCGCTGATGGTGCCTGGATCAAGGGAACATTCAAGTTTTACTCGGACTGGGCGCTGTTCCAAACGACTGATCCGCGAGAGAGTAACTACGTGTCGGTCGAGTATGTTCCTGCTGACTTGCATCCGGGCCAGACGCCGGCAACAGTGCAGTCGCTGGCTGTCCGCTTCGACCAGAAGGGCCACGAGAGGCCGTTCCAGAAGGCCATTATTATCGATGTTGTGGATGGCTACCTGAACCCGAGCGATAAGATTGTTGTTCGCTTGGGTGACAGGCGATGGGGCGCCAGAGGGACCCGGGTGCAGAGCTTTGTCGAGGAAGAGTTCTTGATGCGCTGGTATATCGACCCAGTTGGAACCTCGAGGTTCGCGCCGATCAAGCCTGATATCGCCATCAAGATCCTCCCGGGACCGATCGCCAGCGTCCGTACCATCACGCCGCGCGTTGTCAGGCCAGGAACCCCGTTTCCCATCCACATACATACTAATGATCTGTGGGGAAACACTACTATTGCTATTCCAGGTCTCAAGGCTGATGTGTCATTGACATTGGAAGGCGAGAAGGTGCCATCGTGGAATCAAATACTCTCATTGACCGGCGAGGGTTGGAACGTTGGGGAAGCAATCGTGGTGCTGTCAAAAGAAGGAGACTATGTACTATCAGCATTGATTCTCGACCAGGAAGACGCCTTGATCAGTGCTGCAACTGATTATATCTCCGTCACAGCCTCCATTCCCGTCCCGCGCATTCTCTTCGCGGATCTCCACGTCCACTCAGACGATACGGTGGGCACAAACTCGACGACGTATAACTTCTCATACGCACAGAAAATTGCCGGTCTCGACGTGGTTGGATATACAGCCAACGACTTCAACATCACGGCAGAGCGATGGAATCAGACGCTTGAGATCATAAAATCCATAAGTACAGAAGGCGAGTTTGTGGTCTTCCCAGGAACCGAGTGGTGCGGCAACTCGGCAGCTGGTGGCGACCACAATGTTGTCTTTCTCGACGATCCCAATTCTGCATCATCCGAGTTCCCCCTCGATCGACACGGAAACGTGGCGCGAAGCTTTGAGTGGAATGAGCACGGCCCTGCTGAATTGACAGCGGGTGCGTGGCCGCTTGACCAGGTGTACGCAACGTACGCTCACAATGCGGAAAAGCATCTCTTGATCCCTCACGTCGGCGGTCGGAGGTGCAATCTGGCCTGGCACCACCCTAAGCTTGAGCGCCTTCTCGAAATTGGCAGTGCATGGGGGCTTTTTGAGTGGCTCCTTCGTGATGCGGTTCAGCGGGGTTGGAAGCTCGGGGTCTCTGCCAATTCAGATGAGCACCGGGGCCGCTGCGGGGGCGGTGTCCCTGGCACGGCCGTCTTTGGCACAAGGGGAGGCCTGACCGGCGTTATTTCAGAGAAGCTGGAGAGAAGTGAGATCGCAGCAGCACTACGCGCTCGCCGTACCTTTGCCACTACAGGCGAACGACTGGTTGGGCTTGTGAGCACTGAGGACGGGCAGCATGTGCAGGGCGACACTGTCGTGGTAACAGCGGCAGGAGCCAATGCGCGTCTTAGGCTCAACTATCAGTTTTATGGCAGAGATGGATTTGCATCCATCGAAGCATGGGATGCTACCGGACGTTTCTTTCACCGCAACCTTCAAGACGAAGCCTCGCGACAGCATCAGCCAGGGCCGAATCCAGCGAGGAAATTACGCATTCGCTGGGGTGGAGCCCGGCTTCGTGATCGGTATCGTGAAGTGATCTGGCATGGATCAATCCTGATTAATGGTGCGCCTGCTTCGCGCATTGAAGTGTTTGGTGGAATAAGAGACGACCCAGGGAGCGTAGTCACGCTCGTGTCTGAGACTCAGGTCACCTTTGACTCCAAGACAAGTGGTGACTTTGACGGAGTTGACGTCTTCTTTTCCGGGGCGCATGATCTACCTGACTCGATTAGTGTTACTGGCCTTGTCGGAGGCTATGTCAAGGTTGGCGACGCTCTCAAGGGCAATCCACACAAACCGCAGCCTGAGTTCAGCCTGCAAGCAACCAGGGAGGAAGCCTGCAAGACTGGTGGCAAGCAAGTCGAAATCAGTGGCGGTGCTGACATGTTTGTCTCTGCTGAGATCCTGGATGACGTCGCGCTTCCCAGAAGAGTCGAAGGGCAGCTCGAAGTTGATGGACGAGGCGAGGATATAGAACACCAGCACAGGGCTGTTTACTTTGTGGGAAGAGAGTCCAGTGGTGGGAAGGTTATCACAAGTCCAGTTTTTATAGAGTACCGATAGGAAAGACACAGAACAGGAAAGATTATTTTGGCACAAAGTTACTCACAGCGTTATGACTTGGGATATAGAAGAGCATTGGATAATGTCTTGTGTGTGAGAATAAATAATCCTTATTTCTTCCAGACTATGCTCAACATTGACAGCCAGCTCACTGTCAGCCAAAACAGCAGAGTAATTTCTTCCACCACGGCCGTTCATCCACATCAAATGCGCTCTTCTCCATTGCCGGCAAACTCCTGGTAGGGTTGGGCCCAGTAGCCATAGCGACCACGGATCCCATTGACCCAGCAGTACTGGTGTTGATGGTGGGTTCTTTAGAGGCAAGGTCAAAAGTTGATGGAGCACCACCTTGCCTCCTAGCCTTGGCCACCCTCTATTGTAATGGGGTCCCTATGCTGCGGGTTGAGGGAGGACTGTTGCATATCTCTGGATTGTCAATGGGGACAGCGCAAGGGGAACGGGTGCGAGGCGTGGGTGAGTCATGTAGGCAGCAGGATTGTCCAATACAATGTAGATACTATCTGACTGCTATCAAACCGTGAAGAGTCTCAGGAATGAGGCCTCTTCCCAGTGATACTTATACTACTGTACATACAATCCTTGGGACTGTCTTCTGCACACAATCCAGGTGGCGGGTATCTCATCCTGGTCTGTTGCTGGGAACCACATACATAGCGCTGGCGTACCACAGGGTTGCTGTGTGTGCGTGGAAGCCAATACTGGGAATTGGCCCAGGGGCTTATTTCCAGTAAACTCCATTTTCCGCCCTGGAGCGGATAATCCAACACTCAGATTATCCTTCAGCTGCCTGGGTGTACCAGTGGTGCAACTCTGGTTGCCCACAATGCAGATAGTGCAATGTCCCGTTACACTTAGGCCACTAATGCATGAGCCTGGTGCAGGCATGTTGATCACTGTAGCTGCCATGAAGTGATTTATTGTCAGGAATATTAGAATGCTGGTCAGAAATATATCTCTGAAACAGAAACATGTGGTTGTGTACAATGTATACCAATACTGTAACTACACTTCTGATGATGTTTATAGTGAATCCTTTGACAGTTGAAGGACCTGTCTTTGTGCTGACCTGAAGTTGGTCCTGTTATGGCTGTCCATCCCTCTCTCTCTTCTGCTGGCTGCCTCTATGCTCAGGCAACATCCACTTATACGGTGTGAAAACATTGTTCATAAACTTGTTGCGTGGATGATTGAGATTCCTTGGTTTCCAGATCCCATGTCTTTTCAAGTCATAAGACAGTTTACACTGTAGGCTACTCACTTTACGACCCGGGCCAAAATATGAGCTGTATAGTTCCTCAATCTTCTCCCATCGTAGACCACAATCAATCCGGTGGTACCATAAGAAGTCTGATTCTTCCTGAGTATACTGAGGTGCTGTCCGTGATCATGCTGTCTGTGATCGTTGTGCAGGATATTTTGATATTGACATTTGTGGCAGTGGTACCGCCACAGACTGATAGCTGGGGGCTAGGTCAGAAGAAGTGTCGAATCTCTGAGAGCTGTTTGACATTGACAGATTGGAGGCTGTGTCCTGACTTTCCTGCCTGCTCATGCCTCGATAATCCAGTGGCCGGGTGGTCAATCTTGATTAATCAGGAGGCTGGGCTTTGGCAAATGTTCCCTGTCTGTCAGTAGTCTTTCTTGATTCAGTACAATACATTCTTGCTCACTGAAGTCCTCCGAGACCTACCTTGGGCCTAGCCCCTGGCGTCGCCTGATAATACTGTGCTCTTCCTATACGATCAGGATGATATGACTTGTGTTCTAAGCTTCGCTGTGATTTCAGCGGAAGCTTGATTGGTTCGAAGTAGAATGATTATTGTTCCGAGTACGAAAGATTACAGGAAGTACTTATGTAACCAGTCGGACTCTTGGCAGATTTGCCTAAGTGTCCGAGATCAGAAAAAGGAAAAGTCACATCGCATGCTTGCAAGGATCACATGATTTACAAATACAGGTCTTACTAGGCCGACGTCATATCCACGTGATCTTCAAGGAGGGGCAATAATTTTTTCTTGATCATATAGTAACAACTGATCCTGACGTTGCAAAATTCTAGCAATGGATAACCAAAAGCCCTTTCTTAAGCGGACTAGGACGTATGATACTTCCAATTGCAAAGCGCTTACACAATGGGCACAAGCCCAGGAAACACTCTGGAGGCAATTAGCGCCTGGTAGAAAAACAATCACCAGCGAAGAGATACCGAAACCTCTTATCCAACCCTTCATAGATACGGTAGGATACCATGCTTATTATCTCCTGGTCAGATACTGAAATTATAATAAACAGACAAAAAAATGGCATTTACTGGGCATATCTAAAGACACCTCCCTTGGTACTGCCGACGAGACCGGTTTCATTGTCCTCGTCTCTGATACAGCAACCTCCATATCCTTGGTAACCCGAAAATATGAACATGATGGGAACATGTCGATACAGACCGGGGATGAGTTTCAGTTCCGGGGAAGGTTACGGGTTGTAACAGGCATATACCTCACATGGGTGACCCGGGTGGAAGGAAGTCCCCAAGAGTAGGCAATCCAGGAATCCAGTGATCCACTCTGAATGGGCTTTGTGAAGGACTGTCAGCTTCCATAGAAGGTATAGGAATGTCAGGGCTTTGGTTGTCCGTTGATGCAAGGCCTGTGTCATGATCAGTATCTCTGTTACGGGGCTGGGCCCGCGTGTGTTGATTATCCGACCCGGGGTCGGAAAACGGAGTTAATCTGCTTATTTCCGTTCTGCCTGCGCCATACATAATCTGGCGTTTCCGTTCATAGCTTCTGTGGTCCTTCGTACCACCTCCTGAATCATACACCTGCTGTTCTGCTCTCCGTCTGCTCCATTCCTGCCCGTCCCTTATCAATCTCATATTCCCTTGTAAATAGTTTCGATAGGACCTACCCTCAGAAATGTGAGCCGATGTCTTGGGTTGGCTTGGGGTATTGTTGGTGCTGTCGGGTGACCACCCATTGACAAGTCTTGTATCAGTTGTGTTTCCTAATTGGCTTTTTGCTGCAAGTACCAACATCCCCATGCTATCTGTTGGCTTGTCCTGTCTTTTGTTTAGCATGCTCGTAGGATCAGCTGGCTCAGGTTGTGTGGTTCCTTGTTCTTCTTGTTCTACTGTTGTAGGATTGTCGGAGGGACACTCAACCACAGATGCTGCATGTAACAACATGTCCGTCCTCTTGTCAACTGGCAGCTCAGATTGGGTAGCTCCTAGGTCTGCATTGCCACCACGTTGGCGTTTGGAAGTCGGCAGCTCTTGAGGGTCAATTGGTCTCTTCCTTAACCCGTTCGGCGGATTGGCTGGTTGGTCTGGCTGGTCTGGTGCATCTGGCTTGTCATCAACTGTTTGTTCTGTTTGTCTGCCTACATAACGTCAATCCTGACTCCCTTGAGCCTTTTAAAAGCCACTTAGTACTGGAGGAGGGGCCCCGCATGTTCTTACTTTGCATCACTTGGTCAGGTTGTGAGACAGGAGTTGCTGGCTCTTCTGTGAGTGAGACCGGGGTCTCTTGTCGCTGTCTGTCGTTTGGCGTTATCATAGGAGATGTGACTTGAAGTACCGAGGTGGCGGAGTTGTTTCTGGTAGGCTCCTGTAATATCTGATTTGACGAGTTTAGAGTGGGTGGGATAAAAAGTGGGATGTTTATATGTGTGTTTTTAATGGCGACTGCAGTGCATTGATCTATTTCCTCAACATGTTTATCAATGCTAAGTTGGAGAGCCTCTTGGGATATACGTTCGATTTCTGAATGATAATGCCTGTCACCAAGCCTTCCTGAATCAGTGTGTTAATACCAAGTGAAGAAATAGAGTACTTACATGCTATGAGAGAAACTCCGTGAAAGTAATAGCACTCTACCTAGTCCTCTAAGAGCATCGGCCCATTTTGAGAATGACCTTCCGTACTCAATACAGGTCACAAGGCATTCATAGTATTCTCCCACAAGGTTTTTGAAAGCCAATTTTCTACCCCGTGTCACGGATTCACAGGCTATCCAGAGCCAGGGCTGTATCCTCGACGCGCGTCGGGTCAGACTGTTCCGACGCGCGTTGGAGGTGGAACCCCCAAGGGTATTTCTCGGAACAATTGTGTGGTAAATTGGAAACAGTGGAACTGCGCCTTGGCACGCTCGCCCCTTATAAGTCCTTGCTCGCGTGCCACAGCTCTTAGATCTTTAGCCAACGTTCTGTTGAACAGGTAGCTCTCTAATCGAATCCAAGTCCAAGCCCCGTGCTGCGGTGTTCCCTCTGTCTCGCCTTCGCCTTCGTGACACCCCGAATCCACTTAGCTCCATCATGATACTGAGCTTGTTTGACAGCTTCAAAAATTGTGAAGTCCCAGATAATAACTGTCAATTCTGTAGCAGCTGCTGCTTGGCGTTGTAAATAGGCAGTTTCCAAGGAGACGGTCATATCTTCTGTCCAGTCTGTTCGCATTGCCTGGCAATTTAAGTGATCACGGACATTGTCTTTGAAATCAAACGATTGGCGTACAAGTTCCACTGAGCTAAGAAGAATATGTTGTGTTCTCTTTTGTTTTGCAGGTGGCTGTTTACGCGGCGCAGGTTCGCTGTCTCGATAGCCTGATGGCTGTTTGCGTGGTGCAGGTTGGCTGTCCTGATTTCGGGGTGGCTGTTTACGCGGCGCAGGTTGGCTGTCTTGATTGCCTGATGGCTGTTTGTGTGGCGCAGGTGCGCTGTCCTGACTGTGTAATTGCGTAGGTTGGGCATCCTCTTGATTGCCAGGTGCTGCTACAGGCTGGTTTTGTTATTTCCGGTAGGAGTCAGGCTGACTTGACTGCTCAAGCTTTTCGACAGCGGTCAAGAGATTTTGGCAAAGTTTTCGAATGGCTGCTGCATCAATATGCAATGTCTGTAAAACCTCCAGGATTAAAGCAGGAGAGTCAGGCCCGCTAATGCTCAACAAATGTGTAAGAGATGTAGACAGGTCCATATTGCAACGTTGGGAAGGAAGAGAAGCTGAACTGGTCCGATGACAGGGTTACATGTTTACCAGCTGTCAAAAAGCACCCTCCGGCAAAACCCCGGCATCGGCAAATCTCCGGATCAAGTCTCATTACGTCATTCCTAAATTGTTACCAATTTGTTACAAAAAAAAGGTTGAGCTAATCAAATGACAGGCTAAACCATTTATACAGTGGAATGATACGAACTCCGCCAAAATGGGCATAGCTCAAGGTCATGTTCTAACTCAAAGTGGATGCTAGCAAGGCAACGAGGCAACGAGGCAACTAACCATATACCACCGCCTGATTATCGTATGAGGCCACGACACGAGGCTTTTCGGGGGACACAGGCACTGTAATAACCATGACTAGCACAGCACCTAAAAATGTGTCATTCAACGCGTCGCAAGCCACATCACCGCTATTACCTCCGCCGCCAGAATCATCATCAGATAGAAGAACTATAGAAGACAGACCATCAGGAATCACTCCCACCCCCACAACCACAACCGCAACAACATCAGAAGCAAAAGCGAAAGCAAAGACAAAATCAAAATCAAAATCAAAATCAAAACCCTACCGACCCGCGCGTCAGATCCCCTTTGAGCTGGGCAAACACGCGCAGACCTACTTTGAAGAAGGCCTGTTCACCGGCGGTCTAAGTTTTCTGCTGGCGATTTCCTCTGCTGTGTCGGACAATGACAATGACAATGACAATGACGACGACGACGACATGGTGCAGCCGATGATCGTGGCCCCGCCAGCGATCCTTGCGCTCGCCGCCACCATTGCCGTGCACCCAGTCTTCACCAGCCGCGTCGACCCCACGGGCGCGGGCGGCGGCGGTGGTGGTGGTGGTGGTGGTGGCCGGCGCGACAAGTGGGAGCAAGCGCATGCGGCGCTGCGGCTGCTGCGGGTCTCGGTGGCTGGGGTGGGACCTGTGGGTGCGCGGCTGGCGGATGCGTTTGCGTTTCGGAAGTATGGCATGTATGAGGATGCGGATGCGGAGGATGGAGATTATTATGATGGCGGTGGGGGAGGGGATGAGCGTGGCGGTGGTGGTGGCTACGGGGAGCGTTCTACGAGAGGAAGTGGTGCTGGTGGTGCTGGACGGCGACGGGCTGGTGCTGGTGGTGGGGCCGTGAGAAGCCGGTTTGCGCAAGGCGACAGCGTGTGGACGCGCGCAGAGGATTTCTGGCAGGTGGTCGGATGGGCGCTGAACTGCTCGTGTCTGAGTGGGCGGTACCGCGAGCGGTGGAAGTGGTGGCAGCCCTGGCTGGAGTTTATGCTGGATGCGCTCGAGGCGGATTGGGAGCTGCACTATCATGGCGAAGCAGAAGAGGAGGAGGAGAAGGACGACGAGGATGACGACGAGGACGACAACGACAACGAAGAGCTGGCAGTGGAAGAGAGCATGATCTGGCAGTATATCGAGCTCTCAAAGGGCGGCTACGCGCGGTCGCGGCGCATGATGCGGGCCATCTTCGCTGACGGGTCGCAAAAGTCGCTCAACGAGTTTGGCGAGGTCTTCCGCAACGAGCTCAAGGCGCCGCTGCCGGCGGGCA
Source organism: Chaetothyriales sp. CBS 135597 (assembly GCA_003709825.1). Classification (NCBI taxonomy): domain Eukaryota; kingdom Fungi; phylum Ascomycota; class Eurotiomycetes; order Chaetothyriales; species Chaetothyriales sp. CBS 135597. The sequence goes on along the minus strand of QQXN01000014.1, from coordinate 221,324 downwards.
AGCAGAGGACTAAGAATGGCACGCGCGATGTGCAAAAGGTTGATGTCGACAGGGATGTCTACGGCGACTATCTGTTTGACAGCTCGGACGACGATGATGAGGATGATGACAACGACGAGGACGGGGATGGAGGTGGCACGCTTGGCCGCTCGCGTCTGAGTAGACAGGGCAGCAACAGCAAGAGCAAGAGCACGCGAGCGCCTCGCCCACGCAGGGCTGCCAACTCGCGTGCGTCGTCGCGCAGCAGCAGATCCAGCATTGACCGGGACGACAGCGGAGCCGGCGGCGGCAGCTGGACGAGGGCTGGCCACCTCCGGCTGAGCGAGTGCCCGCCGGGGTCGCTGCAGCTGCGGATGCGGCTGCTGCACCTGCTGTCACACGTTTCCCGGGTGGCAACACAGACGTCGAGCGCGCCGAGCACATTCATCGACCTGGACGAGCTGTACGGGCACTTTGTCGAGTGGATCAAGCCGCTGCCGCTGGACGTGTTCCAGCAAATGATCTCGGCGAGCACGGGCGCGAGCCGGCGGTTCGGGATCGACGCCCACACGACGCTGTGCGAGATGGCGCTGCAGTGGATGCTGGAGAGCGCGGCGCCCAAGGTGCGCGCCGAGCGGTTCCTGACGCGTGACAAGCTGGTGAAGCAGTACTTGCCCTTTGCTGCCGGCGCGGCGGATGTGACTGAGCAGGCGAAAGTGGGCATCTGTCTCGAGACAATGCTGCGGCGCGCGGTGGAGGTCGGCCTTGTTGGGCCTGGGGATGTGGAGGACGTTAGGGCTGCGGTGCAGCAAGGCGCGGAGAGGAGAGCGGGCTATGCACGTGTGGTTATGGCCAAGGAGAAGAAGAGGACGAAAAGGATGAAGACAGGAAAGAGGAGGAAGAGGGCCAAGGGCGAGGCCGAAGAGGAAGCAGGGGATGATGAGCCCGACGTGCGGCGCAGTGAGGGCGAGATGGAAGACAATGAGGACAACGAGGAGGCCATTCAAGAGCAAGAGGCCTGGGCGTGGCTGAAGGAGGGCGAGGCGAGGATGAGGGCGGTGGTGGACCTGATAGCTTGATATCAGGTCATCGATATCATTGAATGGGAATGATGTCGTTCAACTTGATATTATATGCACATTTACATACGCGCACCACTCTTGCTTGATTCCCCCCCTTCACCGAGGCGGGCGCGGCCCCAGCGGACGCTTGCCAGGATCAGCACCAACGACCTGTCTGCGCGCGCCGCCGCTGCCCAGGCCACCGAGCCCGAGGCCACCGCGGTTGAGGTTGTCACCGCCGACGTATCCGTACTGGTTGACGTCCCAGGACTGGCCCGGCTTGCTGCCCTCAGCCAAGTTGCGACTGGCAGCCGCAGTCTCCTTCTGGGCTTCCTCCCACTCGCGCTGTCGCTGCCGCTCGCGCTCCATTTCACGCTCGAGCAGGGACTTGGATGCCCAGCCCCGGCCCTGGGGGCTGCTTGTTGGCTGGGGTTGGCGGCTCGGCCCTGTGGCTTGCCCAGATTCAGTCGTGGAGGATTGGGCGTGTGCAGAGGTGGCGTTCGTGGCTGGCGGGTTGGAGGCGACGAAACGGCTGGTGCGGTTTGTGCCTGGCTGGTAGGGAGAAGAGGCCGCGGTGGCAGGGTCTGGGAGTGGGCGAGAAGGCGTCGCTGGTTGAGGCCGCGGACCTGGTAGCCTGGCTGGTGCTGCCTGTGCCTTGGACCACTCATCACGGAGATACTCGCGCTCTGATGCTGCCCAGTCGTCTTCGTGCGACACCGCTGTTGCTGTTGCTGTTGCTGTTGCTGTTGCGGCGGGGGCTTCAGGCGGCAAAGGCTGTGATCCTGTGACCTGTCGCTGCAGCTCTTTGACTTGACGTTCTAATTCAGCAATCCGCTGGGCTTCACGTGCCGCCGCCGTTTGGGACGACGTTGCTGGCCGCGCCTGGTCTGCTTGGTACTGGCTGAGGAATTGGCCATTGAGACGGGCATCGCTCGTGGCCCGGTGTCTGCTGCGCTCTCTGGCCTGGGCCGCTTCGCGTTCTTGTGCGGCCGCTGTTTCCCGCTCGAGCCTTAGGCGCCGCTCCTCCTGCTCCCTTCTTGCGTCTGCCGCTTCCTTTTCGCGCAGTCTGCGTGTCTCCTCTTCCCATCTCTGTTGCTCTTCGCGCCGCGCCTGCTCCTCTTCTAGCCGTGCCTGCTCCGCCTCGGCCTCACGCTGCCTCTGCTCCTGTTCCATCTTCTCCCGTAGCCGCTTCTCCTTCTCGGCCAGGCTGGGTACTTCGGGAGCGGGTGAGGTGATCTGGCGTCGGGCACCAAAGGCAACACCGAGCTTCCCCTGGCTTGCACCGCCCATATAGCCGTATTGGTGGATGTTCCAGGCTGGTGCAGTGGTGCCTTGATCAGTCTTGGTGCTCCAGCTACTGACGGTGCCGCCGGTGGCGAGTCCACCACGGCCCAGGCTTGTCGTCGAGCTGGGCTTGACTGGGCTCTTGCGGCCGCTGTCAGTATAAACGGCGCGATTAAGCGAGTTGAATGCAAACTCGGGCGGGTTGCTCGATGCTGCGCTTATTCCCCGTGTTCTGGTCGCCGCCGCGGCAGATGCAGGAGAGCGCGCACCTGCGCTGGATCCCGTGCCCTGCGGACTCATGGACGAGGCTTTTGTGCGGCCGCCGAGGGCATAAGGAAATTTGCCGGGGTTGATGGCGTTGGCAGTTCGACTGAAGGCGGCAAGGCACTGCAGCACCTGAGCCGGGTCTTTGCCATCGTACAGGTCGACTGTCAGGAATCGGTCGTGGGCGGGGAGGCTCAGCGGCGGCGCCTCGCAGGCAGCCAGAAAGTGTGAAATGTTCTCCATCTGCACAAAGGGCATGTTGGATGTCTTGAACCTGACGCCGGGCGACACTGCGCGGTTGACGAGCCTGTCGCCAGTCAGTGGTCAGTGGTCAGAAGTCGGTGGTCGGTGGTCAGTGGGCAGCATGGGGGAGCACGCGGTTTCTATGCCGGTGTGGGCGCGCATACTTGCACAACGCAGTCCCGTCCTTGAGCGCGTCCATCAGATCGCCCGGCGCCAGGCGCTCTCCCAACATGGCCTCGATCCACGACCGGACCTCGTTGGCGGCGGCCGGGGTGTATCGGTCGAGGCGCAGCTTGCGCACATCGTGATCCAGACTTGTTACCGACGCCATTCGCTCTGGTGTGCGTGAATGGACTTTAGGACAGGGGCAGAAGAGAAGATGGCTGTCTTGTTGTCAGGCCGAAGCATAAATGTCGTGAACTCGCTTAGTGCTAAGTGATTGCAGTGGTGATCATTTAATTAAATGCCTAAAATGCCTAAAATCTGCTGCCTGGATTTTAAAGTATTTAAAGTTAAGCATAATCGCCAACAACCCCACCAATGTGGGGCACTTATGGAGATAAAGTTTTTAACTTTAAAACTAAAATTCGCGCAACGACAAAGAGGTCGCAGACACTACTGCAGACGGGCGGCAGTACATCCTCTCTCTTCCTCTGACCCGCGCCATGAGCAGGCTCCGCGAACTATGGCTGCGGTGGAAGATGCTACGGCTTCCGTGGCGGAAAACCTTCCTCGTCGGTGCGTCTCTGTCTGAATACTCGTTGCTGACGTGAGCGTCCTGGCTGAACTCTCTCCTCCTCCTATTAGGCCAAGACCTGTCCGGTAACACGTTCTGGGAATTCAAAGATGCGCTCAACTCCAGCCGCTTCCGCCGCAGGGTGATCTTCCGCAGCAAGACGCACTTTTCTGACGCCCAAGTGTCGCCGTTATGGCACCAGTGGCTGCGATACACGCGTGCCGACCCGCCCTCCCTGCAAGAGCAAGCCGCCGATGTTACCCGCCAGATCCAGTTGAAGCACAATGCCCGCCTGGCCGACGAGCGCTGGGCCAGCAAGGCGCCCTATATCCAGCCTCCCCCGCAGCAGCAGCAGCAGCAGGAGCTACAGGCGCCAGGAGACGCGCAGGCGTCGCCGCGCATAGCAACCAATCCTGGCGAAGACTTCAAACCTGCCGCTTGGGTGCCAGGCACAAAAAGTCAATGAGCTTAAAAGGCCAAGGGGCTAGGGAGAGGAGACTGTTACAATAAAGTGGCATCAGTTATATCTTGGCCAATCTGGTTAATTCAATATATCATTCAGAATCAGTCATATCATGTCGTCATGCCAACTTTTGTCATAATCACCAGCCCCGAATCCCAAGCAGGACTATCGCCCTGGCTCGGCGCCACATCCAGTAGCAATCGACACCAATCTCGGCTTTTAGAGGTACAATCAGAATCCATTCACAGGAGAGATCGAATGGGCAGACCGTGGAGACTGACGTCCACGCCATCGACCTTGACTTCTTGACAATCGTCAACGGCCACCCCGTTGACAAACTGGGTGACAACAAAGTCGGTCCGTGTCTTGCCGAGGACGATCATGGGCGCGTGCCAGGTGCCCGGCCCATAAGTGACCGCTTGGTCGCCACGGGCTACAAAGGCCTTGAGATTGGACAGGTCGGGCGGGTTGGCGACGCCATTGGTCGTCGTTGAGAGTGATGGCGCCACAATAACAAGAAAGCATGTGGATGTGTCGGTGGTTGAGAGGGCCAGGGGCGAGAAGGTCTGAGTGGTGTAAGGGTGACGTTCGAGGATGGTGATGGCGAGCTTGCCAGACTGGGTGTGGGAGGCCGGGCGGGGAAAGCAGGAGAACATGCTCATCAGTGGCTTGCTTGGGCCGTGACTGCTGGGATAACCATTGATAAATGGCGAGATGGGTGACGTTTTCAGAGCTGTGTTTTGGTTGGCCAATATCGGGGTCGGCTGGTGAGTTGGATACCGGGCCGGGGGTGGGGAGCTGGGTGCTTGATTGAGACTGCGATCAACCGGGGGCGTGACACAAGTACCGAATGGAGCAAATGAATGGGGCGTCAGTGGAAGCAGGGGGACTGTTATGCTCTCCTCTAGCGAGATAACAGGCAGTGTTTGCGACATGCTGAGCGTGGTTGAGGAAGAGAAAAGTTTTCTGATGCTGGTGAGGCAACGTATTATCTCAATTAATTACAGACGAGCGACTCGCAAGCCTTGAGGGCGGTGGGTTTGCTTGACGAGGGGCTGACAAGAGAGAAGAAGCAGAGCTCAAAGTAAAAGGACTTGGCATTCGTGATGTGGGGCACACAGCACGTGATTTGCCGGTTATCATTGGCTGGACCCAGGCTCAGCCGCTAGACCTAATTGAGCCCGGTAAGTGATCCTATGAGTCAACATCGAAGACCTGACCTGTTTTCCCTTCTCTTCATCCTTTCAACAGACCTGAGCTCAGAGCCAAGTCACGGTCAGATAACATCTTCGAATCTGTCAACACCGGAAACCCAATAATCATGTCTCTCTCGAGCCTATCAGACTCGGATCTCATTTCACGCTTCTCCTGCTTCCACGAGGACTACGCCTTTGGTTTCTTGAGTCGCATTGCAGAACCGCCAACGATGCCAACTCTACGACATGTGCCAGATTCTTCAACTTTGGGCGTCCTTGATAGACTGCCTCCTGACATTCTTACCCCAATCCTTCATTACCTGGATGTCCGCTCGTTAACCCACCTTTCCCAGGTCTCAGCCGCTGGCCATGCCACTGTCCAGTCATTGTCGAGCTATCGTCAGCTGCTTCAATATGCGCCTCGTGCTCTGGTAGCACTAGGACGCAGTGGATCTATCCGCTTTCACACCCTAGAGGCACTTCACACGACTTTGCGTTCGGAGAAATGTGCCGGTTGTGGCATGTTTGGCCCTTTCCTTTTTCTAATGAGCTGTGAGCGATGCTGCATTGACTGCTTCGACCGTAAACCAGCATTTTGGATAATGACAGAAAGAATGGCTCGCGAGTATTTTCGTCTTGATCGACATCAACTCAAGACTCTCCCAATGATGGATCCCATTAGTTCATCTAAAGGCTCGCTGTGGCAAATGGCTCTCAGCGCCAGAGCTGTCGAAGCTCTTGCTCTCAAAGTTCATGGATCATCCATGACTGTGCCTAACTTGGACTCACATGATATGCGGCTATGTCGGGACCTGTTTTTCATCGACCGCTTCCACCTCCCTCATATGGGCCCACCCCCTCGTGTTTGTCATCTGATTTCTGAAGTCCTTGACACAATAGAGGGTTCGGCGCTTGTCCCATTTCCAACACTATTTACTGGTGAAGCTGATACTGGCTTTTGGTGCCGGGGTTGTGAAGTATTTTCCCGGCAACTTGACCTGTGTCGTCGGGAGCGAACTGAGCCGGTTGAGGCTCATGCTCTCCGTTGCGAGCTAGAGTATCGAGCGAGGTCAAAACGGGACTTCTTAGCACATGTCAAGAGTTGTGATAGCGTTAAAAAATATCTTTTTGACGTTGCATAGGATAGTGCAAGGTAGGTATAATTGACAACTATCTACCAAAGAAGGGAGATAGATGACCAGAGAATTGGACTTGAAAAGAATGATTGGCAGAAGACATAACTGCCCGGTAATGAAACTCGTTTACACCATCAACAATAACAGATCTTCATCCTGCAACCCACACATATATATCAGAAGGCCAAGTCTTGCAAATATCCCCTCTCCAGAGCTCTCCCACCCACCCAACAGCAGCTTCTTCCTCTCCAATGTGAAGCTGGATCTGACTGTTGCAGTACAGATGACGTGACGTTTGGACTTTTGGCCATCAGTGTCAGTGATGCTCATGGTGAATCTTGATTTGGTTGCGCTTTATTGGGTTCGAGTACATCCAGTCGGCCTTGTTCTCCTTTGGCAAATGCTCGGGGCAGTAGTTGAGAGACAGAACGTCGACAGGTCGGTCAAGATGCGAACATTGAAGATTGACTCTCGCAGCTCGTTTGTCCCGACATTGCACAAACTCCCTCTTCTGTCTGCACCCACACCCGTACTTGGTCATCTTCCACCAGCACATGCTTGGGAATTTGAGGATTTGGGGATTTCTAGACCATGTAAGCCAACGTCGCTGCAACGGGGGGGGATGGGGATGGGGACTCACTCACGTGTGAAAACGTGAAAACGTGGGTATATAATCAGATCCCTTTAAAAAGAGATGACTCCTTTCTTTTGTTGAACGAGGTTGCGATGTGCCTGAGTCTTCAGCAAGGACGAGATAGATAGTCGAGGTCGAGTCTGTGTAGTTGGGTTGAATGATGATCAAGTCAAGTGCGAACCAAGCACAGTCCTTATACTTCTGACGACCTGGATCTTTTGTTCAATACCAAAGTCATGAATGTTCGGGGGGTCATTGTAGTAGTAGCATCTTGCCGCGCGCTCTTCACGACGGCGGCGGCGGCGCGCCGCCCCAGCACAGCCATTTCGTCATGCAGACTGTTGTTACACATGCAGGCAGGAGTTCATGTCAACCAGCAACACATGAGCTGACTGAGGCTTTTCAAAACAATCAACGTTCCACAGCTTCGACACTTTGCCTCAGGCTTGAGACTTGTGTGAATTGGAAGCACGCGAGGGTCTGTTTCCTGGCCGGCGCTATCTCCAACCTGATTGCAGTCGACAGTGGGACAAATTACTGGGCGCGAGCAGTTCTAAATATTTACCAGGCTAACCTAAGTTAGCTTAGACTTTAAGCATAAGACATTTATTATTAGGCCCCCCTCCCTCTAACTTATTAAGCGCTGGGTCGAACCTGCCCGCACCTGCACTTGCACTGCACTGCCCAACTCAACGTCACCGACCCAGCCACTTCCCACACAAAAGCGCCATTACAGCCTCCAAAGGCTTTTCGTCTGAAACGATGAAAGTCTTTACGGATTCTAAAGTAGCAGACCAGAATTAGCCAGTTTAGCCCTGGTAAGGCAAGTAAGTCCCTTCCGTTTGACATGACAGAAGCCCGGGGGGGGGGGGATCTTGCCTGGGCTCAGGCAATATTCGGCAGTCTGATATTAGGCATGCATAACTGCCCTACCGTACTATCCGATCTATCACACTGCAAACGTCCTCATGTCACCATAGTGACATTAGTGACGAAGGGAAACTCAACTCATGAGCCTGCGAACCGATTCCTCCCCCCCAGTGGTAGGTAGTGACGTGGGAGAGATGTCGGAACTGTCTTGTTCACTCATGCAATATGTGCAGAACATGTGGGACCGTTACACCCGTTAAACCGTTGGAACTGTCCAGTATCAAACCTTGTCTCTACTGACTGATTTTGACGACTAGCCCTGAAGGGCCCCCCCAAAAATAATACCCTCCGTCTACAGATCATGACAGGAAGTTGTTGACAGAAGATCAGATGCCTAATCCTAATCCTAGAGGAAGAGGAGGAACATGTCAAAAGTTACGTACATACAACTACTGGTCAAATCATCTGAGCTCAGTGTCTCTTCCTTGCCAGTGTTTGCCTGATTATCATTCAAAACCAAAGGGGAGTCTAGCTTTCAGACTATCGATTTCCATGTTTCCCAGGCCATGTACCAGCAGTTGCCAGTGTCGAAGAGCTGGATACAAGTCGAAGAGGTGAAACTTGAGGGCCTTTGTACCAGTAAATTCTGTGCTGGTCGGCCACTATGTCTCAGCGTCTCTGGAAGTATATTCTTCAAGGACTGAAGCATCTGGGTGGGTATATTCCGTTGACCACATAACTATCATCGACTTCCCATGTCTTGACTTCTAGAGTGCATGTATTTCTTGCACTGATAGTGAGTGATACCACCCAACTCGAGTAAGCACCAGCAACAACAGAAGCATCGAGATGGGTTGCTGCATGTCCAAACAGGCCGGTGGTGTACGTATGAGTGATCAAGCATACCGCCCACTACCCGCTAATATATTGCAACAGGCACACACGGAGACAGCTAATGATCATGACATGCTGCCGATGGCCGTCCTTAGTCCTCGCCCTTTTCAGCCTGTCACCCATGCAAATACATCATCACCACCATTAGGTTCCAACAATGGCGGCGGCGGCGGCGGCGGCATTCACTCCCCTGGCCCTCGCTCCCCGGGCCCGGTCCATATTCATACCAAGGCAAACACAGCACAGCCTGCTGCCAACGATGACTGCCCTCCCTCCCTTCGCCGCGCACAGCCTCTAGCCAAGGTCTGGTGGTGATGTAGAGCAGCAATAGCCTTCTCCCACTCAGCCTACCAGCCAAGATCAAGTGGACGCTCACAGACTCCAAGGGTCTCTACCTCAGCGCCTGTCAGACACAGACAGACGGCAAAAGTGTCATCCCCAACCGTGGCCAAACCCCGGCCTGCTTTGGTTAGTGTACCTGGAATGGTGAGCTCTGGTGTCAGTCTCAATGGACAGAAAGAGGGCAAGAGGTTTTAGAAAATGAATGATTGAAAAGTAATGATCTGTCTTTCAGTGTTGCTGTTGCTCAAGAAGCGAGGATCTCATCTAGGGTGCGATACTCGTCTAATCGCCGCTCTTCTGCCTGTTGCATTTTAACACAGACAAACTCGGCCAGAGCGTCCTGCTCTTCTGAGCTCAGCAGCTTGATCCGCTCGTCAAGGCAAGTGAATGCACCAAAATACTGTGGGTCAATGAACCGCCAGTAGATGTCGTCAAAAGCAAAGCTGGAGTTAGCTGCTAGACAAAACCAGAAGGTGCCATCGTGTATCGATCGTGCCATTTGTGGGGACAGACGTTGAGATTCGGAGAGCGTGCCAGAGCGAATATCCTCTTCTTCTGACTCTTTCAGAGCATGTAGAAAGGTCTCATGACGGGGGAGATATTGCGCCCAGAAGGCCTCCAGGCCATCTTCCCAGTCGTCCGGATGTGCCAACAGGAGCCACCATGGTGAACAATACGTGAACTCGGCAGGGGCAGCATACGAGAATTCCCAGTCAATCACAGCGCGAAGATTCAGCTCCTCTTCGTCAACGATTACGTTTGAAGGACGCAGGTCATCGCAGACCAACCTAAAGGGACCGTTGTCTCTGTCACGAGCTTCAGAGAATCTTTTTGCAACCACACGGAATAAGCAGCGCGCGACGTATTTCTTCCGACAGTCGGCCTCGTCTTCGATTGCATCATTGCGCTGAGTTCGAAGATGGGTCATGTGAGTCTCGGCCAGGGCGGCAAAGTAGTCGGTTGCTGTTGCGAAGGTGCCTGCGGGCAGCTCTGCCGGAGGGTAGTTTGCAAGCGCCACCAGTTGGTTTGCATTCACGGTCATGGGCCGTTTCCCGATGCACCAGCGGCGTGACTCATCACGAGATAGGCCCCCTATTCTGGTGAATTCGCACTTGGACAGCTGGATCAATATCTTGGCCATGATCTTGTATGCCTGGGTCAAAGTTTGGGTACTGATAGCCGGATCCAGAATCTCGACCTTTTCAGGCTCTCGATTTGCATCTTTGAGACAGTCAGATAACAACCTGCCTTTTATGAACTCCATGGCAATACAAGGGCCCCAGGAGGAATCAGAGACTTTGATCAACCTTGGTGTGGGAATGGATGTCTGCCTGGCGATATATTTGATCACTGTGACCTCGTCGATGACCTTCTCTTTGCGAAAAGCGACTTTGCTCAGAATTGGGAATCGCAAAATCGTACTGGGCCCTTCTTTGAGTTTCACTTCATAACATCGATTGAAAGCGCCTTGTGAGAAATACGAAGCAGCAGTTGCCATAGCTCCATATTGCGCTGCCAGTTGGTCTGCGAATTGTGCTATGTGTGAATCCAGGCGTCTTGCCCAAACAATGCACATGGTGTCAACCTGGCTGCAAGCCAGGCCATCGTGATACATTGTTGTAGAGCAAGGCAAGGTTTAGTTGAATAATACAAAGATGAAATGGGAGTAGAGTGTCAACTCTGGGACATAACTCTACACCGCTCTCTGGTGTGTGGCACGTACACATGTAGTTGGCTTATGTCTCTCAAGACCACAGTGGGGCACTTTATCTGTTGGAAAGCGCAACCACTAGAACCCCTCTGTCACTAGACCCAATCAGGAATAGGGCGTCCTATCGTACCCCTTCTGGTGAGCTGGAGTGGTTACCCCTTAGTTAGTTACAATTAAGTCACAATCTCCAACATCATCAGCCTACAGAAGGCCCTGCGGGCGCCTAAATCATATTGATGATAATTACACGTAATTTGTAATTGGATTCGGATCAATCATTACATTGTTATCGTGATCTCTGCAAGGACGCCTAATGGGGGATTGTACGTACTGTGGTGTCGACACTGGCCAACACAGGCCAACGCTGGCCAACGCTGGCCAACGCTGGCAGGCTTCTTGCAACACCACCATGCCCTTGACTTTACCAATGTGCCTGCGTTCGGCGGTTGACACGTAGCACTTTCTGATTTGCCAGGCTTTGTGACAGCCAGACTTTAACCTGCAGGAACTCTTACCAATTTGAGCACTCCACCTTCGACACCAGTCAAGCTCCCTTTCAACGATAGGGCTCGGGGTTGAATAGTTGGTAGGGGTGACTCACGCTTTCCTGCAATCTTCCTGCAGCCTCTCCCGCAACCCTTGCTTGGGGTTGGGTCAACAGGCAGAATCGGAGCGCTGTTGCCTGATTATAATACTTCATTTGGAATGCACGACTATTCATATAATGGTCTGCTCTCAGATACCACTGATTTCCAACACCTTCTCGAGAGCCTGAGATCTTGAAGGTAAGTTTAAGCTCTGATTTTCTCCGTCTTGAACATGCGATAATTCAAGACTAGACCGCTCAATCAGTGATTTCCGGCGCCAAAATTACCATGAGTGCCAAAGACAACTCTACGGTTCAAGGGGCGAGAGACAGCCTAGCATCACTTCTCGATTATTACTACGACAGGCCTGCTTCACAGGAGAGCATCAGGGTTGGTTTAAGGTTGGGTGAGGTTCCTTCAACAGAGCAAGCCGAGGAGCTGAAGAAGGAGCTCAAACAAGCGCTCGAGATTCATCAGATTCTTCAGAATCTTAGTCCACAAGAGAAGGAACAAATGACTCGGATGGCAAATCTGAGTCGCGGCAGGCGTGCAAAGAGCACCCAAACCAAGGGCTAGAGGATCTCTATAGGTGTCGCCATACTCTGGCTGGATGCTATAAGTTCCATTTTCGTGACCTGGGTCAGACAATTCACATGCAGTAGATGAAAACATGGGTCGAGATAACCCGCAGGTTCAAGTTATTCCATCATCGATCCCTGTTTGCCGCCCTTTTGACATTCTCATATTCCACACAGTTCTGGTAATCCGTCTGGAAAACAAAGCGGCTGGGGGAGCATGCGACAAAGGGGTAGGTGTGTCCGAATAGGGGTACGTACTGGTGGCACCTCTCTGAACGAATGAAGCCGTGATGTAGCTATGTGACGTAAAACGAGGAGTAACATGGAACTATCCACGTGACTATCTACAGAATCTGCTTCTTCATAATATCTTATCAATATTAGTGGAATCTCTCTTAAGCTCCCCTGAATATCCTAGTAATACCTTGTTAATATCGAGGCGACATTCCCCTCAAGCTCCCCTGAAGCCCAGGTGATATCTTGGACGGTAGACACGTGATGGCTCATTGAGCCAATGAGATGCCGAGATCGCTGCAACTTTTCATTGCGACTTTAGAAGCCAATCATCATGCGAGAACCTTATTCAGGGTTTTACCCCAAAGAATAGTGCACGGGATTAGGAAGGAACCAATTAAGCAGGCGCGACCGCGACACCGCGACAGTGACGACGACGACAACGACACGACAACCCTCAGGTCGTCACTACCACTACAATGCCAGCCAAAGCAGCAACAACAACAACAACAAACCGCTACGCCTCTCTGCAGCCGCATACGACACACGTGTCGCGCGCCCGCATCCAGAAGACATGGAGACCACTCGGCCAAGCAGCGCAGGAGCGCGTGAAGCAGCTCCTGCTCAACGTCGCGCGGGAATCGCAGGTGCAGCAGCAGCAGGAGCAGCAGCAGATGAAGAGTAGTAATAACAAAGGAAGAAAACCTACAACCAATAATGATGATGATGACGAAGCAGCTGTCGCCGCAGTCGCCGCCGTCGTCGACAAACTCGTCCGGCGGATCCCACGGATGCCCTTTCCACGGGCCGACCGGCGGGTGGTGCGAGAGCGAGAGCGAGAGCGAGAGCGAGAGCACACCACCACCGCCACCACCAACGGCAGTTCTACTGCTGCCGCTGCCACCGCCGCTGCCACTGACTTGGACTTGGACTTCGAAGCAACGCTCGACCGGATCCAGCAGCTGGAAGCGGACCTGGCAGAGGTCGTGCAGAGCAGCAAGCTGGTGCGGGAGCAGATCCGGCGGGAGGAAGCGGCGGCGGCGCGCGACCGCGAGGCCTACCGGGTGCTGGAGGCCGGGGCACGCAGCGAGCAAGGGCTGGCGCGCGAGCAGGCGCGCAAGGTGCATCCTGTTGCGCGGGAGTTAGAAGATGAAGATGAAGATGAAGATGAGGAGGAGGAGGAGGAGGAGGAGGAGGATTATAACAGTGATGGTAATGACGATGATGACGATGACGAGTTTGATTTTGATATCGACGTGGAGGAGGAGTACGACGATGACGACGACGATGATGACGACGACGACGACCAACAAGGAGAAAGAGACAAGAGATACAGAGCCACGCCCGGCCTAACAAAGGTCGAAATCGAACAGGACGAGCAGCTCAAGACACTGGTGGTTCAGCTACGAAGCCATGTCGGCAGCATCGCACGGAACACCGCCCCCCTGGCTGGTGTCAGCGACGCGTTGGACGATGCAGAGCAGGCGCTGTGGGAATTAATGGCTACGACACGGACAGATGGATGATGATTGCTCAATCACATTGCGATGTAGATGCAAAACAAAGACTGTCCAAAACTTCGTGCCTTGACTCAATCTCAGTCGACTTACTCGCAGTACACAAGTCGACACACTTTGCCGTCAAGGATGGTGCAAAACGAGAATCGATCGTGGCATCTATCCAAAGGCAAAGTCGCCGAAAAAACAGACCAACTTGTCATTTTGATGCCTGGCCTCATCAAGACGTGCTGTATCCCGAGTCTGACTCTGGCAGCTTTTTCATGTCGTCAAGCTCGCCTATGCTAATCGTGTCTTCCTGTCTCGTGTATCCTGCTTCCTTGCTTACCTTACTGTCACTCTTGCCCTCCGTCTCCATGGCCAGGCCGCCTAGGACACCAGCCGTGGGGGGGCTGGGGTGATCAAGTCGTCATTGGTAGTGTCGGGGAACTTGCCCGGGATGAGAAGATCACTCAGTGTTGTAACGCTTTTGCTCGTTCCAAGCCTCTCCAGCTGCCCCTTCTCGCCGTCGTTGTGGTTGACCGAGTAGACCGAGGGCGCTGTCACGTTTGTATCGATGGTGGCAGCACCAGGAGTCGAGGGCGCAAAGTAGGTCGTCGCCTGCGTCGACTCAGTCAGGCCGCGCTGTCGCGACAACGACCTCTCCGTCTCCTCATGCGTGGCCTTGGCCGCAGACACGGCTGCACCGGCACTGATCGGGCGTTGGGAGATGTCTGCACCCGGTGGGAGTCGAGACGCATCTGCACCGACCTTGTACTGGGATGTGCCGGGATTGACCTGGTACTGTGATGGGCCAGGATTGACCTGGTACTGGGATAGGTCTGTGGTGATGATCCCGCGTTGAGAGGCGTTTGCACCGGTCTGGTATTGTGACACATTCGCACCGGTCTGGTACTGTGAAGCATTCGCACCGGTCTGGTACTGTGAAGCATTCGCACCGGTCTGGTACTGTGAAGCATTCGCACCGGTCTGGTATTGTGACGCGTCCGCACTGGTCTGGTATCGTGGCCCATCCGCGTTGATCTGGTATTGTGACCCCTCGGCTTTGATCTGGTACTGGGAGCCTTCGCCGCTGATCTGCTGCTGGGAAGGGCCTGAGATCGCACGGGAGCCGGCCGCTGTTGCGCCTGCCTGCAGTTGTTGCTGCTGTTGCTGCTGTTGCTGCTGGTGGCTTTGCAGCTTATGAGCAGCGGAATGATGGATGGCAACAGCTCCAGCAGCAACTGCACCAGCAGCCACTCCGCCGGCGACCGCCGCTCCAGCTCCAGCTCCAGCTCCAGCTCCAGTTCCAGCTCCAGCTCCAGCTCCAGCTCCAGTTCCAGCTCCAGTCCCAGCTCCAGTTGCAGTTGCAGTTGCAGTTCCAGTTCCAGCTCCCACTCCAGCACCGGCTCCAGCTCCATCAAGAGGCGACATCCAGTCGCCATATGAACTGCCCGCCTGCGGGGGTTGTCCGGCTTGAGGGCCAGCAAGATGGATACGCGACGCCGGAGCCGATGAGTGGACTGAATATGTCGCAGGCAAAGCCCCAGACGCAGCCTGCCCATCCAGTTGCGGGTGAGGAGTCGCATTTTGGTATGGCGTGTCGGCGCCGGGCAGAGCAGCTGCGGCCGCAACCACCTCTCGCTCAGACACCACAGAAGCCGGCGAGAGGGGCACGTTCTGGCCGCGGCTGAGGTTGATGTCTGAGGGGAATCGGCCACCCGGCTCAGGCCGAGATGCGGGCGGGCGCCAGCCAGCCTCGGAGCGGTCGTCGGCATACTCACTTGCCACAGCTGCGCCGCCAATGCCGGCCGCGATAGGCATCCCATCGGGCCCGGACGCAGGCCCACGCACGGATTGCTCGCTAGAGAATGGAGCCTTGTCAGCCTCATCTTCGGCCATGTCACCCTCGGAACTATTGATGCTGGGTGCCTTGAAGCTGTTGCCAGAAAGCGAGCGAGCATGCGAGCGGCGGACAAATTCGTTGCGGGCCTCGCCCTTCTTCTCGGTGAGCTCCTTGATGTCGCTGTACCAGGCCAGCATGGTGTCATGGGTCTCGGCACGGAAGACCCACGAGTGGCCACGGTGCATGGAACCGCTTTGGCGGCCCTTGAGCATGAACTTGTGCGACGACGAGTCGGGCTCGGAATGCGAGCCCAGCTTCTGCTCGGGCAGATACAGCGACATGACAGGCGACTGGTGCAGAATGCGGTCGGCCGACTTGTATTCGTGCAAATGAGTGGGTGAGAGGATGTACCTGCAGAAGGTTGGTCAGTCTGGAGTAGCGGAGGCAACGGTAGCGGCGGCAGCAGCAGCAGCAGCAGCAGCAGCAGCAGAACTCACCATCCTGGCGTGTAATTCTTCAGATACTTGCTCTTGCGCTCGAGCATGCCGCTCTTGATCTCGATCGCGGCTGGGTGGTCCTGGCCTGGATAGACCATATGGGCAGCGTTGCGCAGCGAAACCTCAGGGTCGACCATCTGTCTGTTGGACTTGACAAACTGGCTCCATTCAAAGTCCTTGGCCATGGCCAGCGGGCCCTCACGCAGCTTGACTGCCGCTTCAAAGGCATTGGTGGCGTCGCGGTTGAGGATGCCAGCCAGCACATTGTATGCCTTCTGGATCTCTCCCACGACAATGGACTCGAGCTCGCGACCAGAAGCTTCGAGGTTGAGATAGGCCTGTAGGCAATGTCAGTAACTGTAATCACATCACCTCACATCACACTTCACACCCAGCACGTACGCGGTGAAGATAGTTCTCCTCCTCGATCTGACGCTCGATCTGACGGTCGACGCCCAGCTTGATCAGGAATGGGTCACTCTTTCTGCTGAAGGCAGATTCCGAGTCCACAAGGCCCAGAGACTCCTGCAGCGCGCGGTGCACCTTCTTGGTGCTCTCCTGTTCGCGATCGACCGAGTTCTTAAAGTCGCCTGACAGGCTCTTGATCTCCTTGATCTTCTGCTGCAAGTCGCTGCGCAGGCCGGTCAGTTGCAGAATCACCTCGTTCTCGACATCGCGCGCCTTGGTCGCCTCAGCTATGGCCTGCTTATGATAGAGCTGCAGCGCCGCAATCGCGTCGCCCAATCCGCCATGAGCGAGGAATTGCGGTGGCACTGATGTCGCGCTGATCGTATTGGCGCTGGGAGGCAGGCTCTTGCACCGCACCTCGGCTGCCTTGTGCAGGTCACGGAAGTAGTTGATCAGATCCTTCAGCACCTTGCGCCATGCTGCCTCGCGTTAGCAAAGCTCATTTGCCCGGTTCTATCTGAGCTGCCAACTGCTCACTGCTCGCTGCTCGCTGCTCACGCACGACTTACCTTGGAACCGATCGGCCAGCAGTTCGGTAGGGCTGCCCGAGGTCGGGATCGGAGTAAAGAAGGGGTTATTGATATTGGCGTTGATATTCGCAGCGGTATTGATATTGGTGTCGGCGATTCCGACGCCGTCCACATTCTCGGTGCCGTTGACGTTGACGTTGTTCTCGGCCGCGTCCTCGAACGGATCGCGCTCACTCTGTCGTAGGCTCCGCGCCGAGCCCACAAAGCTGCTCCGGCGGCTGGGTCCCTTACCCAGGCTGGCCGAGCGCCGGAGAGAGGCCTTCTTCTTCAGCGTACCCGATCGTTGCGGCGCCAGAACATGCTGGCCCTCGGAGTACTGCGAAATGCTGCGGACTATTGAGGCACGGTCAGCCCGGTCTCCATTCAGCTCGCCGCCGGTATGGTGCGACAGTGCTGATGTTGGCCGGGAGGTGCCAATGACATGGTCAAGGTCGAGATTGGCGCCAGAAAGAGGCCGGTGCCCAGAGTAGGTCGCCTGAGCCACGGCGCCGGAAGCGGCGGCAGAAGCAGGGGTCTGTGGTCGAGACATGGGTGGTGTGTGGGCTGACTACCAGCAGCAGGAGCGGCGGCAGCAGCGGCGGCGATGATGGCGGCAGCAGCAGTGGCAGCAACAGCAGCGGAAGCTATTCACAACCATCTATCGGCCCAGGATGGCCATTTCCCCTGGCTCTAGATGGACAAGAGAGCAAAGCAAGCAATCCCTCAAGCACCCGGCTCTGGGAATTGGGAAGCACGGTGGGTGGTGGTAGTAGCTATAGTAGCTTAGCTAATAACCTGTCGGCACAGCAGCGTGGTGTGGTTGATGCACGATGGGCAGCTTGGGCAGCTAGGTCAGCACACGCGAGAGCAAAAAAACACCAAAGGGAAGGTGCCAGCGACGCCGAGAGCGAGGAAGAGGAGGCAGTTTGTTGTGGTTCCTGTAGCTTAATGGCTCGAATACAGTTCTGCGATGCATGGGAAATGACAATGACGTCGAGAGTTGTGTCAGTGTTCTTGCCCCATACGCCATTCAACCACAGTTGCACCTGCTCCCCCCCCCAACTTTGTTTTTTCTGTGCCAGACAACCCGCTCCTTCCCAGCCCCTCCTTTTTGCGACTTTTTGCAACTTTTTGCAACTTTTTGCGCTTTTTCTGCCCTTCTTGCCCCGTCCTGCGCTCCTTCCCCCTCTTGCTCCCGTCCTGCGCTCCTTCCCCCCTCTTGCTCCCGTCCTTCCTCCGTCCCGTCTTCTCCTCCAAGCATTACTATTACTAGCTAATGCACCGCCCACCGATACGCGCACCACCGACTCACAGCTTCTCCTCATGCTGCTTACGCCTAGCCAACAGGCGCTGCAGACTGCCTGGTAAATACTTGCCTGTTTCTCCAAATCGAATAGGAAGACTCGACAAGATTGCCGAGATCTAGACTTTCGGGTCGGCGAATATTACCAGTCTTCCTCCTCACCTCCGAGAGCTGATGATTGATTCGCATTTTCTTTATCGGCCGATGAGATGCATGCAGGAAGCATTCCGAGCTGAAGCAGTAGCTGAAAAAAAAAATCACAGCTGAAGTAGCTGTAGACGATGCTCTCACGCTGTCCCCCTCCACGTGACGGAAACCGACTGACATGTGATGACACACTCCGTAGCTATCTCTCTCATTTTTAGTACACGTTCCTACAGATTCCTGGTTATCTGAGCTACGTTGTAACCTGGGAATCTGAGCTACACTACCATACCCCTCCATGATATGTGCACCTGCTGTCGCCGTCGCCGTCGCTGTCGCCGCTGCCGCTGTTGTCGCTTGCAGCTTCGTTGACAGTGCCACCACCTTCTATATATGGTTCGCCGCCGGCACACCCTTGTAGTACGGCTGCTCGCTCACATCGATGCCGTATGCCTGCTTGATTCGATCTCGGCGCCGCTCTTCATAGCCCGGAGCGTAGATGCCTAGCAGTCCGTCAGTCAGAACACCTCACCCACCCTCATAATCCCATAGCTTGCACCTACCTCGGCCTTCTCCAATTTCATTGATCAGCTCGTTGATCGGCCGCCTGGCACGGTGTCTGATTTCTTCTTTGTAGTCAATGTTCGTCGGTTGCGGCTCGTTTGCTCGCGCGCCAAAGACTGAGCCGCCCGTGTAGGCGAGGACACCCAGGACACCGCCGAAAACAAGCGAGGTTCCAAGGGCAGAGGCCATGGACCGGTCTAGACGAGTCAGACATCTCACTCTCTCTTTCTCACGTAGGGCACATACTCCTTAAGCCCAGCACAAACCCAGCCACTGCGCCGCCATAAACCTGGTCCCAGAAGTCCTCTTTCTCGCGCAGATTCGCCGCGGCTGCACTCGTGAATCCGTATGTGACACCGACCGCAGCTGCATTGCCATCTCAGTATTTGCCATCTTTCTTTTTTTCTTTTTCACTGCTTCTCGAGGAAAAAGCCCAAGTACGCAGGGCTGCACATACCAAACGCTGCAGTTGTTCCTCCAAATCTGCTCAGCACACCTATCGCGCCCACATTCTGTTTCTGTAACGTGTTTTGCACCGCAGATACCAGCAGACCGCCCGAACCAGTGATGGCTGCGCTGCGCAGGGCCTGTGCTATCGCATCTTTTGGATGGTAAATGGGTGACGACTCGTCAGGGGAGCTCGCCATTGCGGCGTAGTGTGTTGTGGGGCCGTGGGCGATTGCGCGGCGTGGACCAAAGGCTATCGTTTGATCTATAATGTCGTCCCTCGCATCCTTCGCACGCAGGCTCAAGGTTGTCGTCGACTAGGCACTGTCTGTTTCTTTGCAGCTTAAGAGAGGTCATGCACCAACAAGTTCTTGGCAGAAGAAGGTTCCCCACAACCCTAACCCTACTCGCTTGCTGACTATGCCTGAGGCCTCATAGGACAACCTACAGTGTTTTAACTTCACCTTTCGGACAGATGAAGAGGAAAATCACGAGGATCAACGGAGAAAGCAGTGAACAGCTATCGGATCATGATCAATTCATAAAGAAGCTTTGATGCTCATCCTCCTCATTGGCTGGGTTGAGTCAGAAGACTTTTCCATGCTGGCATTCCACCCTCATTTCTTCACCAGCTTAAATCCCTTCCAGTCAGGCAAAACCTTCCTAATCTCCTTGTTATAGTCATGAACTCCTCCAGCATAGTTGGTCTGCTCAAATGCTCTTCCCGGCACATTGCCACCCATGTATCTGTAGTATCATGTCAGTCAGATGCTCCTCTTGAGACAGTTGGGGTCAACTTACGTGCTCTTCGTAGTCGCGAACAAAAACATGTCGCTCAATGCATTGATCTTCTTCTTCCATTCCCGCGTGTCTTCATCAGTCGGCTCAATCGACTTGATGCCCTCGCGCTCCATCCGTCGAATGACATCGGTAATCCAGCGGCCCTGGATCTCCGCCGTTGTTGGACCATTGGACAGCAGTGTAGGAGCCTGGGCACCGTACATGTGGAACATGTTGGGGTAGCCCGGCACAGTCAGGCCAAGGTATGTCAGCGTTGACTTTCGCCAATATTCGTCAAGTGTCACCCCGTCTCGGTTATACAGACCCATCTGTGTCATGCCGCCATTAACAACATCAAAGCCAGTTGCAATGCAAATAATGTCGAATTCATAGTGTGTACCATCCTCCAGCTTGATACCTGTTTCCGTGAACTCTTTGATGCCGTTGTTCTTGATATCAATCACATCAACATTTGGCCTGTTGAATTGCTCGAGATAGCTGTGCTCCAGGCAAGGACGCTTGACACCCCATGGGTGTGGTGGCTCCTCTGGACAGAGGAGATCGCGCTTCCTGGGATCTTGTATTCTGGCTCGCTGCTTCTTTGCCCAGAAAGCGTGGCACTCGCGGTTGATGTCGACGTTGGAAAGGTAGTCTTTATAGTTGCCAAGCCAGAAGCGGAAACCACCTTCTCTCCAGAGCTGCTCGTAGAACTCCTGCCGGTCCTCTGGCGAATCATCCCATGATCCCTTTTCCGAGAATCCATAGAGGAAGCCACCAAAGCAATGCTCGCGCAGATGAAACAGTTCTGGATAGCGAGCCTTGCTGATTGTTTGCTCTTCAACTGTGAGATCACGTCGGCGCATTGGCAGTGTTAGATTAGGTGTCCTTTGGAAGACTTTGAGTTCGCCAGCTGCTGGACCCCATGCCTGTGTTACTTGCACACCAGATGCACCAGTGCCGATGATAGCACATTTCTTGTTGCTCACATCAATTTCCTCATCGGGCCAGAAGGAAGAGTGATGGACAATGCCCTTGAACTTCTCAATCCCAGGCCAGTCAGGCACGTAACGCTTGGCAGCAAACCCAGTGGCAGGAATGAGGTATTTGGCCTTAGCAGTGCGACCATCAGCAGTCTTCACATACCAACGGCCCTCCTCATCATTGAATTTGGCTTCCACAACAACGCTGTCGAAAGCAGTATCCTTTTTGATGTCAAGAACTTTGTCCACGTGGTCGAAATACTTCCGCAGTTCCTTGTAACTTGGGTAGTTCGACGGCCAATTGTGGCTGCACCTGCTCAGCAACAGTCACCGAAGAGGGCTTCATCTTCACTCACTCTTTCCATGTCTCCGGGATTGACAGCATGTATTCGGGCACTTCAGAGTCCACCATGGCACCAGCTAGTCCACAGTTAAAAATGCTGACGATCGAGGTGTGTGCCAGGTCACTCACGATAGCAGTTCCATCTCCATGTGCCACCAAGGTCGTTTCCAGCTTCATAGATGACCGTCTTGATGCCTGCCTTGCGGAGTGACCAGAGCGTGAAGACGCCGGAGAAACCAGCACCGACGATGAGAGCGTCAACTTCGAGATTATCGGCATAAACACCGTCAGTCCCTCGACGTTTCGCAAACTCGTACAGCTGAGTCTTCATCGTTGGAAGCGTCGCGCCGGGGTCACCCATGATGTCGGTTGGACTGGAATCGTTGATTTGACTTCCGATATCAAGAATTCCAAAGGATAAAGGACGAAGACAAGTATTCGCGTTTGGTTCTTCTTGTAACCTCCTCCTGGGCAATCTTTATATTCGTCAACTCGGGCCAAAGCTTCGGACCAGCCGCCCCCGCGCGGCCCCCCCCCCCCCCCCCCTTTCGTGTATACCCCCTAACCTTCTCCATGAGTCCATGACACAGCCCCTCTTGGAAACCTCGCTGCGGATCCGAAAGCGAGCGACCATCCGCTCGGGAAGACATCAACTAACCTGTAGAGTAAAGACCAAACTGTACCATCCTGGTATAGTCCCGATCCCCACGATGCGGATCCGCATGACAGGGATCCTGCATTGAATATGTTCCTTGAAGTTTGTTGGAGAAAATCTGGAGAAAATCAGGCAAAGATGGGGAAATACGAGAGGGGTCAGGCAACTGGTGTGCCTTGGTGTAAGTGATTAATGCAAACCAGACGCCGCCTGTAAAGTTCAACTCTTGTGTTCACCAGTCATTAGTCCCATTAAAATTACAAATATTCTTTCAAAAATGGCCATCTCCACAGAGGCTGCCGACAAGATCAAGTCCTCTCTGGACAACGCGTGCGCCGATACCGACAAAGGTATTCCAGGCCTGGTTGGAGTTGCTGTAGGGAAAGATGGCAAAGAGCTTTTCGCCCATGCTGCCGGCAAGCGTGGATTCGGCTCACAAGAGTCAATGACCCTGGACTCTGTCTTCTGGATCGCGTCCTGCACAAAGCTGATCACTGGTATTGCTGCCATGCAGCTGGTTGAGCAAGGCAAGCTGTCGCTCGATGATGCCGACCAGATCGCCAAACTATTACCAGAGGTTGCCAATGCCCAAGTCTTGGACAAGGATGGCAAGCTGGTTCCTCAAAAAAGGCGAATAACTCTGAGAATGCTGCTCACACATACAGGTGAATTGTCCAAGCTGTGTTGATTGATTGACCCCATTTCTTACTGAGTGAAATCCAGCCGGCTTTGGCTACACTTTCTTCAATGAGCGTCTCCGCAAGCACGGCAAACCTGTTGGTTATGAGGAGTTCTCTGGCCAGTTTAACGATTTTGTCCAACCTCTTGTCAACCAGCCAGGTGAGGCCTGGGAATATGGTGTAAGTGCTCTGACTCCTGACCCTGTACAACTAGCTGAACCTCAGATAGATCAACCTTGACTGGGCCGGATTTGCCGTCGAGCGTGTAACGAACCTATCGCTAAATGAGTACTTCCAACAAAACATATTTCAGCCTCTGGGAATCAAGAATATCTCGCTCTTTCCCAGCGAGGAATTGAAAGAGAAGCTTGCATATATGAATTCTCGCTCTCCTGACGGTCAGCTTCACCCCCGAGACCACCTGATGCATCGCCCCTTGGTTATCGATTCCAAGGAAGCTGCCACTGCAGCCAACAGCGGAGGGGCCGGGGCCTTTGCTCAGCCGCGGGAATATGCCAGTAAGCTTAACAGACGAACAGGCCTTTGTTTCTTCTTCAACTGTGACTGACCAAAGCACAGAAATTCTTGCCACCCTGCTCAACGACGGCACCTCTCCCACCACCGGCGCCCAAATTCTCAAGAAGGAAACAGTGGATGAGATGTTCACTAACCAGATCCCACAATTCCCTGATTTCGGCAGACAGGGCATTATGGCATCCAAGCCAGACTTGACAAACCCCGTGCCCGATCTATATCCAGGGAAAAAGCAGGGTTGGGGACTGAGCTTCATGCTTTCTGATGGACCAACTGGTCGGTCAGACGACACAGCACACTGGGCAGGCTTGGCCAATCTGTTCTGGTGGATTGACCGCACCCACGGAGTTGCGGGGATGATCGCCACCCAGATCTTGCCATTTGGAGATCCCCAAGTACTCGGTCAATGGGTTGCCCTGGAGTCTGGGATTTACAGTGGGCTAAGTAAATCAGGTTGAGGCTTAAGCGCGTTTGTCCTGCAGAAGGAGCAGGAGCAAAGTGGGGCGGATGCAGGGATAGTGGGGTACTGACTGGTTGCTCATTGGCTTTCTTCCTTTCACTAAAGACGCGAGAATTGATAGAAATACCACAAAGCATCCAATAATCGCCAGCTGCAGACCCTCTGGCTAACACCCACCGGGTCAACGGGCTACCATGAGTATATACATGCAGGTATGCATCAGGTGCTGGGTTCTTAGACTTGGAGCTGCCGAGCCCGGATTAGGTGGTATTAGGTGGTATGTGCACACTAATGGCGCTAGCTCAGCCAACACGCGCCTTCCTCGCCCCCGCTCAAAGGACCTGACTTTAATTGCGGGGAATCCTGAAATCAACTTTCCCTCACATTCCCTCCTTCCCTTCTTGCCTAAGGTAGGCACCCACCCACCCTCAAGTCGGCTAAGTTGACTCACTCTGGGTACCTGGTGGAATGCGCAAAGTCAGATTATCTGGTGTGTTGCCCATTCTTCCTGAATATCCCTGCTTGCCACCCCATGCAACATGAGTACAATTGTTGCTGGTCTTCCGGTCAGGCGCCAAAACAAGAGTTGTGATCAATGCCGTGCTGGGAAACGGAGATGCGATGTGCAAATCAGGGTCCAACGCGGAGGCCATCCTCCCTCGTGGCCGGGCGATGATGATGAGCCGTCAAAACCGTGCTCGAACTGCAAAAAATGGAAGAAGACATGCACCACCGAGTGGCTGAAGGCTCATCAGAAACAGCATCCAGCGCCGAAGAAGCGACAACGGACCAACAAGGTCCCCGTAAACGAGCAGGACGGGTTTTGCCCCCGACTAAGCGAAAGTCTGGATCCGCTCATCAGCGATTATGTACAACAGTACAAATCCATTCCTCCATTTGAACATGATCCTGCCGTCAAGCCCGTCCCAAATGTTGGCTCCGAGTCAATCTTTGCGTCAGCCTATGATAGCAGTCGTCACTTCAAGGCTCAAACGCCGCAAGATTTCTACTCCTTCGCCCTGTCTGAATGCCCAGATTCTATATCCTTCCATCCAATTGAAGACCAACCCGCCCTTGACTCAGATATCACGTTGGATTCTTGGTCCTCATCAAGTATCAACTCAAATGATGCCGAATATTGGAATGGAATATCTGCGGCGCAAGTAGACAAAGACGGCAAGGTCCAAGAACAAGAACACCATAACGCTCACTCTGCACCCATGAGACGTGCGAGTGGTCTGATATTGTCCACAGGCTCACCCTCAACATCACAGTTTTTGACTGAGGGCCACAACCGACTGTGTATCCGGAAGGGACTGCTCAAAATATATCATGATTCTCTGGAGGGAGCGCTAGGTTGCTGGCTCAATGAGAGGAATTGTCCCTACACTTCTCGCTCCCTTATTGACTCAAACAATATCTGGGGCTCCAGATGGGGCAATAGGATTCTAAGTCGGGTGACTGCGTTGGATGAAGCGTATGCCAAGTGCAACGTACTATCAGCCAGCAACCAAGAGCAAGCATCGAAGGTGCTGAGCCTTGTCTTAATGGCTTTTGGTGCTCAATGGGCGCAAGCAACTTTCCAGAACCAGGGCAGTCTGTGTGAGGAGACGCCTGCACACGGCGTCTTCGGACGAAACCTTCAGAGGACACTTTGGCAACAGGCCCACCTAGCGCTCAGTCGAGCAACCAGCAATCCATCATTCAAGGTCATTTTTGCCGCCGTGATATTCTCCATGACGCAACGGCAAATGGAGGATACTGAGATTTTCGAAGCACCTGGCACTCCGGGCGAGAGCTATTCGGCATCACTACAGAAAATCTTTGAGCTTGATACTGAGGGGGCCTTCTTCTTGGACGTTGCAATCCGAAAGCTACACGATCATCGACGAAGGCTGCTAGATGCCGAGCATCCCACCGAGACTGGTGCGCAAAAAGGACTCGGTGCTCTAAAGGAAGATGACAAACAAACATTTGCCATGATATTCTGGCTTGCGATCATGTGCGACACGTTAGGCGCTGCCCTGACCCGGCGCTCCTTCGTGCTCAGCGATGCTGACACAAGCATCATCAACGAGAAGCCACAAGCTCGTAAAGTTTCTCGCTTCAGCAACGCTCCTTTTTGCGATCTCGATGGCTTTTATTCATTTTCGAGCCCAGGCTCGGGCAATCCTGACCGAGGGTTCCAAATCTGGGGCGACTACTTTCTCGCTCAAAAAAGCCGGACAGGAGATGTTCGCAAAGAATCTGCTCGATGGCCATGCTCGTATACCGATGCCGCGGCATGTCTTGCCGACTCAGCACCAGTCAAGGTTGTTTTCTTTCGCAGACTGGCACATCTCCAAGATCTTTACTATCAGCGAGCGTCAGCAGAAGAGATTGAGCGAGCAATTACGTCCACGTTGGAGGTTTACATTCACTGGAATAATACATATGGGTGCTTTATGAATGATTGTGTGGCTCACCACGACAGTCTACCTCTACGGATACAGTCATGGTATACTGTGATCGCCTGTCATTGGCACTTGGCTGTCCTCATTCTAGCCGATCTTATTGACAAGCTGGACGAAGGACAGATGACGACAGAGTCAAATCGACTTACGCGACAGACAACTGACTTTACATCGACACTTCGTTTCCGCTCTGTGTATGCGGTTTCAGATATTGGTCGCTGCTCACAATACAGCGACGATCTGTCGTTTTCGCAGTCACCAACTTTCCACCACGCAGTTAATAGGGCTGCCCTGCTCACAGAACCCTGGACTGTGGTTTCCGTGCGTTCCTTCTCTCATGCTGGAGAAGTGCTCGTCAATTTGATTCGATCGCAACAGCAGCAGGGACTGTACGTGATGTCTGATGATCTAGTCCAAGCGAGATCTCGTCTCAGTGATTGCATCCAGGCACTGCGGCTCCTGGGCAGGAAAAGCGACTCAGCACTCAATGCAGCCAAGATATTACAAGCAGCTGTCGACTGAAAGTTAGTCAGCACAAAAGTACTACACACTCCATCTCGCCAATCAGTTGATAAGAGGGTTGTAGCGCCAATACCTCGTTTATCTTAATCATAAAAGCCTTTTTGTTGGCTTCCAGGCGCAGCCAGCACGCCAGGGAATCATCTGCAAGCACAGGTCGAGTCGACTTGGCCCCTCAACGGATGAAAGGATTGCGAGGATCTTCCCAAATGGCAAATGGGCACAACATGCGGAACCGCTATCCCACATGTCCGATCCCCAGTTTTGCGGGGAAATGTGGGGAAATATGGGGGGGAACACATCCTGCCGAGGAACGTTCCACAAGTCCACGTGCATAGCTGTGTGCAGCTGGCGAATCTCGATCTAGGGTTTTCTTCACCTGGTGCGGTCCCGGTTGATTGGAAAATGGCTTGCATTGCAGGTCGGCCCAACGAGTGAACAGGTAACCATTTCGATGAGGAGGAGCCGCACACGGTCTGGGGTCTACAGAGCCCAATCACTGAGGGTTGCTAGACGCGATCTTGGCTGCTGCCAGGTTGAGAGAATTCGCGAGCTAATAAAAACTGCCTTGGAAGTTATGTTATCTGTGGAATATTCCAGAAGCAGTATAGCGCCGCCCACTCAGCCTTGGCCCCATCGAATAATTTATCCCTTTTTTGCTGAAAATGCGAGCCAATCAGATGATTCGCTCAATAACATATTACCTTAACATGACTTCGCGCGAGAAAGTGGTGAGCCTGGCGAGGTCGACCTCGCTCTGATATACTACTTGTTGGCCACCTGTATAGCAATCGTAGTGAACATTGGGGGCTGATTGAGTGGAAGAGGCTGCCGCCACTTTTGTTTTGATTCCTTCTGGGTGGAAGGTCTGGAGATGACCTGCTACAGCCCACCGTCACTTGGCCTGCCTGTTGCCCCGGCCACCAGCAGGCTGTTTGCTCGGCCTTCTTTGTATTCTATCCTGCCATGTTATTTTCTTAGAAATGCCGTTGTCATATAGACTTCTCTTCTACCTAATAGCTAATGCTTACTGAACTTAGCCACCACCCTACCCCGCCAAGAACAAGCCCCGGTGCACTCACAGCTGTAGCTGTTTAGTCCAACCAGCCAATCCACCCCCGTGCGCCTCCAGATCCTTATCAACGTGTATGGCTGGGCAGTCATCAGACGTTAATGCCTTCACCTCATCCCAGGGTGCAGGTAAGCCATGGAAGCTGCCTGACGCAGGCGAAGACTGACTGGGCGGGCAGGTCGCAGTGCTCCCACCTTAGCCGAAGACCTCACCATCCATGACCCACAGCGAGGACCGTCCGAACGCGGCCTGCTTGCCGAAGCCCCGATCACGTTCGCCAGCGGCCACTCGCTCGCTGAACACCTCCCCTCTGACAGCTGTAGGCATGAGTTCTGGTTGAAGAGGCGGCAGTCGAGTCTCCCACAGCTGGACGAGCAGGCCACGGCAGACACAACATGGACCGTGTCAGCACTGTGTCAAAAGTGCCGGCTGCACCTCCGACTGACGGTCGACTACACAACTGGGCCTCACGTGCAGGCGTGTCCGAATGAAGAGGCGCGGCTGCACCATCTTGTGCGGAGCAGGTGGCGCGAGGCGGACCGTCAGCGGCAATGGAGACGGGCCCGACCGGACAATCCGGTGCTGGTGTATGTGTACGAGTGCTCGGCATCAGCGTGCTCAGCCGTAGTCTCGGTGCTCTTCACACCGCCCGAAATCTCTGCCCAGGTCGTGCACGAGCTGACCGATGCGGCGGCGCTCAAGGAACGCACCGATGCTGCCTTCAGCACCTCGTCTGCCAATACTCAGGGCATGAGACGGCCGCTCCCGATCGATGTGCTCAACGATCTCAGAATCTACATCCGCAATGCGTGGGACAATGACCCGTCCAAAAGCATGATCAAGACCAGCAACAGACGATTCATGGTCAGATTTGGCCCGGGCGGCCAGGCCTGCAAAGGCATCCTTGAAGGCATGGGATTCCGTCTCGATGAAGACGCACAATGCTGGCACGTGCCCCAACCGGTGCGCGAGGACGAGCCACTGCAGGATGTAGACAATGTGTATCTGGATAATGTTGAGCAAGAACTCCTCGCTCTGGTTGAATCACGGCCGCCCGACGAGCGCCACCATGTTAGCGACCTGCCGCGCCCTGAGTCCGCTTTCCCGCGGATTGAACGTGTGCTTGGATGTCTCGACTACGACAAACAGCCGGCCAGCCGCAGCCGGCGGCTCGACCCTTCAACTCGACCACCGGAGTTCCAGGGACTTGGTGTGCCCGAGGCTGCATCAGATTCGCTTGTTCAGCACTTCTACCACTGCCAGCGATTTGCCGACGTTGCAAACGGACCGCTCTATCTGTCGTTTTTGAAGAAAATCGGGATCCAACGCAACAGCGAGCTTTTGCAGACCGAGACCGGTCTGGAGGCGTCTAGGGGTCATTATGACGCGGAAACGATCAATGCTGCGTACAGTTACTTTGGCATCGGCCAGAATGACGGCAGTGTTGACGACGACTACATCATCGGCATCTTCTCCTCTCGCCTAGAGGACTCGGCCAGCCATGAGCAACAGATGCGTTACTATCTCAGCGTAATTGGCCAGCATAGAAACAGTGCCAAGATCAGCCAGTTTGCTGACAGCTCCGTCAACACATATGAGCGGGCACTGGAGTACCTTGGAGCAGATGCTACCGTTTCCGATGAAGGCATCCAGGCCTGTTATGCCGTCAAGCTGAACGAGAATGCCGACCAAGCACAGGCTCGGCAAGCTGTCGCCATGATCGCCAACCACCGCAACAGTACCTTTCTGCACGCATGGGTTAACGCCGACTTTTCCCAAGAAGTCGACATGGACCCTGCAGACGGCTACACGGTGCTGCAAATCGCCGATCGCACCTGCGACGATGACCTTGTCCTGTCCGCCTACGATGTTGCCATCATGGACTACCCCGACAGCCGGGACCACTACACGCGAGCTTTGATGGCCATTGCCAAAGATAGATCGAGTTCGGCGCTGCGTGACCGTGTGTCACAAAACTCATCGCAGCCGATTCAAGCGTCCAGCAATGAGCCGGTGGGATTGGAGAACATCGGGAATACTTGCTACTTGAACAGCCTTCTTCAGTTTCTCTTTACCATGGTCCAATTACGGCACATCGTCCTTAACTTTGATGAATTCAGATTGGACCCTACGGATGACAATCTGCGCTGCAAGAAGGTTGGCCAGCGTAACATCAGCCGAAAGGAGGTGCAAACCGCTCAGCGATTTGTTGACAATCTGGCTGTTCTGTTCCAGGGCATGATTCAAACCCCCAAATCGGCCATCCGACCGGAGAAAGAGCTGGCCAAACTGACATTGGAGACTGATAATGCCAAAGAGAAGCTGCGGAGACGGTCAACCCTGGCTGGCGAGCGCCCGAACCTGGATCACCTGGGGACTCAGACCAGCGCAAGTGATGTTCCGATGCTAGAGCCCGAGGCCAACCCAGGCGGTATGGTCCAGTCGCCCACCACGGTAGCCTCAACACCGAACAACACAACTCCGGAGAGCAAAAAAGAATCGGATGCTGATGCTGATGATGACGATGATGACGACGAGATGACCGATTTAGTCGACTTGCGCGACGATTCAAGCGAGGCAACTCTGGTCTCGAAACCAGGGAGCATGCCCACTCCCATCACTGATCTCGACACTCCCCTGGCGGATGGATACCAGCAACTCATAGATGAAAAAGAGAACCAATCGCCTACCAGGCTCGAGCAGTCCCCCCGACGTGACAGCAGCGATTTTGACCGTCCTGCGCCTCTCGCTCCTACATCGCCGTCGAGAATTAATAGCCAAGCAGGTGCTTTGGCCCAGAACCAGGCAAGCGAGCCCGAGCCGCTTTCACGGCCCATTTATGCGCCTCCGCCGGGGAAACCACCTCCGGTACCTCCACGGAAGCCTGTGGAACCGACAACAGACATCCTGGAAGAATATGCTAGGCAACAAGATGTGACCGAAGTGCTGTCCCACTGCCTTTTCCAGTTGTCCAGTGCCATCCGCCCAACTGGCGTCGACCGGTCTGGTGAACAAGAAGACGAGATACATGACATCTTTTTCGGCCAGAACGTGAGCCACACAGTGCCTGAGACAGAGACGCCCAAGGCCGTTCAGTTCTACAGCATTATTGCCAGGGTGGCCAGCCAACCAAAAGACGTATACGAGGCCATCGACACCGAGTATGACTTGTCCGAACGAGAAGGCAGCTCTCAAGCATTTGCCTCGATGTCAAAGCTGCCTCCCGTCATCAGCATCCTCCTGGATCGAGTGGCTTGGGACAGCGACTTGAAGCGGCCGATCAAGCTCAATCACCACGTCGAGATTCCTGAGCGGATATTTCTTGACCGGTATCTGGAAGCGCCAACAGGTTCTGATCTGTTCCAACGTCGCAAACAAGCCTGGGCCTGGAAGCGAGAACTGATCCGGTTGCATAGACGATGCCAAATCCTTGAGACGTCCTATGCCGGCGCCGCAGATGTCCCGTCACTGTTTGAAGATGCCAAGGCTGTGCTAGAGAGCCTCCAGACCAGTTTTCCTGGCGGCGACGTCGATCAGGTGGACGGGTCGTTGCAGATAAACCCCGAGCTGGTATCGAATATTGGCACATTAGCTGAAGACTTGCGCCTCGAGCTGAAAAGTGAATTTCCCCCCCCCCCAAGCTTCCGAGTGATCGGAATGAGACTTACTGATTTGTGCAGATATCAAAACCCGGATCAACGCTCTCACCCTTTCGCTCACCTCCTGCTTCACCGACACCTCAATGCGACAGCATCCGTATCGCCTTCATGCGGCCTTCTTCCACCGCGGCGGTGCCAGTGGTGGCCACTACTGGGTGTACATCTACGACCATGTCAGAGAGGTATGGCGCAAATACAACGACGATCGTGTCAGCATTGTCGACAATCTGAACGAGATCTTTGCCCAGGCGGACACTTCAAACAACGCTACGTCACCAACCGCCAACCCCTACTTCCTGGTGTACGTTGCAGAAGATAAAATCAGCAGCCTGGTCGAGACCGTCAAGCGCGATATAGTCTGGCCGGCCCCTGATGACGACGATGACAGCAGCAACAACAACAAAAGCGGCAGCAGCATCATCGTCAACAATAACAATAATAACAATAATAACACTCCTCCCGCTTTGCCCACGCGACCATCACGGGGTCAGGAGATGACTCAAATATCAAACGGTCTTTCCTCGACAAACCAAGCAAACGGGATTCACGTCAATGGCCGCTACCAACGTTATGGTACCAACAATAACAACACCAGGACCAGTAATGGGATCAGCTCAACTAATGACTTGGAGATGCAGGATTACCGGCATGACGAAAACACCAAGCCGGCCATGACTGCCTGGCCCTCGGGAGGAGTGGACCATGTCGAATATGCGCCGGTGCAGAGAACGGCCACGGTCGGCGACTGGGATGACCAAGAGGCTGATCCTGCACGGACAAAGACGTGGTAAATTTAATATTGAGTGGAGTGGCTCTCCAAATGCTGTGCCCTGCGCCTGTGCCTGCGCCTTTTGTCAGGTCAACACAGAAGAGGGGCCTTCAAGGCATGGATGGAGCCTGTACCTTCTTTCTTTTCTTCTTTTCTTTCTCTCTCTCTCTCTCTCTCTCTCTCCTGGTTGGGTTGAGCGGCATGTTGGGTTTACAAAAAAGAGAGAGAGATTGCTTTATTTTCTTCTTCTTCTTCTTCTCGGATTGAGAGCAGACTGAACCAGCAAGCAAGCAAGCAGGTGGGTATGTAGTGAAAATCAATCAAACCGAATCTGTTCATTTGATCAAGCAAAATGATTTCTGTCTTTCTTTCTTTCTTTTCTTCCTGTCTGACCATGATCACCTCTTCCTCCTCTGTGTGTGTGTGTGTGTGGCATTAGTCAATGGTCAATCAAAAGGTCAATCAAAAGGTCAATCTAAAATATTTGTGGTCTAATTGGTTGGTTAATTTAATTTCTTCTCCATTTGCAACTTCCCCCCTTGTTATCGTGTTGGGACAGAGTACGACGAGTACTCCTTCCTTCCTAGTGTATTCCCTCGTTACTTACTCCAAAGGAAGGTGGGGTGGGGGGGGGGGGGGGAAGTTAAAAAAAGAAAAGAAGAGAAAGAAGAAGAAGGACACTACTGAGATGACTTGGACTTGGTCAGATAATTCATCGTTTGTCCGTCTTGGATCATCATTATCCACTGCACTGGTGTCATGCATGAATGAGGATTAAAATATTCTACCAACCACAGTATGATTAATCATTTTCCATGTTGACTACCACCACCACCGCCGCCGCCCTTTTTGCGCTGGCCGTTGCTGTTGTTACTATTGCTACCATTGGGTTTGTTATTAACAGCAACAGCAGAAGAAGAAGAAGTAGTAGTAGGAGTCTTTTTGGGAGGCTGTTTGGTGGTTATTGTCTCCAGATTCGGATTCGAGCCTTTGCGGGTGGGCAGTTGCGCTTTGGCTTGGTTTTTATTAGGTGGTCGTGCAGGTTGTTGTTGTTGTTGTTGGTGTTGGTGTTGGTTATTGGAAGGAGAATTGTCTCGTTTGCGCAGTGAGTATGAGCGTCGGGTCTGTTGCTGCTGCTGGTGTTGCTGTCTGTAGCCATCGAATCGTCGAGCTGGAGGTTGCTCGTCTCCTCTGTAGTGGCGCTCGGCTCGCCAGCTATCTCCGGGAGACCGCGAGCGGCTTTTGCCGAATGAGTCGGTGGCATACCAACTATCACGTCCGCTAGAGGAAGGATAACTTCGGTCATGGTCGCTGGGGCGCTGTGGTCGGTATTGGCCCATCATGGCTGGTGGCCGGGTGACCTGTGGACGGGTGAGGCCACGAGTCGGGGCGACAGGTGGCTTTATGAACGGCTCATCATCATCATCATCATCGTCGTCGGGTCCGTAGCGGGTATGGGTGGGCCTGGCATGGTGAAGATCTGAGCGGCCCCTGATATGCACGCCAGGGGGTCGCATGCCGCGCGACTCGGCCTCGCGTTCACGCTCTCGTGTGCCGGTCTGCAGGCTGAGATTGACAATTTGAGATGGATCCAGAGCCTTCAGAGACCATCTCTCGACCGCAGCACTCTTGTCAACATCGGGACAGTCGCCAGCAAGGTGAGACTTTGATGCACAGATGCAGCAAGAGATCCATAGTTGTATTTGTGCGCTGCGATCGGGTTGGTAGGGAGGGAAGAAGGAACGGGAATAGGACGATGCTGCTGCTTTATCTGTCCCGCTTTCCGGACACACTCTACTTGAGTGGCTGCCAGACTTTCCACACACGCTGCAGTGGGTCTCAGGGCAAGAGTCGGCCATGTGGCCTTCACGGAGACAGGCAAGGCAAGTAACAGGGCGGTTGAGGTCGATTTGGTGCCGCTGTAGGTGATACAAGCCATATCTGAGCTGGTCTTCAAGGTCATCGGGACTTAAGTCGGCTAGACGAAGAAGAGTACCACTAGCCGGTTCGTTCACGTCGGCATTGGTGTCTGGCTTCGGCTGTGCGGGTTCGCTGAGTCTTTTGATCTCCTCCTCCATCCAATGATCCGACTCGGAGTCATCTGAAGCGACAAGATTCACTGCCATGCCTCCATCTGAATGTGCCATTTCGTCGTCCGAGCTGGAGTCGCTCAACTCAATGGCATCTTGCTGGCTGCTGCCATTGGGTTGCCGCGGCCCTCGCACTTCCTCGAAAGACGCCAAATCTGGAGACGAGTGGGACCGAGCAAACCCTCCGGCAAGGCGGTTCTTGCCAAAGCTGGCCTGGAGACCAGACCCAGTACCTTGCTGATCTGTTGGAGTAAGAGAGACAGTGTCGGGAGCAGTAGCAAGACCACCGGTAGCAACGACCTCCTGCATGGCGCCGCCGCCTTTTGCCCTTCGTTTTCGCCTTTTGTGCGAGTGTGGCGCTGGAGATGAAGTTGACGAGTTTACCGTACTGACAGGAGCAGAGGCAGATGCTTGGTGGTTGTTGGTTTTTTGCCTTCTCGAGGCACTGGAATTGCCAGCCGACGGCTCACTGTTGCCGGTGTTGTCATTGTGAGTCATGGCAAGTTGCGGGAAATAATACTACAGCATCACCAGTGTTCTGAAGAACATGCTCGACCGCTACTATTCCCTCTCTCTCTGTCTCTGGAGAAACTTGTTTGAAATAAGTTTGACATCGTATTTGAGCCGGCGCCCCACTGTAAACCCCCATCCAGCCAATAGGAGACGCGCACCGGTGGGTGGAGCGGGAAACGACGTCGAGAACAGTCAAAGTCATCGAAGGTTGTTGTCGTGGCCGCATCGACGGCCATCATCTCGCCAGCTGTACTATCTCACACTCGACCGTCCAGCTCAGCTCCTATACATCCGCCGCTTCCCTGGCTCCTGGTCTGTGACTGGGCTACGCCGCCGCCTTCCTCACCTGCTCGCGTGTCAGTCAGCACCCGGTCCTGCCCCTCTTTGTTGTGCTGCTGTATGCACTCGCCCGCTCAGCTGTCACGCCGCTCAGCTGATCAACGCAGACTGCTCCCATCGCTCCATCTCTCCGTCACCTTGTCCGTCTCCCACCGCCGTCTCAGTGTGCTCCCGGCCCCCTGTGGCGTCCTGTTCATATGACCACGCACACCTCGCTCGCCAAAGCCATCTCCTTCACAGCCGATGCTAAGACGGCCCCTGCTGATCCATCCTCATACCAGCCGAGCATGAGCTCCGTCAAGACAGGCCGAAGGAGACGGTCAAGCAGCATCATCTACCAGGAGCCCCCCGAGTCGCTCGAGCAGATCTCCGACCAGTCAGCCCTGCCCAACTTGAACTCGCAATGGGTCAACGCCAAAGGTATGTGTGTGTACATGGCAAGAGCAGGTGCACCAACTGAGCAATGTAGGTGCCTGGACCATTCATCCTGTGCTGATCCTGGGCCTCAAGATCCTGTTCGACATAATACCTGGCGTCACGCAAGAGATATCCTGGACTCTGACTAACATCACCTACATGGCTGGCTCCTATCTCATGTTCCACTACGTGCGAGGAGTGCCATTTGAGTTCAATGCGGGAGCATATGACAACTTGAACATGTGGGAGCAGATCGATAACGGCGATCAATACACCCCGGCCAAGAAGTTTCTGCTAACTGTCCCCATTGTGCTGTTCTTGCTCAGCACGCACTATACCCACTACGACCTGGCCTACTTTATGGTCAACTTCCTGGCCTTGATGGC
The DNA here is from genome assembly GCA_003709825.1 of Chaetothyriales sp. CBS 135597. Lineage (NCBI taxonomy): Eukaryota > Fungi > Ascomycota > Eurotiomycetes > Chaetothyriales > Chaetothyriales sp. CBS 135597. The sequence goes on along the minus strand of QQXN01000014.1, from coordinate 185,189 downwards.
TGTGGTCATACCAAAACTGCCGCAGTTTCATCGCATGCGCATTGGATTATTTTCGGGCAGCCTGCCAGAGGATTGACCCATCTTCTAGGGCAGACCCGGCCCTGATGTGTTTGACTAGCATCCACCTGTTTGAACACATCTATCAAAATATCTGTGTCTTCTCCCAGCTTTCCTTTCCCCGTCTTGTATCCGATCTAAGCCTCGGATTGATTGCCTGGTTTGAATCAACTGCCCATGACCCTTTGCCTGTCTGTCTTTTCGCTCACCTTGACTGATGCAGCAACTTGGGCTGCTGCTTTTGATCCAGCCGTGTCTTTGATGTCTCAAGCCCTTTCTGCAAACAATCTCCCATATTCTTGGTCATTCTAAAGAGGGATACTCCCAGTATTCGTATCTCCCAGAGTTACCATATCGACGTATTCGCGCACTCCTTGCTCGATTGTCCCTGCAGGAGCTGGGTTCACTAACTTGAGATGACGGTCCTATTAGTGAACTTGCCTCTTTGAGCCAAGTCTACCAACTGGCCCTTTGTTGAAAAAGAAATGAACGGTGTCTTGTTCAGCAGTTGGAAGTCGACTTCAAAGAAGAGGCGATGCAACTTGTGCGGCCGCAGGGTACGGTATGGTCTATATCTGGAAAAGCAGCGAAAATCTGAGAGAACGGTGGAAGGACATTGCTCGACAGCAGATCAGGCTGGAGATGGTGGCCTGAATCTCATTCTGACCAGAAACCCGCTCATAGGGCATCGCGCTTGAAATAGGTGCCACGACCCAACTCCTCTGGCAACTCTGTCACTATTCAAAGAACTGAAGTCTCGCCTTTACGCTCAAATAGTTGCTGAACCGCCCAAGGCTTTCACCAGCCGCCCTGAAAGGTTGATACCCAGCAAAGAAGCTCAACGACTGCTCAACTTTTCCTGCGACGTTTGAGTTGGCTGGCCTGATTGGCGGGAGGCGGTATCGGTGGTATTGGCGGTATCGGCGGGAGGCGATGTCTCTCTTGCCCCTGAATGACGATATGGGATGAGGAGGGTTGTAAGGTTCGATCGGACTTGTTAACGCCACCACTGTGGTGATTCTGTGGTTGTAATTAATTATAATTACTGTCCTCTACACCCTCTCTCCCTTCAACTCGTCCGTCCGGTCGAATCCCTCGGGCCTTGGACCCGACCAGTGGAGCATATGATCCTATAGCTTTTCGAGCATCGCGATCTTGCCCGCAAGTACTCTGAGTTATTCTATAGGGTTTGAGTCTGGAATTCTGGTAGCGGCGGAAACAGTCTGGAAGCTAGTTCCGTGGACGCGGGTACATGCACTTGTTCTCCGAGGATGCAACCCCGGGAGATCGGCTCCGATCTCGTTCAGTCCTGTCCCCTGCACAGAGGGGCGATGGCGATTGAGTGACAGGTATGGCTGGCGACGTGAAAGGGATCGATACCTGCTAGAACGCGGAAGGAACGCGAACTCTCCTGCCTCTACCCTCCACAATTCAGCCCAGTCCACTTCAGGCTAGCTTGGGACAGGAAGGCCAAGCCACTTGGCCAAGCCACTCAAGCCAAGCCAGCCAAGCCAAGCCACTTGTTGTCCACAGTCGGGCGGACCTGCAATTCACATGCCATTTCCGGCCCAAGTCAAGATGAGGCTGGCATGCCTGATTGGCTTGGCTGTACGCTGTAGACGACCAGTCCACGTTCTCCTAGCGACGCTATCGTACGTGCGACTGGAAGCCACGCTGAAGCGGGGTAGACACGTTTTTGACGGCCTGTCTCAATGCTGAAGAGGCCAACGAGGATGCAATGCAGAAGCGGTAGATTGATAAGCCTGTTTGCCCATTGCCCAGCACAATGCACAATCCACACAGACGAGACGAGCCTCGGAAGGCGAGCCGAGGAATCCTTTCGGCGAAGCTACACACGAGTACCCGTCTCCATATCTGGACTCTTTAAACAAAAGGGTTCAATAGGTCAAAGATTGTTTCTGGCAAGCAAGCGAAATGCTTCTCCAGGCGATCGCTGCCCAACTGGGACTAGAGCCAAAATATCTACGAGCCCCGCCATCCCAGCTTAGGCAGGTGGCCTCCTGTGGCAGGCACGACCATTGGCACGGCCACCGGAGACTTGTCCACCGCCTGCAGATTGACGTGCAGCCCCCGTACCTTTACTTTCCCACTTCCCAGTCCGACGTGTTGGAGCTCCAACCAGTGACCAGCGAGCAAAGTACTGCATTTACCATTCCCGACATTGCTCTGCCCTACGATTTCGGCACCGGCCTTTCGGATTCGTCTGCCAGGCCATCGTTTAAGGCCTTGGCTACTCTGTGGTTGGGCCGATTCGACCACCGCCTCCGTCCATCCTTCGTCCCATCCCTCGTCCCATCCCTCGTGTGCTCCACAGTCTCCAGGCACAAGCTTCTGACACCCATCGACTTGCCCTAAATAATTAACTGTCCAGCAGCTAATTAACTAACCAGTCGGTCCTGGCTAGAGAGCGAGTCTGATCCCAGCAAGGCCTGGCCTGAGCAAGATTTCATATACATCTCGGCCTCCCGCTCATTGTGTGTCTGTTGCTGCATCCGCCTTTTCGCCTCCGGCAGCGCGTCCTTCACCCTGCTTCGACACCACGCCCCTGGCCTTCAACCCTCGAGCGGATTCTTTCATCTGTTGAGGCTGTTGGCGCCCTGTGCAGCTTTCTGTCAGCGGCCAACATGGTTCTCCCGCTTACTTACCGCCCACCAGCATATGTCGACTCGTCCAACGCCTCAGCCGATGTTGACAAGGCCAGCGTTCAGGAGTCGGTCGATTCTTCAAATAGTGCTGCGTATGGCATTCCTGAGGCCCTGTCGTTCGATAGGATCCTCGGCGGCGGCACATGCCCAGTAAGTTGGCTCTGAACCCGAGCATGCTTCTTTCTAACCGTACATGTAGCCAGTGACCACTCGCCAATTCATGGACTTTCTCGTCTACATCGAGCACAGTGCGGAGAATCTGCAGTTCTACCTGTGGTATCGCGACTACGTCAGACGCTTCTTCCAACTGCCCGAGCACCTACAGAGCCTTTCGCCAGAATGGACCGAAGGGCACACCCAGGCTGAGCGCAACGGAGCTGAGAAGGAGAAGCCTGCCAAGTCGCTTGCTCCCGATGCTGCAAATATGCTGAAAGGCACCGACTTCGATCCAAGTGCCAAGCCACATGTCCCCGAGAGCAACTACGGCCCGAATCCCTTCAGCACTCCTCCTCGCACACCCAGTGCAAATGACCGAGACAGCTGGGCGGCAGCCAGCCTGCCCTGGAGCGAAAATCCCTCTGTCGAGCACACCAAGAAGACTGCCCAAGCCTTCAATGAAGCCGAGGTGCTGCAGCCCTTCACCATCCAGCCGTTCAGAGAGGAAATCTCGCGCATTATCGCCATCTATCTCGCCGATGGTGGTGCGCGCATGCTCAATCTGTCCTCAAAAGAGAGAAGCGGTCTGCTCAGAGCTCTTGCTGTGACCACACATCCGTCAGCATTCCGCGAGGTCATCGCAACCGTGGAGTGGACTCTGCGCCATCAGGCACATCCCAACTTTATCCGCTGGACCATCTGCAATGGCAACCCTCCACGACAAGTGTTTGCGAGCGTGCTGGGCTATGCCTGTGTGGTTGGAGCCACCGTTTACGGCATCGTTATCACTCTAAGCAGCGTCAACCGGGGCTGGCGGGCGCTTGCTTTCATCGGCTACTTCATCGGTATTGCCACGCTCTGGGCCGCATGGAAGGGTATGTGTATCGTCCTGCACGGCATGCATCACCGCCATCTCCGTCCTTGGGAGCTCTTTGGCGATGCAGAGGACGCATGCGCCGAGTATGAGTGCCATAAAGGCTCATTCGACTCACTCGGCTCATCCAACAGCTACGAATCCGAACCCTGGGTGGTCAAGTACGAGAAGCGCCCGCTCATTCGCAAGATCGCCGACCGGGAAGTGTGGGTGCAGGATCCAACACTGCGGTCGATCCAGGACACCATCTTCGTTCAAGCTCTGCTCCTCGGATTTATCATTGGGGCCATCATCACAGCCATCTTCCTGGCTGTGCCGAAGGGCAACTTCTTCTGAGCATTGCCACCGCTGGCATCATGGAGCATTCGGATCGGTGTAAAGATGGATGGGCTTTTAAGTACGCAAGATATCCCAACGGCGCTGTATTGTTGTATCACCACCTGCTGGGCGGAGGTTGAATGAGGTCAATGTTTATGAAACCAGTTTAATACGCTGCTAGGGCTGGAAGCATGAGGAGTTGCTTGAGGCACTTTGCCCGAAAAGGAGTTATGGCGCAGCAGGAGCAAGGAAAGCAGGAGAGAGAGCTGATTTCAGTCAGATGGACCAGATCTGCTGCTAGGCAAATTCCATACACTTTCGTTAATTTAGCTTGAAAAGCTCTGTCCTTGATCTACTGTTCTGCCATTGAAGAGAAGCAAAAGGGGAACCACGTGACAGGAGGTTTAGATGATGACTAAGCGAAATTGGTACTATGTAATTAGGGTTTCTCACGTGACCTGCCCTCACGCGTCCCGACGCGTTCAGGGCATTAATTGGTGAGTTCTAAACGGCTTCACAAAGACGTCGTCGGCGCCAGCTGTTCACGATGGCGCGGTCTTCCAATCGACGGTCCCGATCCTTTTCTGCATCTTCTGATGACGAGGATGCAGAACTCTCTCGCCAACGAACACCGGCGTCAACTGCGCCCAAAGACCGGAAGCGAATCCGCCGACACTTGGTGCATGATGATGAGGATGATGAGAATGACGAGGACGATGAGAGCGACAATAGAAATGACCAAGATGAAAATGAAAATGGCGAGCCTGCTGTACAACATGCTGGTGCCTCGCCAGCCGAGAGCATGGAGGACACCAAGGACCACATCCTTGACCCCGACGGTGGCACTACTCCACGTAGTATCTACCAACCCGGGGCTATTGTGCGAATTGCACTCAGAGACTTTGTCACCTACTCCTCGGTCGAGTTTCGTCCCGGTCCAGGTCTCAATATGGTGATAGGGCCCAATGGGACGGGCAAGAGCACTCTGGTCTGTGCCATTTGTCTGGGATTGGGATGGGGCACTCAGGTAGGTGTTGCAAAGCGAGTAGTCAGTCCACTGTGTCTCAATCATTTGCTGACGACGTGCGCACATAATGTGTGCCAACTAGTATCTCGGCCGAGCCAAAGACGCGGCAGAATTTGTCAAGCACGGCTGTGCAGAGGCTACGATTGAGATCGAGCTTCAGCGTCAATCCTCGGGTCCAGGCGCGACTGCACGGAATCCGGTTGTGAAGCGAGTGATCCGGCGAGATGGCAACAAGTCCCAGTTCTTCATCAACAACAACCAAAGCAGTGGCCGGATGGTCCAGCAGTTTGCCAGGTCTCTCGGTATCCAGGTTGACAATCTCTGCCAGTTTCTGCCCCAGGACCGCGTTGTCGAGTTTGCCCAGATGTCTCCCATTGAGATTCTCGAAAGCACCCAGAAGACGGCCGCACCGCCCGAGATGCTGCAGCAGCACAACCAATTGAAGGACATCCGCAGCAGACAGAGAGAGCTTCTGCATGCCAATCGTGGCGACCAGGAACAACTCGACAATCTGGTGCGCAGGCAGGAAATGGCCAAGGCCGAAGTCGAGCGCATGCGAGAGCGGGCCGTGGCCAAACAGAAGCTTGAATGGCTCGAGAAGCTCCGTCCACTGCCTCGATATGCGGCAGCAAGGGAAATAGCCGAACAGGCAAAAGAGCGTAAGAGAGTGCTGGCTGCTGAGCTCAGGCAACTGGAGGAGGAATCCGCGCCAGCACTGCAAAAAGTCAACGACAAACAGGCCTACAAAACGCAAGTGGATAAGTGGTTGAAGAGCAAACAACAGCAGTTATCCCAGAGTGTGAGACAAGCCGACGACATAGAAAAGCTGATGGAGACGTCGAGGAACAAGATGGTCGATTGTGACAACAAGATTTCGGCAGAAAAGAGGTCCTCAAACACCCGCAAGACTGCCCTGCATGCCGTTCGCCAGAAGATTGCTCAACTCAGCAGCGAGCTGGAGCAGAAGCCTGACGATTTCGACGCTCCAGCAATGAACCAGCAGGCCATTGACTTGAGAGCAGAGGCGAGGACGTGGGGGGACACCAAGGAGGAGGCTGAGAACCGCAGACGCGACCTGGCTGCACAGGCCCAGACGAGGAAGACAACGGGCGAGCGCCTACAGAAACAGCTCCAGAGCCTCGAGACTCAGACGGGCCAGCGCGAAAGCCGGCTACAGGAAGTGTCACGAGAGACTGCACGGGCGTGGGAGTGGATCAAGGACCACCAGGACCTGTTTGAAGAGCCCATCTATGGGCCTCCTCTTGTCGAGTGCTCCCTTGACGATGCCAAGATGGCCAATGCCGTTGAATCCTTCCTCCAGCCGTCCGACTTCCTGTTCCTAACGGCCCAGAACCGCAGAGACTTCCGGCTCCTGCAGCAGAAGCTGAACTCGGAGCTGAACCTTCACGAAGTCAGGCTGCGAACGTGCGAAAACAAGAATCTCGACCCGTTCCGGAAGCCGTTTGATCAGCAAGAGATGGAGCGCTTGGGCTTTTCAGGCTATGCAATTGACTGTCTTGTTGGGCCGCCCACTGTTCTCGCCATGCTCTGTCATGAGAAGCGTCTGCATGCCTGTGCTATTGCTACGGGCGACGTGCCGCAAGAGGTACATGAAGAAGTCTCGAGAAGTGAGCTGTCTGCCTACTACAGCAATGGCAAGCGCTATCAGTTCGTGCGCCGCAAGGCGTATGGTGCTGCGGGTAGCGTGGCCCAGGTAGTCGAGGCGAAACCAGCATCCTACTGGACCAAGCAGAATCTCGACATGGGCAGGAAGGCTGCCATAGAGCGCGAGATGGCCGAGATCAAAGACGAGCTGAGCACTCTTCGCGACGGTGCACGGCAATGCGACGAGGAAAGACGGACAGCTGAGGCCAAGATCAAGGAGCTGACAGAAGCTGCCAACAGGGTCACGGCGGAAAAGGACGAGAAGCAGCATGCTCTTCAAGTGTGGAAGGCTCTTCCTGCTAAGATCGAAGTGCAAAAGGAGGCCGAAGCCGGTCATGTGGAATTCTTGCGAGGCGTGTCGGAACGGGTGCGCCAGAGCGTGCTCGAAAAGGACCAGCATCGCGCCGAGATGGCCGAGGCGATTGTCCAGTATGCAGCAGCACTGGGTCCCATCAAGGAAGCCCAGTCCGCCGTGATCGAGGCTGAGGTCATGCTCATCGAGGCTGTTGCCGACTTTGAATACCACGCCAACCGCAACAAGCACATCAAGGACTCGATCGAGACCAAGACGCAGGCCTACAACATTGCAGCCAGGACGCTACAAGAAAGCAAAACCGAGGCGCGCAAGCTGGGCCGCGAGTGCCAGGAGATCCTCGCCGCGGCCGTCGTGGAGCAGGAGGCAGGCGGCGACAGCGGCTTCGTCGATCTGTACCGCCACATCAGCAGCGTCGAGAAATGGTCCGAGCACAGACTCAACGCCGAGATCGACTCGCAGAAGGCGCAGCTGGAGCTGACCGAGGGAGGCAACGCCAACGTCATCAAGGAGTACGAGGACTGGGGCAAGCAGATCGAACGGCTCCAGGAGCGCCTCTCCGGCGTGCGCCAGAAGCGCGCCCAGCTCCAGGCCGACCTCCAGGCCGTGCGCCAGGTCTGGGAGCCCGCGCTCGAACGGCTGGTCGCGCGCATCAGCGCCGCCCTGAGCGACTCCTTTGCCCGCATTGGCTGCGCCGGCGAAGTCGTCGTCCACAAGGCCTCGTCCACAGATCCAGCCGATTGCGAGCCGCAGCAACAGCAGCAGCAAGAGGGCGAAGAGGCAGTGACAACAACAGCAGCAGCAGCAGCAGCAGCAGCAGCAGCAGCGAATGGGACGACCACCCTCGCAGACAACGGCCTAGACTTCGCCAACTGGGCCATCCACATCCGGGTCAAGTTCCGCGCCAACGAACCGCTGTCACTTCTCGACAGCCATCGGCAATCCGGCGGCGAGCGCGCCGTCAGCACCATCTTCTACCTGATGGCCCTGCAGAGCCTCAGCCGCGCGCCCTTCCGCGTCGTCGACGAAATCAACCAGGGCATGGACCCGCGCAACGAGCGCATGGTCCATGCACGCATTGTCGATACTGCTACTGATGATGATGGCAGTAGTAGCAGGGGCGGTAGCAGCAGCAGTGGCGGCGGCACGGGCAGTCAATACTTTCTCATCACCCCGAAACTGCTCTCGGGCCTCAAGTACCGCCGCGGCATGACTGTCTTGTGCATCGTCAGCGGCGAGAATGTGCCTGGTGCTGGTGCTGGTGCTGATGCTGATGCTGGTGCTGCTGAGCATAAAATCGATTTTGAGAATTTCATCAAGATTGCTCGTCGGACTCGCCGCTTTCATCAACAATATCAACACAGTGCGGATTTGGATTTGAATGGGATTGGTGCTACTGATGCCATGGTGCAGGGAAGCAGCAGGTTTACTTCTGTCGAGGCATGACATGACATGACATGACATGACATGATACGACACGATACGGCCGTCATGATTGTAAACAATGCTGTACAACGAATAAGAGCATGAGTGTTGTTGGTACACCAAGTATATTGAATGAGCAGATCTACTCTAATTATCATAGACACACACCGCTGACCGAAATCCATTCTCAGGCTAGAAATTCTCCTTGCCCCAGACGAATCGATAGCCCTTGGCGCCCTGACTGTACATGTTGCACTTGACGTGCAGTTGGCTGCCCAAGCCCTTGGGACCACAAAAGAAGACACCACAGTCGCCGCTGGGACCGTGGATTTTGCGGATGGCGCGGAAGACCATGTCCCACTTGGGACGGCCAAAGTTGGTCGGCGACGATAGTCCGGTGATTGCGTCTGTAGATGAGGAGTTGAGCATGATGTTGGAAGCATCAGCCGACGAGATCTTTGCCGTGAGGTACTATGTACAGTCAGTGTCAGATCCGAGAGTATGGCAAGCAAATGGGGCAGGGGGGAGCTTACAGCATGAATTTCAATCGCATGGTGCCTATCTTCCGCCTCAATGGCATGAAGCAAACTCTTGAACCACTCCAGACTGCCAAAGTCTCGACAGACCCAGAAAAAGTAGACCTTTCGCAGCCGTGTACTGGGCGTAGTCACGTTGGACATCCGGTACCAGATGGACTTGAGGATAGAAGCAAACGGCGTCACGCCGATACCTGCTCCAACCAGCAAGGCCGTCTCGAATTTGAACACATCTTCAGATGCCGAGCCGAACGGGCCGTCCACGTACACACGAGGAAGGATCTTCTGCAGGCTGAAGCCATCCGGTTTGCGGCCGCCCATGGGGGCCATGGAGACGACAGCGGAGCGTTCCTTCGATGCTCCCTTTTCCTTCGGGTCTTCGCAGCCCAGAGCCTTGCCAAGGGCTTTGGTAAAGTTGCCGACCATGCGCACGTGCACCGAGATGTAGTCCTCTTCCGGTGCGGAAGTGAGGGTAAAAGGGTGGTACTGCCATATCGACACTTCTGGGCAGCAAAGGAAGATGTATTGACCCGCTCGGGTCTTGGTGTGGTCCTTGTGCATCTGGATTTCCACCACGTTGGAAGGGTGCTGGATCACTTTGGTGACATAAGTCCTGTGCCGGCCCCGGATCTCGCGCATGATCCGCTCGAGAAGATAGGCGAACCCGCCGACGAGCCAGTACTGCCAGAATACACCAGTACCAAAGCAGAAGGGAGCCGTGTCCGACTTGATCATGCAGAATGCGCCGTGGATGGACCAGAAAACAAAGAAGATGATGAAAAGGTGGTGCGTGTTCCAGAAGCGCTCATAATTGGCCCGTCTGGGTTTCTCAATCGAGGTGAAGAACATTGCCAGCAAGGCGAACAGCATCACGTAGCCGGTCCAGCCGGGGCCCGTGTAAAAGTTGATCTTTAGGAAACCAGCAAAGCCAAGCCGCTCCTTGGCTGCCAGCTGAGCAAAGTTGTGCCAGTGGGCGACAGTGTGAACGATGGTGAAGAAGACAATGGAGAAAGCAACCAGCTTGTGGAAGGAGAGGTTCTTGTCGAATGGAATGATGCCGTTGAGCGGAGTCTGCCGTGCAAGCGAGATCAGCGTTCGACAGACGGGCAAGAGAATGAAGGCGATGTCGAAGTGGAGAGTGAGAGCGGCAGCCCGGGCGATAACATAGCCATATCCAAAGAGGGAGCGGGCGTTGCTGAGATTGTCCTTCAGTGCGTAGTTCATGAAGCCAAAGGCAAAGACCATGACATGGACGAGAACGAAGACTGCGACTACCATGCGCCGCGCTCCTTCATTGACCATCCATCGGTCGAATCTCTCTCGTAGGGTCAATTCTCTGGGTGCTTCCTCACTGAACTCGCCCGATAAGAGCATCCTCGTGAGAGGGGTTGTCTTTGATCTTTCTGACATGATGGATAACGACGATGATGACCTATCCAGAGGGTTTTTGAGATAGTACATAGGCGCATTATTGTGCGTTGTGGTGTTGGACCGACCCTGCGGCTGCCTCCATTGATGAGGTGGTGGCTGTAGAAGAGGCCATTCCATCTCGTGCATGGGAGGGTATATACCTGGTAGAGATTGGAAGGTGGCGTGTGTCAAGGCGTGTCAAGGCGTGTCAAAGCGCTATAGTGGTTAGAGAGCTGCCTGAAACGAATGCTGATACAGTGATTCGCTTGTGGTCAAACGATGGTGATGGATGGACAAGCCTATGGTCACGATGGTGGGCCAAGTTTAGTGCGTCGCGTCAGTTGCTGGCCTGTTAGTCGTGTCTCCGTGTCTCCGTGTCTCCGTCTGTCTGTAATGCCCCGTTGATGGCCTAGGGATGAGTATGCGTGAAGAACAAAGAGCAAAAGAGCAGGGAATCTATGGGGGAGCCAATACAGAGAACCAAAGCCACCAAAAGCAAAACTGGGCCATCATCGTTAGAAGAGGGATGGTCTGCGGCAGGAATCTGACGCAGAACAAAACAGCAAGCGGCTTCGATAGCGTTCAGCCATCAGGTGAATGGCAGAGAGGTAAAGTCTGAGACAGGATAGGGTGCAGCCAGGGGAGTGGTTGGTGCATGGTTGGTACATGGTTGGTTCGCCGTCGGTTTCAAGCGTGGCTCGTGCCTGCTCGTTTACCCGCCGTGGCAAAGCTTGGCACCAGTCTGAGTTTCAGACAGGTCTGAAATATTGGGATTAAGCGCCCCTTGGACGCTGTGGCTGGTTTCTACTTTAGGACCGGGCCAAAATTGGGATGTATGTGGTCTGACTATCGGGTTCCATTCTTGGGTATACCGTGGTGCAGCAGCTCAAGTGCAGCTCAAGTGCAGCTCAAGGACAGCGGACGACGCGCGTCGCCCAGGCAAAGCAGGAACAGCGCGAAGGAAGGCACGAGTGGGCGCAGGATCAATCTTGGCACGAGCAGAGGAATGAGGCAATCAGGAAGGAATTCTCGGCAAACAAATCTCTGGCAGACTCAGCCCAACATGGCCCGTTGCAAGGTTTAAAATGGCATCATGCTTCCCTCGCAATCAAGGACGCCCGTAGTGTATGCATCGTAAGGTAAGGTCATCCCAAGATCATCCTGAAGCTGAACTGAGCCTCAATGAACCATAACAAAAGCAGACCGCATCTCCGTCGTGACAACCTTGCTTCCCTCCCACACCGAGATGGGCCCGCTGCATGCATGATCATTGCTGGTCTTTGATCTGCTCCTTATCATTGCGCATCTCGCCAGCGCCCGACCTTAAATCGCAAACTTCCTCGTCCATTCTCTTGCCGTGGCCTCGTAGCGTTCTCTATCCGTCTTGTAGACATGGGCAATTTCCGGCACCAGCGGGTCGTCGGGATTGGGATCGGTCAACATGGAGCAGATCGAAAGAAGGACTGTAGCAGGTCAGTAATTATTCATGTCATTTCATGGCAGCCATGGACGATGCCTACCTTTCGAAATTGTGAGTGCAGGACTCCATTGGTCTCGAAGAATGTCTAGGCAGATGCTACCGTTGGAGTTGATGTTGGGGTGGTAGATACGAGTGGTGAAGTTGACCTTTGGCGGCTTGAACGGGTAGTCTGTGGGGAAGTGGATGGCGAGGAAGAAGACTCCGCCTTGAAACGGGCTGTCGCTCGGACCCATGATCGTTGCCTGCCAGTGGAAGAGGTCGTCGCCCATCGGGCCAGCCGAGCATGATGAGGGGGGGTCTCTGCACACATGTCAGTCAGGCCACATTTGTCTAATCTTGTCGAATCTTTTATCGATTGAGAAGGTGGGCGTTGCCCCTCCATCAAAGGAAAAAAAACGCAGGCCAGGTGCTCTGGCCCTAGCTTTGGGCTTCCACATACCGGCCGAGATCTGTGAGTTCTTTGTTGATACGCTTCAACGCCATTGCGAACACTCCGGCCTCGTTCTGGTGGAGAGCGCTTGTGAAGAGGGAAAGATGGGGTCACGAGACTGAGGTGGGGGGAGGGGGCCAAGGCTGTCACTTCTGTTAGCCCGCCGCTCGCCTTGGAAGTTGGGAGAGGCGCTCACAGTAGCGAAAAGGACGGCAGAGACAGGTATTTATTTAGTAGGAAGGGTACGTGGGTCGACTGGTGTGCAATTAGGCAGTGGTAGTTGAGCGGCTGAAGAATGAGAGTGATAAGTCATCGAGGGCGCTACTCGGGAGTGAGGTGAAAAGCTTGGCATGGAAGCGTCGAGTAGCGACTGCCGATCCTTTAACAATTGCCACTCCACTTGCCTCGTGACAAATCGTCAGGCGTCACAGGCAAACGGCCATGACGGGCGGCGGCAGCAGCAGCAGCAACGAGAACAAAGCATGTTAATGACAATGATAGTGATAATCTACACAAATGCCTGCACGCCTGTGATAGCTCTTCCCAGAATCAGAGCATGAATGTCACTCTGTCCCTCATATGTCTGACACACAAACAAGTTGGCAACGTGTCGGCCAATGTGGTACTCATCGCTGGCTGCGTTTCCTCCGAAGATCTCCTGCAGAATCCTGGCATTCACCAACGCTCGGTCACAGTTTTGACGCTTGATCAGAGATATCATCTCTGGTGTGGCCTTACCTTGATCCTTCAACCTACCGACCTGGTAGGCTCCCAGCAGGCCGTATGCAACGTCGGTGGTGGCATCTGCCAGCTTCTTCTGCACCAGCTGGTATCTCGCAAGCGGGTTGTTCTTGAATTGCTTTCTCTCTAGTGCGTATGTTCTCGCCCGAGCGATGCAGTCTTCCAGGGCACCCATGGTGCCCCACGCAATTCCGTAGCGGGCGCTGTTCAGGCATGCGAATGGCCCCTTGAGTCCTTCGACCTCTGGGAACATGTTCTCCTTTGGTACGGGGCACTCATCCAGCTGGATCATGCCGGTGATGGATGCTCGCAGGCCATTCTTGTCCTTCAACTTGGGTGTCTCCAGGGTGCCCGGCGGACATTGCGATCGCTCGATGATGAAGCCACGTATCTTGCCTGTCTCTTGTAGCTTTGCCCATACCACAAACACGTCAGCAATCGGAGAGTTTGTTATCCAGGTCTTGGAGCCAGATAGGGAATAGTATCCCTCTTTCGACGGATGCGGCTTGGCCGTTGTCTCCATCGATCCGGGATCAGAGCCGTGGTTGGGCTCGGTCAGGCCAAAGCAGCCGACAAGTTCTCCCTTGCCCATCTTTTCCAGGAATCTATCCTTTTGCTCTGCAGATCCGTGATCGTAGATGCCTCCCATCGCCAGCGACCCTTGCACCGACATGCCAGACCTGTATCCCGAGTCGACACGTTCGACTTCTCGTGTGATAAGCCCATTGGCAACACTGCCTATGCCTGGCAGTCCATAGCCCTTGATGGTTGCTCCCAGGAAGCCCAGCTCGCCCATCTCTCGGAGTATGTTCCTGTCATAATCTTCATTTCGGTACGCCTCGAGCACACGCGGCAACAGGCGCTCTTGACAGTATGCATGAGCCGTCTCCTGAATTGTGCGTTCTTCTTCTGTCAACAGGCTGTCGAGGTTGAGGGGATCGTCCCATTTGAATGCTGTCGAGTATGCATGGCGGTTGGCGACAAAGGACCGAGCTGTGGGGATACAACGGCCGCCGACGCGACGAACTGCGGATCGAGCAAACATTCTGATTGAGATATTAGCAGGCAACTGTTGAGGTGGACAAAGGAATCATGACATTTAATCAACAATAATAAGTATTGTTGATTCCCTACCCGCAGGGGACTCCACCCGGCCTGGTCCCGAACCCGAAGCAAGCAACAGCGTCTGGAGACTAGTGTAAATGCGGCTCCGATCATGACTAGCTAATTCTGCCACAAAAGTGGAGCTGTGTCTCTCGTGACTTTCTCCATGGACTCTGGAGGACATGTACTGTGTAGCAGCACATTTTGTTCCTGGTTCTGGGTGGAACATGCTCAACTGTAGCCTCTTCCCATCTCTATGTCTAGTCAAACATTATCAGACCTATTAATCAAGAGGAGACGATGGGCGGGTGTACCGTAGCGCCAGAGGTGCTTGGCAGCCCACATTTTCTTTTGGAATAGTGGCTTGCGGGGTAGCATCAGATTAGTGTACTCATAGTAGGGAGGTCTCGGGTGTCCCGAATCCGACTCTTGACGGCAATCCAGACAGGAGATCACTTCGAGACTGGCAAGTCGAACGATTCAAAGGATGAAAGCCTGGAAGGAGCCCCTTCTCCGTTACATTGGATCATAGCGGGAAGCTGGGAGAGAACACCAAGTTCGCCTTAATACCTGCCCCAAAGGTGAAAAGTGGAAAGACTGGTCTTAGACTCCACAGAACAAGTTAATCTAAGACTTTGAGTGGTTAGGGGAGTAGCTACTGGCTAGGCATACGTCGTGCTTGCCCTGAACAGAGCCACAGATTTACAGAGTACGTCACTACGTTTTGAACAGCAACATTTAGTCGAAATCTCCTAGGCACTGATGGCAATCAGTCAATCAGGTAGACCCCTTTTTTCATCATCAAAACCCAGATTAGTCTTGATCACTCGAACCAGAAGCAACCCTGATGGGTAAGTGTCCGACAGTATAATTCATCATTTTTTCTTCAAAATTATTTCTATCTCATGGAGGGTTGGTTGTATGGGATGTGTAGTTCTGATATTTGGAAACTGTATGTGCCTGCAACTGATCAGCAATGAGGCTGGGAAGGGGTTTCACTCACTGCGATGACAGGTCGAAGCAAAAAAATGCATTCTATCATGGACTAATTTTTCAGAATTGATGAAAAGGAGTGCTTGTGGTGACTAATCTGCAAAACAGTACCTACCTACGCGTTTGTTGACACCAGCGGGCAACCGAACGCGAAGGAGAAAAAAAAGACCGACGTGCAAGTTTGATTGCGGTCTTACCGTCCCAGATTTAAGATTAGAATCACTCGTTTTCGGGTGGAAGAACATCGTATTTGCAATAGTGACTCTTACTCAAGCTTGCTTCAAGCCAAACCAAGGTATCTTCTTCCAAAACGCCGCCGCCGGTGTAGAAGCCATGTCTTGCCATGTCCATCCTCCCCCCTCGCCCCTATTCGCTTAACAAATGAAAAGTAGGGGGAAAAATAATAAGAGGTGAGAGAGGGTTTGCGAGAAACCTGAACTGATCAGCAGCAGCAGCAGCGTTGCAAGCAGTTCTCCATCGCCGTGTCCTGGTCTCCAAAACCTTCCCAAACCATTCTCCTCACTCCATCATCGTCAACGCCATTAGACAGACGTGCTACTCCGTTCGGACCGGTATGACCCGGCCACTCAGACAAAAAGGCATCAAGTCGTAACAAGAAAGATCAGAAGGGAAAAGGCCGCTCAGGAGCTCTTCTTCGGTGTTGCCGTCTTGGTAGGTTTGGCGGCGGTGGCAGTCTTCTTCTTCACAGTTGTCTTTGCAGTAGCAGTCTTCTTTGCAGCACCAGTTGTTGTCTTGGTCTTGCTTACACGGCCAGTTGCTGTCTTCTTGAGAGCCTTGGGCTCTTCTGCCGCGGCCGGGGCCTCGCTCTTCTTGGTGGCCTTGACCTTGCTGTTGGCCTTGGGCTTGGTAGCTTTGGTTGTGGCAGTTGTGGCCTTCTTTGCCTTGGGGGCAGCAGGAGCAGCAGCAGCAGCCTTCTTGGGAGCGGCAGCCTTTGCTTTGGGCTTGGGAGCTGCCTTGGCGGGCTTGGCAGCCTCGGTCTTCTCAGCTTTCTCTGTCTTGTCGACCTTCTCAGTCTTGTCGACCTTCTCGGCCTTCTCCTTCTTGGGAGCTGGCTTCTTCAGGGCAGGAGAGAGTTTGACAGGTCCGCTTGGCTGTTTCTCATGGTTAGCTGGATGGCCGGGCAAGCACCTGCAGCTTGGCCGAACTTACTCCTTTGGGCTGGGAGAAGTCACCCTTCTCAACCCCGGTTTTGAGGGCCTTGTTGAAGAGCGAGTCGAACTGGCTCTCTGATGTGGTGGTGATGGTGTTGTTTGCTCGCACATACTTCTTGATGGCCTGTCGGCTGCAAAAGATCAGTCAGCGGCCATGCCAGTTAAAGAGGGGAGGGGCAGCGGCGATGAGCATCACCACAGAGCGCTCCGAGCTTACCTGCTACCATTTCTCTCCTTGAGCTGATGGAGAATACATGTCAGCAAGGTTCCTGAAGGTCCAAGGCGCATAGAAAGCTTGTAGCAAGACAAGCAAGGTTTGCGCCAGCGACGACGAGGTCGAGCAGACGCGCCGACATGGTCAGGCGCATTGAGAACCAACTCACATTGAGAATGGCGTCCTTGATCATATCTATACCATTGTGTTAGCAATCGACCAAGGGATCAAGCAATAGCGACGCGGAAGCAACGAGATAAGCAGGGGGTGAGATACACACACCTTTGTAGCTGGCATGGACGGGAGGGGCACTGGACTTGGCCTTGGCCGACGAGGTGGAAGCTTTTGCTGCTTTTGGAGGCATTGTGATGTTGGTTTCTTGCTGTAGGAGAAGTGGGATAAGTGCTGAATAGGAGTTCTGTAGACCAGAGGTGGTTAATTTGGTGAGAAGGCAACAATGAGCAGTTGAGGGAGGAGAAATAGTCGACTACGTGGGCGCGTGAGCGAGGGGAGTCGGCGGATTATATAAAATCACATGACAGACGCAGGTGCATCTAAAATCAACCTGCAACTTGGCTGTCTGGCCAATCAGCGCCCGGCGCCGCGACAGGGCAACAAAATTTAAAGTTTCACAGACACGGCTGTGGATCAGGCGGCTCTCTCCCATTGGCTGCCGTCGATGGCAACTGCCTGATCTTGTGTGTCCGCTCTGTCTCGTCTCATCCGGCCACTGATCCGATCTCACCCTTCCACCCTTTTGCTGATCCACGAACTTCCGGTCACTATACACAGTATATATAATAGAAAAGACGCGTCTGTCCTGTAAATCTGGAGTATCATAATTTGCAGGATTCTGGTTCCAGATTTGCTGCGCGCTTTCTGCTTGAATACTATGCTCACTCACCGTCATCGTCGTCGTCGTTAACTTACAGGTCAGGTCATGACCTGATCCTCAACAGCGCTTGAGAAAAAAAATCCTTGCCACGTCGGCCTCTACAATATCGCTTTGGCAACTGTCAATTCAGCTATTCAAATGTGCCTTGGCTTTGGAATCCTTCTTTTGTTTGGCCTCCTCTTTCTTTTTCTTCTTGGACTCGGCCAGCTTCTCCTCGTGCTTCCGCTTGAGCGAGGCCTTCTCTTCCTCCGTCTTGGGTATCTTGGAGAAGAAGCCCTCAAGCCGGGACTGTTGTGCTGTCTTTACATTCTTCTGCAACTTCTGCGCCGCACTTCGCACGCGGTCCTCATTGAAGCCCTTCTCATGCACCAGGAACTTGACCAGACCCTCGACATCCGGGGCTTCCCACTTGAAGTCGCATGCTGGGTCATCGGCCGGACGGACATCGGGTTCGAGGAAGAGCAGTCTTGCATCCTTGTACGGCCAGTCTTCTGGAAGCTGATACCGTTTCTTCGGGTCCTTTTGAATAAACTCAACGACGCCTTCGAGATTCTTGTGTTCACGTATCAGTTTGAGGGCTGTGTTTGGGCCGACTTTCGGGACGGGATCGAGATAATCACAGCCGAGCAGGATGCAGAGATCGATGAACTGTATCGTGTCAGCCAACTGCCGCCGCCGCCGCCTGTGATTGCAGACTGGTGAACCCTAACCTGATCCCTGTCCATGTCCAGGCCTTCGAGGACTTTGTCAAGATGTATCTCTTGGATCGGCTCCTTGCGCTGTTCGCTGAAGGTAAGATGTCTGAGGAGAATGGGAGCATTGAAGGTGAGTGTGTCCATATCTTCTGATGCAGCCGCATACACCTTTCCTGCCCTTGCCAGTACAGCACACTGAGCTTCGGCCTCGGTTGGAGCCACAATGTATGGGATTCCCATCAGCTTCAGCAGGCGTCGGCACTCTTCGTTATGCTCTCTCGTAACCTTGACCGTCCTCCGAGAGAATTTCTCCACCTCTTCGGCAGTACCGGTCTCCTTGGCCTCCTCGTGCTGCTCGGTCGCCTCCGACTTTCGAGCAAAGCGCTTGGCTAGTTCCCCAGACTTGAGCTTCGGAGGCGCGCCGTCGAAGACATAGAGAGGTTTGATACCGTTGTCAACGATCCTTAGTGTCCGATAAAACATTCCCATCAGGTGTGACGTTGTCTCGCCAGTGTCTGACATGAGCTGCTGGCCATCTGATCGGACTGCGACGAGGAAACTGTAGATGCTCATCGATCTAAGATAGAAGATAGTCAGCAGTGGCCTGGTCTCTCCCCAGATAGGTAGCCCATACGCATCGATGGCCACCTTGCGGCCAAAGTGGTTTTTGATCTCGCCGGTCTTGATGGCGTCGGGCGCCTCCTCGGCGATGACATGATATAACTCTGCTCCCAGTCAGCGCGCTGTGCCCACAGTCTCGTCGCAAGGTCAAGGCTCACGTTTAATCCCCATCTTGAAAGTGAGTGCTGGTACTTGAGAGAGCGCGTTGAAAATGGTCGGCCAACGCGTATTCTTGGAGTCGCGTATAGGGCAGTGACGTAATGTGCCTGCACCGCCGCTTGACACCAGCCACCCCCCAGGCAATTGACCATCTTATATAATAGCCAGCTGTCTACACATTCGGGGACTTTGGTAGATAAGGACGGCAGAATTCACAAAGTTCTCGCTCAAGCCTCTCTTGTCTCCATTCGCCTAACTCAGATGGCTGAATTCAGCAGCACAGTAGGCCAGCTTTCACACCTGGCCTCGGCCTACACACCCCATGGCTACGACCTCCAACGGGCCTGCGGACAGCCTTAGATCCGTACAAGCAGTTCCCACCACTCCATGAGGGCTGCCTTGGGGAAATGGGCTGGCCAGTATGACCTTGGTGTGTTACACTGCAGAATGACGGGGTATGTATTTCTTTGACCTGCTATTCTTTTGCTTGTACGACAATGAGGACCAGGTGGCCGAATATCATGAATTCCTTGGGACAATTTAACATCTGTTCAAGTGGCAATGTTAGTCACATGAAGTCTCGGCCTCTACAGCAACAGCATCACGCGCAAGGCAGATTTTGACCCCTAATTGCTATAGTGACCACAGAGCGACCACATTTCAGGCAGCTACCCAACTAAAACCGTGAATGCTCAATTGAGCCAATCAACATGGAATAATGCAGACAGCAGACAGAGGGAAGACCCCTTCTGCCGTTCAGATTGAATCTCTTGAGAAGAGATTGTAACCACAGCATTCATCGTTCCGAGAAACGACAGTGAGTCCACGGAGCATCGCCCACCGCTGTTGAACACCGTTAGCTACTCTATCACCTCCTGAAATGCCCAACCACGCCATGGATCTCCGGCCGAGGGATTCTTATGTCCCTCTGCCAAGGAGGCGGGCGCACAGAGAGGTAATCTTGCTCAGTGGCGACAGCGACCACGACAGTGAGAGCGACCGCCAGTACTCAAAGAAGAAAGACCAGGGGAAAGGTACTCGCCGAGAGGTCAAGATCATCCAGAGCCACCATCACCCCGAAGACCGGACAGTATATCCAGTCGTTGAGAGTCCTCTCCGCACCCACTCGGCAGATAGCTTTTCACCAGCTAGCCCGGGCTCAACCCGACGCCGGGACAGCGGCGTCTGCTTGGTGGAAGTGACCCCCCGACGCCGTGTCCTCGACTCACATGCCAGATCTACCTACGGCCCGGCAGTGACTGAACATCGTCACATCCAGCGGGACAGGTGGGAGATAAGAGAAGAGATGGTCGAGACAAGAGAGAGAAACATCGTGGAGCTCAGGGATGGGGTTTGGCGTGAGAAGTGGAGCAGCCAGCTCGAGAGACGCGAGCGTGAAGTCTACAGGCATGAGAGCCATCACGGCCAGAGAGAGAGGTCGACTGTTCTTCCAAGGCGGCCACCTCGCGAGGTGGTGATTTTGCAACCAGAAGCGAACGTCGATGCCCACAGTCATGCAAAGGCCGACTTGAGGAGAAAGAGAAACAGCGGTGGGTGGTAGCAACTATTCAACTGCTGATCAGCATCAGAGACCTACATACCGGAACTGTGGGGGACAGAGTGCATTGTTGGTGTTGAGAGTCTGGCGTACACGTGGAATGAGAGAGATATAAAGTGATGCTGCAAAGCAATTAATACAGTTAACTATCCGTGGCAAGTATATCGGAGTTCGGCAGGCAAGGCAGGCAATAATAATCATCACAATGAAACCAAAATCCGAGGCTGCTAATTCAATGTGTTCGACTCGTCGGCTGTTCTAGTCATCTTCTATCTAGAATTTAAAGACTTGCTCCTTTGTGTAACCGAGCTCCTTTAAGATGCCATCCACCTCGCCCTGGTCAGTTGGACTGACCTTCCACCCACTAATGGCCTTGTACATAGGCGGAGGGCCACAGACAAAGACCTTGATATTCTCGCTCTTGGGGTCTGGGATGACCTCCTTCAGCAGCTCCTTGGTGATGAAACCCTTGCTAAATTTCCAGTCCTCAGATGGCTTATCAAGCGTGTAGAACGTCTTGAAGCGGCCACTGGCACCATGTTCCTTTTCCAGCTTATCAAATTCTTCCCTGAGCAGGATATCCTCCTCAGCAATGTTGCCAAAGACAAGCGAGACCTTAGTCTTGTCCTCCGGGTTTGAGAAGATGCTTCGGATCAGCTGGTACATAGGGGCAATACCGGTGCCACCGGCAACAAGAGTGATGTGGTCATGCTTGTTGGGCGACCAAGCATACCTCGCAATAGGGCCCTTGATGGCCAGCGTATCGCCGGGCTTCAAGCTGTGGATGTGAGTCGACATCGGACCATTGGGGTAGACCTTGACAAGAAGATCGAGGTGGCCTTTGGCATCTGTGGGGGGCGGGGGCAAGAGTGGGGGTGTGTGTGTCAGCAGATGTGATCTCCTAGTAACGCAATAGTGGGCGGCGGGCAGTAAAAGCCTCGTCCGTCATCTCAATCTCTCTGACCTTCGTCGCTGATGGGGGTGTATGGCCGGATAGTCGGCTTGTCCTGGTCAGGAGCCTGCCACTGGGTGAGGATGGCAGCTATTCAAAAGCATCAGCACACACACACACGCTCCTTCCTCAGCTGGGTCTGACTAAGCCTGCTCACAAGCAACATGTATTCCGGAAACGGCTTCGGGGTCGGGGAGACTGAAGATAAACTTCTTGGTGTTATGGTTGTAGTCTTGGACCTCTTTGAGGGTCAAGTCAAGAAAGCCTTGGTCACCGCCGGTGAAGGTCTTCTTTGCTTCAGATGAGGACATTGTGTTTGAAGACCTGTAAGTTGCCCGTCAGCACCATTAATAATCCTTCGCCATATATATATATATACTCCGGCTTATGGACTAATTTTCTGTCACACTAGCAGTTTAGAGTTGTTAGTGTGCTTGCTGTCGACGTTTAATACCATTGGGGTGGTCAGAAAACAGAGAAATGCATCCAATTGAGGCACATGATGGTGGAACTACGGCCCGATATTTCGAGCCTAAACTAATAGTGATTGGCTATCTAGCCTTTCCAAGAACAAGAATCCGACTCTGGCCAATCAGCACCTGGAAAGGTCACTGCCTGTGTTGCTGCTTTCAACTTAACTAGTGCTAATAGAGTTAGATCAAATGTCGACCCCAGTTGCTAGCGTGACAAGAACTAATTACCGTTGGCCGGTACAGGACTGGGCTTGGCATATTTGTCTTTGTTCGACCATTGGAAAAACCCTCTGAAAACGACAGTGACTGTCACGAGACTGGGGCTGTTCAGTTAATGAGAGGCTACGAAGTAATCATATTATTATCATCCTTAAGACTTTTGTTTGCCGATGAGACCAGTCAGATAATTCAGTCATCCCCAGGGACATACCAAAACTGAGCGCTCGCGCTGTGGAAGGCCGCGCAACATCTGAGCTCGGCAATCTTGGACATCTTTATCTTTTTGCTGTCCCACTCAGCCCACCTCGCCTCGGCGAGTCCCTGGTTCGGACTTCTTCGTCGCGAACAAGAATAGGTGTTGTCCAGGTATTGTTCCAAGGTGGCACCAGGCGCGTGAAATTGTTCTTATCCCTCGTTCCTGTGCCTCCCTTTCTGCTCTCCTGAGTCCGTGGTCGATGAGGCCGGCCAGACTGGTGAGTGGTTAGAAGGTTGCAGCTTGACCATGTGGGCGCGCTGGCAGTGCTTGGGTCCACATTCATCAGCTTCACACTCTACGGCGGGCCAATCGTTGCTGAGTGCCGGCTGAGCCAACGGGAACCAAGAGAAATACCCCCCCCTCCCCCCAGGATATAACAGCAAGACGTAGGTAGACAGGCGATATGAGCACGGCCGACGAGGGCCATGGCACAGACTTGAATAGGCCGCCATCCTCCACTCCTCCACTGCCCCGGCCGCCAGAGCCAGAGAACGACAGGGCGATTGTGCCTCCTATCAAAAGCCCGGTACCAGAGGAAGATACTTTCGATGCCGACAATCTCGACATCTTTACGTTGAAGCCGCTCGCCGCGCTGAAGCTGCTATGTCGCAGTGTCGATAGTCTCGTCCTAGCCACGGGGGATGTTCCCCCCACGCCGCCTCCGCGCAGTCGCTGCTCCTCCCCGTCCTCCTCCAGTCCTCCTGCCGCTGCTGGGCCTTCTTCTTCTCCACTGCACTCATCCTCACTCAGAAATGAGAAGGCGATCGCGAGCAGGAAGAAGAGCCTGGTATCCTTCGGGGCCTCACCACCCGAACAGATTGATGGCGTGCCCTTTCTCAAGGCGCCCATCGGCTCGCCCGAGGCGCAGGCGCAGGACTATGCTGCGAGAGAAGACATTGGTGCACGCGCACAGCCGGCGCACATTCAGCACGGCCTGATCGCGCGCAAATTCTGGTCGAAGCGCCCGCCCCCGATCTCGCTGGAAGACTACCTGCTGCGCATGCACAAGTTCTGCCCCATGTCAGCTGCCGTTTACCTCGCAACCAACCACTATATCCGGCGGCTTGCCGTGCACGATCGCCTTATACCGGTCACACCGCGAAATGTGCACCGCCTGGTGCTGGCGGGACTGCGCGTGGCGATGAAGGCACTCGAGGATCTCAGCTGGCCTCATAGCCGGTTCAGCAAGGTCGGCGGCGTGAGTGAGGGCGAATTGAGCAGGCTGGAAATAACCTTCTGTTTCCTCATGGACTTTTCTCTCAAAGTCGACCCCGTGGTCTTGCAGCAGGAGGCGCAAATGTTGGCCAAGCGGCTGAGCGGGTCCGATCCTGTTGTGTTGGATCCTTCTCCCATCAGCACCGCACCAGATGGCGATACCAGGCCTAAGAGTCGAAGCGGCGGCGAGAAGCGCAAAGCCAGTTCCGTCTTGCCTTCCCGCCCCGCCTTCCATACTATGGCACCTGGGGGAACTGGAGGCATTGAGGTTGTTGGACATGGATGATGATGATTATGATGATGATGATGATGATTCTCCTTGGCCGAGAAAAAAAAGAAGAACAAAACAAAACAAAACACAGAGGAATATATGCAAAATTCTTTGGATGCCCATTGGAAAGACAGCATTGGATGGATATAGTTCAGATCAGGGCTTTCGATGCGAGGAGCGTTTATCTAGGTGGCTTGATTGCTCGAATGATTGGTTTGGCCATTGGACTGATATGACTGATGATATGCATCACGAGATATCTTTGTATAGCTCTGCTGTACCCTTCTCTCTTTGATTATAATTCACAGCTCATTCAACTTTTTCTCCTTTTTCTTTTCTCTTTTCATCCCATCATAATCAACTTGGCCGAGACTGCTGCAGAAGATGAACAAGACGTTGCTGGGCTTCGGATACACGCGCATCGAGCTCGTCGAGCGATCCTGTCGAAACATGTGGTGCTGATGTCTGAGCAGCAGCAGCAAGAGAGGCAACGGCTGCTCGTCGCGCAGATACTGCACCTTCGAGAAGGTCGAGAATCTCGTCCCTTCTATCGCCGCCGCCGCCGCCGCCGCCTCCAGATGCCGTGGATTCGGGTTGTCCACTACTATTATTGTCACTACCACCAGCAGCACCTATATGGCTTAGACAGCGTTCGGTGGCTAGTTCTAGTCTTGACGGCGGCACCTTGGACGGTGGAGCTGGGAGTGGAGATGGGAGTTGGACTGTGGCCTTGACATCGCTCTCCATCTGGCCCAGACGGGCGTTGAGATGCCGGTGCAGGACGAGGCCTGATCGCACCGTCTGGGCGTGCTTGTCCCACGAGGATAGTTCGTCGGCGAGGGTCTCGAGTTTCTGGATGGTCTATCATGGCAAGAAAGGGACAGACAATTGAGTGTGAGTGAGCCGGGTATTATATATAGACTGAGGATAAATAATGGGTATGGGGTTGGCGGGTTGTGGCGGGGGGGGACTCACGTTGTGCAACTTGGTGGCCTTTGCAGCCGCCCGACTGGCACGGTCTTGGTTGATAGAGGCTTGGAGGGGTTGGAGGTATTCCTGTGAGACTAGCATGGAGGATACATCGTCGATTTCGATGTAGAGTGCCTGGATCCCCTTTTCGAGTTCGTGCAGTTCCTCTGCAGCACTGGCAGAGTCAGCGGGGGACTCATCATCGTCGTCGTCCGCCGGCGGCGTAGTGGAAAGATTTTCGAGAAAGATACGATCCAAGTGATTGCGGAGAGCGTCAGCGCGGTGCTTGGCCAGGGCTGTTGCCAAAAGTTCGATGCGTGAGTTGTCTGAAAGCGAGACATTGGTATCGTCAACATCGTCGTCGTCGTCGTCGTCGTCGTCGTCGTCGTCATTTTGCAGGCCGTCTGATTCTAGTGCTGAAATGGCGCCATCATGCGCTCTCAAGAGCTCAGACACACTCGAAGGCAAGGTCTTGGAAAGGCCGTCAAGCAAAGTTGATGCTGCTTGCAGTCGGTCTCTGAGCTCGTTGATGGAATCATCATTCTAATCATGAGTGAGCGTGTTCGGAGATGGGGGTCACGCCCCCGTGGGAGAGAATACACAGTACCAATGTCTTTGCATATTGGGCTTTACTCAGAGCCCTTTGGCTGAAGAAGTGCGCGCGCTTGACCAACCTTGAGCTAGACGGCTGGGGAAGACGTTGCAGCAATTCGTGTTGTTGTGCTGTTAGGGCCTTGGTCTGAGCGGTATAGCGCCTGGTGGAGGCTTCGAGGCGGGCAACTTCGTCGGCATAGTCCTTGTCGGTGGTCAAAATACGGCCTGATCCAACAGTTCTTTCCAAGCTCCTAATATCGGTAGCGCTGAGATGCTTCAGACTGGATCAGTCAGTCAAGGGCGTCGCGCACGTGCTACTCAGTTGAGGGGCGGGTGTACATTTCAACTTCTTCTGATGATCCGTCTCCAGGTCTTGTCGTATTAGCCATCGTCGTATCTTCTTCGCAGGCATGTCCTTGGTAATAAGAGGCGCGAACAACTGCTGGTGGTAAGTTAGGGGAGGGATGTAGGTGGTGATGAATAAGGGAATATAATGGCTACTCTCGGAGGACAGAGACGGTCGCGTCTTGACAGCGGCCCGATCCATACTGACAAAGAGAGAGAGCCTACAACATACATACAGCATAGACACTCTGTTGGTCGAGCTCGTGCCATGGTCTTTTGGGTGACGAACTTGAGGACGAATCCTGCTGAATTTATTGAGCACAGTATTGAGAGCACCATCGTCCTGCACATCTGAATCGATCTAGTAATCTATGGACACACACCTGAATTCTAGCAAGATGGGATGGGATTCCCTAGAGAACATCATAACGGCCTTCTCTGCACCTCTGCAGCCTCTATGCCCCGTGCTATACACTGCAAAAGCAATCCATCCCTCAGACAAGATCTCAAGAGCTCTTGGCATGCCCGTTGAGAGCGTTCCCATTGACGGCGTGTCCATTGACACCACCATTCACGGTCTTCTTCTCTTGCTTCCCGCCTCGAAAGCTGGCAATGTCCTGCTCGACCATCTTCTCAACCCTGCGTCTCAGCTCGGGTCGGTAGCCTAGTGAAAACAGGATCTCCAGCCAGACGAAAAGAGGAGCAAGGAAGAATGCTTGGAACAGATTGTCGAGCAGGGCAGGCGCGCGGCCCTCAAACTTGCCATGGCCGATGAACTGGGCAATCCAGCTTGCCACATGAATTCCCAGGGCCCAGTAGTTGGCTGTCATGCCATATTGATGGGCCAAATGGGTGACATAGCCAGTGCCGACCAATAGAAGCACAGACAATAAGCCACCAGCTACTGGCTCCAACAGGAGATATAGAACTGTGTAAACCAGACTTACTATCAACCCGAGGGTAGGAGGTAGATATGGCACTTGAAGATAATCTGGAAGATGGAATAGAGGGCCGGTGTTGGTGCACTATCCCATGTCAGCGTTGAGCGAGATAGCAGGCGCCGGCGTTCAGACCAGAAGGATGGCTGTCAGAAGGATGACAGGCACACAAGCAATGTGGATCGCAACGTTAACCTTTTCCACCGGTGAGCTGAGTATAGAAATATTGATTGATTGCCTCTGTCCCAACTTACTGAGTTGTTGTGATATGCCCCATACTGCACATGTTAGACGGCCGTTTAGTGCAACAACTGAGGGGACACCAATGACTCACAAAGCGAAGTTGCTTCTCGAGGTTTAGAGACATCTTGATAGGATTAATTATTAAGGACCCTGTTGTTCCAGTATACTATTAGGTGAGGGAGCATCATAACAAGTGCTAGCAGTCAATACGTGTAGACTTGTAAAATGACAGTGTCACATTGGACTGCAGAGTGCCGGGACATGCCGGAGGCCGCGCTATTCCAAAAGCCTCCTAGCTCCGGCAGAGGCTGCACCTAACCTCATCGAGCATCGGCCAAGCTTTAACTTTTTAGGAAGGCTTTTGGATTTTTGCAGATATCTTTGTACCTATATCCCTCGAGCATTCTCGACACTGCAAGATCCTGGCCGTGATCCACTGAGTGAGCCAGAGTGAATTAATCATCATGAATGAGAGCGCAGGTACGATAACGATATGCGATATCCTTTTTCTGGTGCTGATGCTGATTCTCCAATAGCCTGGCCGATAGCTGACGATCAGCTGGCACAATCCATCCTTGACCTGGTTCAACAGGCCAGCCACTACCGTCAACTGAAGAAGGGTGCCAACGAAGGTATGTTATCGCACCAGTCTGCCTAGGAGTGAATGCTAATCGTGCATCGCCGACAGCCACCAAGACTCTGAACCGTGGAACTTCAGAGATCGTCATCCTCGCGGCCGATACCTCCCCGCTCGCCATTCTGCTCCATCTCCCGCTGCTGGCTGAGGACAAGAACGTGCCATATGTGTACGTGCCGAGTAAAGTGGCGCTTGGTCGCGCCTGTGGAGTCAGCCGGGCAGTGATTGCCGCCAGCATTACCACGAACGAGAGCAGCGACCTCACACCTCAGATCAGAGAGCTGAAGAACAAGGTCGAACGATTGATGATTTGATGGGCTGGAAATGGGAGAGAGCGCGCATGCGGCGTTTAATCAGCGAAGCTCTATCAGAAGCAGACGCCCAAGGTTTGGGTGATGGAGAGGGAAAATGTCCTCGTGCGCATGGACACGCATACTCGGGTGCTGGTATGCTCTGCCGCAAGCAAGTATATACAGTCTGAAAACTCCAATAGTCAGAACAAAAGAATTCATTTTCTCATTTTCTCATTCTCTCATTTTTTTCAGTTTTCGTTTCTTTATAAAACCGAATCGGTTGTAACTTGTAAGCACTCGATTAAATACTTTGGAGTGGAGTGACGAGCGGATTTAATTATCTCATGCGCCAAGACTCGAGGCTGCCCTCGTTTGACAACATTTTAGGTTCCCTGCTTGGACTGATACTCTCTCACCTGCGAGCTTGAATATCTGACCTGGGTGTTTGGTCGGCTTGCAGGTCCCATCTCTGTATCATGCACTGACCCCCCTCCTGGTGACTCTCTCCCCGTGCGCCCCTGTTGCCATCCTCGCCAGCTCATCATGTTCTTCCTCGAGTATCTCGACCGCGACATCTCGGTGCACCCAACCTTCTTCGGTAAGGAGATCGAGCAGAATCTGCGGGACCAGCTCTACCGAGACATGGAGGGCCACTGCAATGGAGAGTACTACATTGTCTGCATCATGGACATCCACAACATCTCGCCAGGCAAGATCCAGCCTGGTTTGGGCGAGGCGCACTTTACCATCAACTACAGAGCGATTCTATGGAAGCCTTTCAAGGGCGAGACTGTACTACAACATGCTCGGATCGCAGATGAGCCCTCAGCTGACCTGCAACCAGATTGACTGCGTCGTAACGAGCGTTAAGCCGCAGGGCGTCTTCTGCGAGGCCGGCCCGCTCGGCGTTTTCGTGTCGAAAGTGGTCAGTCTTTGCCATCTGGAGACTTCCTCCGCTGAGATCGCTGATCGGCTTGCAGCACCTGCCTGAGGGCATGACATACCAACCCGATGCCACGCCGCCCCAGTTTGCCGATTCGCGCAATGACTCTATCCAGAAGGGCTCTGCAGTGCGCGTGCAGATTATTGGATTGCGCAGCGATGTGGGCGCGATGCATGCTATTGGAAAGATGTCGGCCGAGTGGTTTGGCTTGACCTGATGCAGCAGCAGCAGCGAGGGCGGCAGCAGCAGCAGCAAATGGCCACCATTTGTTCTGCCATACCATCAGCAACTGGATCAACAATACAGTGCAAGAACTGCTTATCAGGATGCCTGCTGGATGGTCATGCACGCGATAAGGTTGCATCTTTGCTCTTGCGATTTTGCCGTGTCCGTTCTGCCATCGAGATATATGACACCCTTTGGCGGGCGTTTATGGCGGTGCTCGAAGATCCAGAGACACTGGCGCTGCAACACATGCTGTGCGACGGATCATGAGGTTTTGAGCCTACGACGACAGCTTTGGCCATGGCTCATTGCATTGAGCTGGAATGGTGATGCCGAGTCACCCAGATGATGCCAAGGCTGCCATGCAAGGAACCTGCACGTGACGTGTAACTGGGCACGAATCACTTGTGGGATGAGACACTGGCGTGCATTAGCCACAACCGGACTAACCCTGTTTCGGGCAGCTTGTTATTCTTCCTAACTCGATTCGGCCGTTGCCGGTGCAATAAACATTCCCCACTTCCTTCTAGCCTGTTTCAGACACTGCGCCTTCCTTCTCGCCAACAAAGTGAAAACTGCGCCTGTCACTGAAGTACAGTAATCAACGCGCCTTGGAAGTTCATCAGCGGCGCCAGCGCACGCGTACACGTAGCCAGAAGCTTCAACTTTGTTTTCGACTCAAACTCTCGCTCAACTGAGTTGAGTAACTTCGGACCGCTTTTTGTCCCCCACAAAACACTTATTTGTTTACATTTCCCCCACGCTCTCCGCTCTCCCTCCTCCGCCCTCCGCTCTCCGCCCTCCCTCGCCTCTTTCTCTTGGGAACTGACCAGCCATTCGTCTCTGTACAGCGTGTCTCAAGGGCAAGGCAGAATCGAGATGTCGCTCATAGCCATCTACGAGCGCTTCCTGGCGTCTCCCAACCCGCTCAGCCTGAGCGATAACGCGGCTCTTCACTATGTACCAACCCTAACCTCCTTCACCGAACCCGGCCCTGTGATCCGCCATCTTGAGAGCCAGAGCAAGGAGGTGGTCAAAGCCAAGTCCTTCAAAACCATCAATGCTGTCCAAGGCCCTTCCTCCATCGCCCTCGAGGTTGACACCACCCTGGAATTCTTGTCTGGTGGTGGTGCATATCTTCCTCGGCTCGAGAACTTGGTCTCGGGCAGGGTTGTAAATCTTCCAGTGGTGAGTGTTCTGTGTAACGGCCAGAGGGCGTACTGATGGCGATGGTTGATGGCTGATGACTGATGGCTGCTGCAGACTCATATTGTCCACTTTGACTCCAACCAGAAGATCAGTCAGATCCGCATCTCTTGGGACCAAGGCTCTCTACTCCTGCAAACCGAGGTCATTGGTTCCCGTGGCCGCAACTGGCCGGTCACCGATGGCAAAAATCAGATCCGACTCATCTCCAGCAGTGCCTCGAATCAGACGATCGCCCAGCAGCCCGCCGCACCCTCCAGCCCCCGCGGCCGCAGCACGGAGGAGAACGGGCAGGCAGACCGGAATGCGTCTCCAAGCAAGAGACTGGTCAAGGACCCATATACCAGCATGGACACCTATTTCGTCCAACAGACCATTGAGAACATTACCATCTCTCAGCCCCTGCCAGCTGTGGTACCGCCACGCGCTGAGCCCTTCAAGCCTGCTCCACGCGACATAACCGAGATCCTTGCTCCTCAAGCCAATGACCCCGACTCGCCCACAAAGAGCGGCGTGATTGCCCCCAAAGGCGGCAGCAACCAGAAGTTCGTGCGCAATCGCATCCTGGAGGAAGACGAAGAGGACTATGCTTCACCCAAGATCTACAAGACCAACCCAGCGCGGTACAACCACTTCGATCTTGCTGAGTTGTCTGAGGATGATCCTTTCCAGTACAACAAGAGCGGGAGCAAGCCACAGGACAGCCAGACGACACGTCCAGTGAATGCCAACGCCAGCAAGCACACCTCGCAATGGGACTTGACCGACTTCTCCACTCCACAGAAGGTCGCTGTCAAAGAAAGACCTGATGGCAAGGTGCACTTCACTCTCGACGGCGACGCAACTACCTCCACAGACAGTGCCAGTAAAGCCGCTGCTATCAAGCCTCGACGTGATGCCGCCGCCAACTTCGAGCTCAAGGATGATGGAACCCCCGTTGAACGCAAGGTGGTGCCGAAGCCGCGGAAGGACACTCTGGCTCACTTTGCATTGGAGGACCAGCCAACGCCTGTTCAATCCCGGTTTATTGGACGCACCGAAGCTGCCAAAGCTCTGTATCGTACTCCGCTAGATCTCGGCAGCGACGACCGCCCTCTGGCTGACATCTCCAACAATGCAGCCCGCCGCAATGATTTCGCCAGCTCTTGGGATTTGAATGACCAAGACTCGGCCCCGACAAAGATCAATAACGAGAACAATGGTACTGCCGGCCACCGCCACAACAAGTCTTGGCAGAATGTGAACGCAAGCTGGGATGCCTACGACCAGCCTGCAGAACAGGACCGGCGACCTAATTCCAAGGATTTCAAGAAAGGCCTGCAGCCACAATGGGGCCTGGGTGATGAAGACAATAACAATAAGCCCCAGACAGCGGCTGCGTCGGCGGCAACAGCGGGAGGAGCGACCAAGGGCTTCTGGGATTTCTGAGAGGAATCTAGCCAGGGCGGCATGACGATCTCTCGAGATGATTTTGCTTGCCCGTAGTCACGACTCACATGACTATGTGCATTGGCTTTCGACTGTTTGTATGTATACGTACAGGTGTACTTTGGGCTTGGTCCGACATAGTCAGGTATGCTGAAATACTGTTGATCCACACGAGATCCACTTTGAGCTGGCCTTTCTGGCTTGGTTGGCTGCCATTAACTTAACTTAAAATCTAAGCTTAAACCCAGCGCCTAGTGCTACGTGACCCCACTCGTGAGGCATTCATCTCCTTACAACGGCCTATAATCAGACAACTCATCGTCAGGTTATCAGACAACTCATCGTCAGGTTTGTTGCACCTGACATGGCTGCCGACGCTGCGATACGGAAATTGAGAAGGATGCGACCCGGCCGCGGCCAAACGGGCCGTACCATCTCAACTCGTAAGAGCATCCACGGCTTTGAATGTCTCCCAAAAGTCACTTAACGATTCTCACAGGCGAACGTTGTCAATACAAGCACGCATCGACATCTCTTCCAAAGAGGGGGAAACTAAAAGCTGAGTGCAAGTATCCTGCCCATCTCGGTATAATGTCATCTTCTGAATGTTGTCAGTTACTCCGCAGCGTAGAAGCGCACGAATACACCTAAGAAACCACAACAAAGACTCTATTGTCGACCACGAGACTTCGGAAACTCCAGCATGGAGACTCCAAGCAGCCAGAAAAGGTGCGATCGTCCTCTAGCTGCTGGTCGGCCATACTAAGCCCAATATATAGGTAAACATCGGCGTGACGACGACGATAGTGGAGAGGCCTCCAGCTCAGCTAAAAAACGTCCAAAAGTCCACGCGGAAAAGAGTGCTTATTTTCCAGAAGAAGAGAGTGATTTCATTGAGCACTGGCTGGAAGAGTCGCAGCCGTTATCAGCTGAAATCAAACCCGAAAATCTCATCTTAGCACAGAGTATGCCTCGCCATCACTCGGTTCCATCTCCGGCGAGCTTAACTGGTACAACTTCATCGAGGAAGTCCGATCGTTCTGCTGCGAGTGTTCATGATTCAGATTATAATCAGTGCCTACAGAAACGCAACATATACATCGAGGACAGCGAGCCACCAGTGGACTTAATGCGCCGGTCGCAGAGCATAATACAGCGATCTCGAGAATCACCCGAGCTGGACGATGCTGTTGTCCAAAAGTTGAGAGAGAAATCCCGTCGGCTTCGGAATGCTTCTGAAGATGTGATAATTAAACAGCTTGGTCCACACCTGATCCCCGCCATGAATGAAGTGCCCGATGTCCGGGTAGAAATGAATGCTGACCAATTGTGGTTCAACTCTGTCCCTGTCCCTCTTGATGCCGATGTTCTTACCACGCCGCTTCCCCTACCAAAAGCAAAGCCGGATTTGGCTTTTGGATACTCTCAAGCAGCCTTCACCCATAAACAGCTCATGACAATTGACCTTCTTGTTGATAACAACTTTGGACGAAGCTATGCTGTGCCAGACCAAAAGATTCGGTTCCCATTCCTGATTGTTGAGTTTAAGTCACAAGCCAAAAATGGCACTCACCATATTGCAACAAACCAAGCGGCCGGAGCTGGGGCCATTGCCTTGAACGGCACTTTGGAACTGATGCAGCGAAGTCACAAAATTCAGAAATTCAACTATAATGAGCCTCAGTTTTTCTCCGTTACCATGGATCATGAGCTAGCTCGAATCAATGTGCATTGGGTAAAGGCGCCAGACGCAGGAGAGCCACACAGCTTTCATGTTGAAGGATTATCAAAACATCTCCTGGACGATGAAAATGGAATACGAGCACTGTCTCGAGCAATCAAGAATATCATTGACCATTGTGTTGATAGACGACTCCAAGACCTTTGCGAAGCGTTGGATGCATATCGAGATGATGTCCTTGCCAACAGAAGTGCGGCAAATCATCTGCAAGTCCCCAGGGACCAAGATGACGATTGTCGCCAATCCATACAGGCCGATGTTCTGCAAGCCAAGGTTCTGCCCTCAGGCACAGTCAGGGAGTGTCATGACCACTGTCCAGTCAAGGCCGCTGCAATTCCATCCACGCCCCAAGAAGGTGGACGCGCTTCGCGGCGCGAGACAAGGAGCATGAGAACCATCGGTCCTGGGCCTGCGAATAGGAAGGGTCAATCAAAGGCAAGCAGCGGCCCTGATAAAACTGCCGCCGAACTTGGAACCCTCGGACGACATCGTCGTCAGTCTGTTGCGCCACGCAGAATGGCCTCCTCTTTGACTCAAGCAGCTTCATCACGAGCGGCCCGGCCCAGTTCTCATAGGGGGATCACCAAGAAGTAGACGCCCTCGCTGAATCTGTGGGTGAAATTAACTCCGGGCTCGATTCCGGAGGTGACCCAGAGTAACAGTATTATTCTACATGCCTACTGCACTATAGTAAACATGGTCACAACCTTCTGGTAGATGCCTACACCGACAAACAGCATTGCTGCCTCTTTCTAAGCTACATACATGGATCCTTCAATGAGTCATCACCTTGCCTAGCTACCCTAGCTACGTTTCCGGCGCCCCCACTATCCGCCCAAAGTCCCATGATCTCTTTGCGAAGCCTAATAGCCTAATTTTTCTTAACTCCGGGCATCTCTCCATCGACCATTGACACAAGAGGTAAGGCCGTGCTGTGCAAGAACCGACAGACAAGTGCTTGTGATTGTGTTAGTGTGTTTGAATTCTCGAGCGCAGTGACAGTCTCATGGATCAAGAATGATATGGATGTGTGTGTAAGCCTTGACCACTGCGGTAATTAACAACACCAGCATGACACCAATACCTCCCTCGACTACAGCCTTGGCTAGCTCTAGCAATGCCGCTGCATTGTCAGATAGTTTCCGGGTCATTCGCAAGCGCAATCGAGTACCGCTATCGTGTGCGCCCTGCCGCCACCGCAAGCTGAAATGCAACAGACAGTCGCCATGTGACAATTGCACCAAGCGAGACAGTGCTTCAGCCTGCACATATGCCGCCCCTGCACCACGCAAGAAGGGAAGTCCTGGCTCAACAGGTGCCAATGCCACACCTGATGACATGCAAAACAGGATCGACCGGCTTGAAGGCCTGGTCCTCTCTCTCATGACAAATGGCGCCTCCTCGGCTGGTCCGACGGCTGCCACCCAGGCACTGGCTGCCAACGCCATCGACAATGGAAGTGGGTCGTCACCGAGGCCGAATCTGATTGCAGACCCTGACGATGGCCAGGACAGCGAAGGAGAGGTTCAGGACGACGACGAGAGTGATACCGAGCACCTCACCAAGAGTTTTGGCATCCTCAAAGTCGACCAGGAGAAGGGTAAGACAATCTACATTGGCGATGCCCATTGGGGCGCCTTGCTGCAGGAGATCGCAGAAGTCAAGAACTACTTTTTCCGGCACAAGCAGGAGTACGAAGCACATGCGGAGAAGGTGGCTCAGACTCGACGCCAGGTCAACGAGGACGTTGGGGCCGGACCTGGTCTGCTGTTTGGAGCCACTGTCCCACCCAGCAGGGCAGAAATCCTGGCCGAGATGCCGTCGCGGTACATGTCAGACATCCTGATCCGCCGATACTTCAGCACCTTCGACCCAGCCACCAACATCCTCCATATCCCGGCATTCTACAGGCAGTACAATGCCCACTGGCAGGACCCCAGCAAGACTTCGATCGTCTGGGTAGCCATGTTGTTTGCGATCATGAGACTCTCCATGATCTCATATGCTCGTGAGGGAGACGAGCCACCGGAACTGCGAGGGAGGTGTCACGACATGGCCGTCAACTTCAGAACCCAGATGGCTCACTGCTTGGTCACGGCTGACTACACCAAACCTCACAACCACACCATTGAAACGCTGATCTTCCATCTACACGCCGAGTACACGTCCAATCGTGATGCTGAGGCCAGCATTTGGGTCTTGGTTGGCATGATTGCGAGGCTTGCAATGAGAATGGGCTATCACCGAGATCCCAAGCTGTTCCCTAATCTGACTCCTTTTCAAGGAGAGATGCGGCGTAGGATATGGACATTTGTGCGAGGCGCCGACTTGCTCTTCTCCTTCCAGGCTGGACTGCCGGCGATGGTGCGCATGGGTGACTCGGATACCGGGCTACCCAACAACCTATTTGACGACGACTTTGACGAAGATTCCACCGTCTTGCCGCCCT
This sequence comes from Chaetothyriales sp. CBS 135597, assembly GCA_003709825.1. Classification (NCBI taxonomy): domain Eukaryota; kingdom Fungi; phylum Ascomycota; class Eurotiomycetes; order Chaetothyriales; species Chaetothyriales sp. CBS 135597. Next base: position 149,283 of record QQXN01000014.1, on the reverse strand, counting down.
CTCGACCAGAAGCTGAAGCAACACCGGTCTCTTACATGATCGCCAAGGGCAAACTCGCCTTTGGCTTCGGGCGGGTGGTTGAAGAGATCAATGGTGTGAACCGGAAGGGCTATGAGGAGGTGCTGAAGATTGATCGCGGCTTAAGAGAGGTTTATGAGGGCATCCCCGACTATCTCAAGCTGAAATCGATGCAGGATATCAACCTGACTCCCATGTCGCTCGGCATGGCACGCTTCAGCCTGGCAACAATGTACCACAAGTCGCAATGCGTTCTTCACAACCGCTACATGCGACTGGCTCGAGCCAATAATCGGTACAACTACTCCAGACGGGTCGGGCTTGACTCTGCCATGCAGCTGCTCCACTTCCAGGCCGTTCATCATCGCACAACCATGGAGCGTGCTCGAGGGGGAGGCTTATCTAACCACGTCAACTCGCTGACTACGCATGACTTCTCGCTTGCTGCAACGGTGCTGGGCATGGATCTGTACTATCACCGAGAGAAAGCCGAAACTGACTTCAGCAGCCCAAGCACCTCAGTTAGTGGGGCCAGTGTGAGCGGTGGTAGCATGCAATCAGGCGATGGCTCATACCTTTCCGGCCTCCCTTACTCACGCAGCGATTTGGTCCAGGCACTCGAATACTCACTGGATGTATGGAGGGCCAACCAGGATCTCAGTGTCGAGGCCTTCAAAACGAGCAAGCTCCTTGAAATCTTGCTCCAGCAGATACGCTCACCATCACTGCCACTTGCGCCAAGCGTCGAACCGGGATGTGGAAGCAGCAGCAGCAGCAGTGGCAGCAACAGCAAGCTAAATGCCTCGAATACCTCTCAGGACGGCCAGTCCGCTGTCATGACGCCTGCAATGCAGACAGATCCAGGAATGTCTGTGCTGTCTGCGCAGCCAAACGGCCAATGGGGCACAGACAAGGCCGGGGGTTTGTTCAGCCAGGATGACTCGTTGCCTTTCGGCGCTCTGTTTGGCAATATGGGTACAATGGGTACACCCAGCCCGTTCCCGACCACGATATTGAATGGCGATGTGGATGGCGGGGCTAATATGAACTTGGACTGGGTGAGTGCAACTGCGCCGCGCGAACACGCATGCATAGCGACTAATATTTTCTGCAGGAAATGTGGGATCAATACATGCAAGGCTCCAACATAAATATCGCCCTGGATCCTGCTGCCAATCTGTGGGGTGGCGATGGTCCATCGCCAAACAGCAACGAGAACACCACTAGCGGCAGTGGCAGCGGCAGCGGCGGCAACAGCAGTAATAATCTTTTCACACAAATACCCCCTCCACCTGAAGCCCAAAATATGGCACAATTCGGTATGCATTCGCGTTATTACGACGAGCAGCAGAATGCCAGGAACATCAATGCCAGTCCAATGGATATGGGCAAACAGGACAGCCAGATGCCGGCTCTGAGCGCCAACTCACCAGACACAAACCAGACCGATGCCAGTGCGGGTGAAGTGTTTATGGGCTTGCAGAGTCCGCAGCCTGGAGGGTTTTCGAGCTGGAATTGGAGAGCGACAGAGAAGAAAAAGGGATGATTGTACGGGACGGACACACAGTCATGAATGAATGATTAGATAGATGCTTCAGCCAGCAAAGGCACCACCCACTGGTCCATCCTCCTCCGCCATCTTCAGCCAGTAAAGGCACCACCCACCCATCGCACTCCGCCATCCTTCTCCGCCATTTCCCCTGGCCAACCGAATGATGGTTCACGTTTTAAAGTTTCTCTCCTCAGTACACGTGTCCGCGGCAGATTGACACAGGGATCAAGTGCCAAGACGCTAGTTGGGCGGAGGCACAGCGCAGGAGCGATGGGTGATGGTCACGCCAAGCTCGCTAGGAAGATCAAGCACGCCAAGCCGGCAAAAAGTGGGCCATGTGGCAGCACTTGTGGCGCTGGCAATTGCTTGGTGCGACCTTCAGATTCCCATCCCCCCGTCTTACGTTGCCCTCCATTCGTGGAGCTGTCTAATTGCAGTTGATTCAGCTGCGTGTCTTCTTACAATGCCTCGCCTCCTTCTGCTTGGTTGTCGATCGATCACACTGTTGTCGTTGTCGTTATAATACTTGTACTAATTTCTGAATGACTGATCATTACTGCATTGCTCCTTGCTCTCGACGCTGCTCCCCTCCTCTCCTGTCTTAAGGTCGCAGTGTTTCGTTCCTGTTTGCGTTCCATACTGTTGACGCGTTCAAGCCCGTGGTTGCTTTTCCGCCTTTGCTTTCTCTCCGCTGCGCTCCCGCTGCGCTCCCGCTCCCGCTCCGCTTCCTCTCCACTTCCGCCCGTCCAGTCGGTCGATCGCGCACTCCCAAGATAAGATGGCTCCTCTCCTCAACGGGAACGAGGCCAAGGCCAAGACCGACGATTCGCGCATCGAACCCCAGGCGACTCCTGTCCGTGCACAGGACAACGCGGTCGCAGAAAAGGGCAGCGCCGGCGCCGCTCAATCTCAAGACCAGGAAGACCTCCCGAGATACAATCACAACGGCCACAAAATCAGTAAATGGATACATCCCGAGGGCGAGAGTGGCCGCAATGGTTTCCAGATCTTGCACTTCTTCAAGCTGATATGGCGGTCCTCATCCACCCTAGCGTCGTACACCAATGTGCTGTGGCCGTTTGTGCCTGCGGCAATTGCTCTGCACTTTGTCGGCGGCGAGCACCATGTGTGGACGTTTGCGATCAACTACATTGCCATGGTGCCTGCGGCCAACTTGCTCGGGTATGCAGGGCAGGAACTGTCAAGGAAGCTGCCCAAAGTCGCCGGTATTCTCATTGAGACCTGTCTGGGCTCCGTTGTGGAGATTGTGCTTCTGATGGTCTTGGTGAGCAAGGACAAGGTCGGTGCTGAAGTCGGGCATGGTAATCTCACGTACGTCATTCAAGCTGCCATCCTAGGCTCTATTCTCACCAATCTGCTGCTCTGTCTCGGTGGCTGCTTCCTGGTCGGCGGGATGAGGCATCGCGAGCAGACCTTCCACGCCGTCATCAGCGAAACTGGATCTGGCATTCTCTTGGTCGCCGGCTTCGCCCTGCTTATCCCGAGCGCCTTCTACTCAGCACTCAGTGGGAGCACGACGGATTCCAGTGCGGAAGGAGAGCATAGCTACACACTGACCCAACTACGCACAGATACTCTGACAATCAGTCATGGAGTGGCTTGCATACTGGTGGTGGCGTTTGGCACTTTCATTGTGTACAACGCAATCTCGCATGACAACATCTTCAACGAGGTCTTGGAAGCTGATGGGGAGATGGACTGCGATCGACACAAGAACCTGCGAAAGGCCAAGCTCACCTTTACCGAGGCTGTGGTTGCCATTCTTCTCTCCTTGACCCTTGTTTCGCTCATTGCAGTCTTCTTGGTTGAGGAAATTGAGTATATTGTTGTCGAGAGGCATGTGCCGGACAACTTTGTCGGCCTGATTCTGGCAAGTCTTGCTCTCGATTGTGGACACAATAGCAATCTTGCTAATGGAAAATCTCTCTAGGTGCCGCTTGTGGAAAAGGCTGCCGAGCACTTGACGACTATTGATGAGGCGTACGACAATCAGATTGTGTGTACTTATCCGGTCTTTGGCTTGCACAGACAGATTGCTGACCATGTCAAATAGAACGGGGCCCTTTTCCATTGCATTGGCCCGTCAATTCAAACGGCCCTATTCAACGGACCGCTGGCTGTGATTGTCAGCTGGGGGCTGGGCAAATCGTTGGACCTGAACTTCGAGATCTTCATGGTCGTCGTGCTGGTGCTCTCGATCCTGGTTGTGGGTAACTTCCTGCGCGATGGGTCGTCCAACTGGCTGGAAGGCGCCTTGCTCATAGTAAGTCAGACAACTCCAACAACAGAGAGAGAAGAGAGAATGGGATAGGCTAATGATTGACAGATTGTATATGCGATTATTGCACTGACAACATGGTACTACCCAAATGCTGAGCTGACCACTTCGAATGGCGCTACTGCAACGACGCATGAGTGATGGCGGAGGCGGAGGCGGAGGCGGACGAGCGGCGTATCATTACATACCTGCCTACTGTATCCTTTTCATAGTCAGCAGCACTGCCCGTTTTGCATCAGTAGCCGAGATGAAGTGGCTCTTTTTACTGTGAAAACAGATGCACTTGCAGTATTATTAGTAGGCGCTAGTAGGCGCTAACAAGCGCTAACCGGCTCTAGCGGCTTGGCACAGGCCCTCGCACGGACGTTGGCTCGACGACAACATTGGCATCGGCATTAGCACCATACCATCCATCATTCGGCCACTTGCATCGATAGCAATACAGCACCAGCGGCATAGCAGCGACAGCGATACCGACACCGACACCGCACAGCACCACACAGCGCTGCTCTTGCTGGGCAGGGGCACAACAGCATCGATAGCCTTGTTTGGAGCCGAGCCAATCGAGTGCATTGCTTTACTTGGCGCGAGGCGTCTTCCATCGTTGTGTGCCTCTGACTTGTTATATCATCAGCCTGTGCTGTCTGTCGCTGTCTGTCGGTGTGGCCGCTCGATGACGCCGACCCAGCCGTGACCGGACCGCGCCCTCCTCCTCCTCCCCCCCTTACAATTGGTCGCCGTCCTCCCGTCACGCCCCCCTCAAATCGATGCCCCCTTCGCGGTGGTCCGGCTGGTAGCCTGCGCCTGCGCCGCTCCAGCGAATGCCGTCCGTCATCGTTGATGGGTCGCGGCGGCCGCCGATCCTGGCCAACAGCACCAACGCTTCGTTCGACGGCCTCGCTCGCAAGTCCCATGATAAGGCCATAGGCGGTGTCTTCACCTACACCAACGGCGCCGCCGACGTCGACGCCGGACCCGGCCTGGCTGACCACCGCCTCGATCAGGTGCGCCACCTGGCCAACGGCAATGGCAGCCTTGCCGCCAGCACCGCCAGCTTCCACAGCACCAAGGAGACGAGGGCGCAGTCCAAGCCCAGCAGTGTGCATTCAATTGCCAGTGCTCGGGTCAAGGAGTCCCTGGTTGCTGGTAAGAGCGGGCTGGCTGGCGGAGGAGAAGGAGGCTCCAGGCTATCGACTGTCTCGATGCCCGAGCGTGACACAGCCATGCCGAATGGGATAACACAGCCGCATCAGCAGCAGCAGCAGCGACACCAACACGAGCAGGAGAAGCAAAGCACAGTTAATGGCGATGCGCACTATCCTCAACAACATGACTTTCCACAAAATCCAAATCAACACCAACAGCAGCAGCAACAACAACATCAACAACAAGACCAGCCATATCTTCGTGCTCAACACCCTCAGCCCCTACACCGACTCTCCCAGTCTCCTCCTTCAGAGCAGAGCCTGCTCTCTCCGACCTTCAACCGTGCCTTAAGCCCGACTAACCGGCTGTCGGTGCCATCTGATGGCTCGCCCAGCGTGTCACCCCGCGCGTCACTGCAAGACAAACAGACGGCGTCGATGATCAACGAGCTGCCGAGGCTGACGCAGCGCCACACCCTCAACGTCCCCAAGGTGTCGGCAAACCAGCTGCGCTCCTCACGAGAATTCTCCTTCACGGCCGGCCCCTCAGAAGAAGCGCTGTATGCCAGTGGCAGGACGTCGCCGGGGCGCGACCACCATGACTCGCCTGTGGTGCGCGCGCGCCGGGCGTCACTGAGTCTTGTGCGCCGCACCACCCGCTCGCTGCAATCAGACGCCATCCTGGACGAGATACCGCAGGACGAGGATGCCGCGCGGTGGACCGAGGTCATTCGACAGAAGCGAGCCAGTCGCCGGCGGCGCCGGGAAGAGGACGAGGACGATGATCGGGTCGTGGTCGGCAAGAAGGTGGATGAAGGCCACGTCAACTGGGTCACCGCCTACAACATGCTGACAGGCATCCGCTTCACGGTGTCGCGTATCAACGCCAAACTCGACCGTGATCTGACCGAGGCCGACTTCGACGCAAAGCACAAGTTCAGCTTCGACGTGACCGGCAACGAGCTGACCCCGAGCGCCAAGTACGACTTCAAGTTCAAGGACTATGCGCCATGGGTCTTTCGACATCTCCGTGCCATCTTCGGCCTCGACCCGGCCGACTATCTCATGAGTCTGACAAGCAAGTACATCCTGTCCGAACTGGGCAGCCCTGGCAAGTCTGGCTCGTTCTTCTATTTCTCCCGTGACTACAAGTACATCATCAAGACGATACACCATGCCGAACACAAGTTGCTGCGCAAGATCCTCCGTGAATACCATCGCCATGTGCTCGACAACCCCAACACGCTCATTAGCCAGATATACGGCCTTCACCGGGTCAAGATTCCCTATGGACGAAAGATCCACTTCCTCGTCATGAACAACCTCTTCCCCCCCCACCGCGACATCCACCAGACCTTCGACCTCAAGGGGTCCACCATTGGCCGAGACTACGACGAGGAAAAGCTGGCCAGCAATCCCCGCGCCACACTCAAAGACCTCAACTGGCTGCGACGGGGCTATCATCTAGACTTTGATCCGGCTGTCAAGGAAATCTTTCTCAGCCAGTTGAAGCGCGATGTCGCCTTGCTGCAAAGGCTGCATATCATGGACTACTCGCTGCTCGTTGGTATCCATGACCTCGCCAAGGGCAATGAAGAGAATCTGCGTGAAGCCACGCTCCAGGTCTTCCACCCCGGTGGCAGCCGGGATGATGAGGACGCTCTGACAAACGCAATGCTGACTAGAACTCCATCGCGTCTTGAGAACGCCCGCAAGGCCAGGGAGCTGCGTCTGACACTGAAGAAGGAGCGACCCGTTGCCCTCGGCTTGAGGAGCAAGATGCCCGAGGAAATGCCTAGCGATGATCAGCGACGCGGTCGCTTCTTCTACCGCGACGATGGCGGCCTTCGCGGCACCCATGAAGATGGGAGCCCTGGCGAGTCTATTTACTATCTGGGTGTCATCGACTGCTTAACTCATGTCAGTCCCCTACCCTCTGCCTAACCCGTTCCCTTTTGCTGACAATATGACAGTACGGCCTTGTAAAGCATGTTGAACACTTCTGGAAGGGACTGAAAGACGATCGCACTAAGATCTCGCCCATTCCACCCCAAGCTTACGGCGACCGCTTCCTTGAATTCATCACCAGCATCACCATGACCAAAGAGGAGGCCGACCGACGTCAAACCCAAGATTCGGCTCGGTCTGATGGTCAGGCTGCAGCCACGGCCAACAGACTGAGACCATCGCACGACAGCGGCCAGTTCGCCATTTCCACCTCTGCCGAACGTGCGCCCCCAGACCTCCAGCCTACGCGGCGTGCCTATTCCAGGGCATCCCCTCCTGGAAGTCCCCGTGGTGCCGATAGGACGACTTGGAAATCGCACAAGTCGGCCGACAAGCAGAATGGTTATGGGAAGGATGGCAGGGACAGCGGCGAAGATGAGAGACCAGACAGGGCAATCTCACCGGCCGATGGCCAGGCCGACTTGTTGCCAGCAGTTAGCGAGGAAAGCGCGAGTGATGGCGGCAGCAGGAGGCGTCCAAGTGATGAGCCGGGACCCTCCTCTGCATCGAATCACCAAGGGCATAGAGCTGCCTCACCAAACAGCAGCAGCATCCGCATGGTTTCAATTTCGACAAAGCGTGATTCCCAGGAGCCGCACCTTGATGCCGATCGTAATGATGGCACGCAAGGTTCAATCCAAGGGTCTGTGTACGTTCAAGAAGAGTACAACGAAAAGGCGGTGTTTGAGCAGCAGCAGCAGCAGCAGCAGCAAGACAGCGGCCGGGGCAGACGACGATCGGAGCGGCCACCTCGACTGAACAGCGATCTGATCCCGCGCTTCAGTCCGATGTGGAATATGCTGGATGCGACGAATTCATTAGAGAATGGAGATCCAGAGAAGACCAAGAGTCTAGCAACACAATAATCCTCCTGGGGGGGGCGCAGGCGTCAAATAAACATTGATTGAGCTTTTGTACGTTGGTTTTTTCTTCCCCTTTCCCCCACCCCCTTTTCGATTTTGGTGTGAGTGTGTGAATACTATAGGGAGAGGAGGGAGGTGCAAAGGGGGTTTTAAAGGGAGTGAGTGAGCGTGAGTGTGTGTGTGTGTGTGTGTGTGTGTGGGTGAGTGAGAGACAACATCAACAATGACAGCAACAACAACAACAACAAACACACAGGCCATGGATCTGGAATCTGGGTATGTTGGCAAGCAAGCAGCCAGCAGGTTCATGACCCTGCCCCCGCCCTCCATCAATCAATCAGCCCAGCAATGATGATGATATTTCTTCTAGTATTGTACCTTCTGCATCAGAGATAGAACTATTCATACCATCACGAAAGTCCCTACAACAGTAGTAGAAGTAGTAGTAGTAGTAGTTATTTACCAATCTAAGTGCTTTTTATTGTTGTTGTGATTGTTGTACAATAACAGAAGAATATATTTTAAGAGGAGAAAAGGGAAGACAAGAAAAGAAGCCTGAGTTTATGCCTTTTTCTTTGCCTTTCCCCTCTTGGTGGTGCCAGTACTCCTGACATCTGTCCCTGTTGTGGTGGTCGTGGCTGTGGTTGTGATTGTGCTTCCTGCTGATGCTGATGCTGATGCTGCTGAGACAGTGATAGTTTTCTCATTGCTGACTGTCTCCTTCTTAACTGGTTCAGAATCACCACCACTGCTGGTACTGCTGCTGCCTACTGCCTCACCAATAACATCAATATTCTTGGCCAGCCAGTTCTTCAGCGCTGGCTTGTCGATGTACCCATACATGTTGAACCACTCGGCAAACCGGCCTTGGACATCGCTGTCTTGGTAGACGACGGGGGGGTTCTTGGACGAACAAGTATACGTCACGTGTAGACGGTATATCGGCTCGTGTTTCTTAATCGATGAGCGTAGGGTGAGCTAGAAAATAGAAGCTGTGATTAGTATATGTTTATGCTTCTTTTTGTTCTTGTTCTGTTTCCCCAAGAATCATATGAATGAATGAATGAAAGGAGAGGAGGAAGAAGAAGAAGAAGAAAAACTCACCACCCTCGTCTCCCCCCCACCACTCCCCTTGGTCGTCGTCGTCGTCAACACCCCGCGGAAAATAGTCCCCCGATCAACAGCCCAGACCCAGAACGACAGCGCGCCGTTCAGGGCAAAATACGCCAGGCACGCGGGGAGCGTGTAGGGCCGCGTGACTTCCCACCCGCCCAGCTTCCAGTCGACGTAGAACAGCGCGCCGGCGATCGCCAGCGAGGTGTAGCCCAGCGCGAGCCGCACGTTTGTGAGCGTGTGGTCTTGGCGGAATGTGTATCCCGCGGCTGGGAGCCATGAGGGCGACGTGAGTAGTTGCGGGATTGTGTCGTCTGTGGTGCCTTTGAGGTCGGGGAGCGAGGAGAGCGGCGTTTTTCGCGCCGGTATGGATGAGGAGGATGTCATTGTTGCAATGCGAGTGGTGTTTGTTGCGGCTGGGTGTTTGAGGGGGAGGGCGTGGGACAGAGGGCAGTGTTTGGTGTTGGTGAGAGAGGACAGATAATTGGAGGGTGCGCAAGGCTGGAATGGGGTCGGGGCAAGGCTGAGCTATCGAAAAATGCAACTCAGGCTGAGTGAACAGTAGGTTGCTGTCTTTGTGTAAATTATGATTTATTGTACCTCGCTCCGAATGGTTCGAGTACAACATGGTAAGAACGTAAAGAGGTATTGTATATAGTACTACATCTTGGCCTTGCCTGGCCCGCGGGCTAGCTTCCGGCCATCCTCCTTGATCTCGTCCAGCGTCTTCTTGCCAAAGTAGTGCGGAGCCACCTCGCCCAGCCACTCGGGCCGGATGGGCATGACGCTGCGCATGTACTCCTTGCTGGTGAGAACGAGCTCGTAGTAGAGCACCCACTTGGGTGTGGCCCCAGTGCCCTCGGCGGTCTGACGATTGCCCAGAAGCACGCTGGACGGGTGGATGTAGATGACGGTCTGGCTGCCCTGCTTGACCTGGCGGTAGCTCTGGCCGTCACGCTGTAGACGCGCCGCGTGTGGGAAGAACCCGGCGCACAGGGCCTTCTGGATCGGCGTGATGTCGGCCGCGGCACCCTGCGCGCCACAGCTCTTGCTGGCGTCCACCTCGACTCGGTCACACAACCGGGCTAGCTGGTCGCGCACATCGCGGGCCCGAGTCAGGCTGCGCTGCTGCAGAAAGTTCTCCTTGGCCCATACATAGCTGTAGTCCTGGTCAACCCACTCGTTCCAGATGTTGAGCAGCGATAGGTGGTCGCCGCCTTCCTTGCTCGTGAAGCGTGCTCGTGCACTGTCGGCATGGATCTTCTTGTCCTTGGGCCGGTAGAAGAGCGCCGAGGCCTCACCCAGCATCGCGATGATTGACAGCACTTCTGACACACAGCCGTACTTGTCGGCCGCCAGGATGGCGCGTGCCAGCATCGGGTCTGTCGGAAACTCGGCCATCTGACGACCAATCTTGGTCAGGTCACCGGCATTGTTAAAGGCGCCCAGGGCATACAGATGCTCGACAGCACGAATTATGGTGTCGGTCGACGGGGGGTCCATAAAGTCAAAGTCTAGCAGGTCGTTGATGCCGAGCGACTTCAGCAGCAGGATGGTTCCGGTCAGATTAGTGCGCTGGATCTCTGGCGTTGTATTTTCGTCCAGCTCGTTCTTGTACGCCTGAGACGTGTATAGCCGGAAGCATTTGCCCGGACCAACGCGACCGGCACGACCAGCACGTTGGCCAGCCGAGGCGCGTGAGCAGGGGACGACAACGAGAGACTCCATGCCGGTGCGAGGATTATACTGATTCTCTTTGACAAAGCCCGGGTCAATCACATACACGATGCCGTCAATCGTGAGCGAGGTTTCGGCGATGTTGGTGGCCAATACCACCTTGCGCGCATTTGGCGGCGTTGGCTCAAAGATCTTGGCTTGCAGGTCGGTCGGCAGGTTTGCATAGATGGGGCAGATGATGAGTTCCTTGATGCGCGAGCCCAGCTTGCGCGCCGTCTCGGTCAGGTTGGCCTCCATGGCCTCAATCTCCTCTTGGCCGGTGAGAAAGACGAGGATGTCGCCGGGGACGGGCTGCGTAATGTGGATCTGGAACACAGTTGTGATGGCCGCCGCAAGGTAGTTGGCCTCTGGCTGGGCTGTGTAGTGCACATCTACAGCGTACCTCCGGCCGGGGATGTTAAAAATGGGCGCATCGTCAAAGTACTTCTGGAATTTGCGTGCGTCCATGGTGGCTGAGGAGATCAACAGCTTGAGATCTGGGCGGGCACGCGCAATATCCTTGAGCAAGCCACAGGCAATGTCAGTGCTGACAGTGCGCTCGTGGGCCTCGTCGATCATCAGGGCCGAGTACTGCGACAGCTCGGGGTCGGTGAGCAGCTCTCGCAGCAGCATGCCGTCGGTCATGTACTTCAGTACCGTCTTATCCGATGTGTTGTCCTCGAACCGGATCGCGTACCCAACCTCGTTGCCCAACCGCTTTCCCATTTCCTCAGCCACGCGTGCAGCAACGCTCATGGCTGCCACTCGCCTTGGCTGGGTGCAGCCGATCTTCATGCCGCCCTCGGTGAAGCCGGCCTCGTGCAGATACTGTGGCAGCTGAGTTGTCTTGCCCGAGCCGGTCTCGCCAACGATGATCAAGACCTGGTGGTCCCGCACGGCCTGGATGATCTCATCGCGAAATCGGTAAACGGGCAGACTCTTGCGTGTCTCCTCAATGCTTTTAGCCTTGGCCTCGGCTGCTGACAGGCGTTGGTTTAGTTCGCGCTCTTCTCTGCTCATGCCCTTGCCTAGGTCGCCGCCCAGGGTCTCGCTGGCGATGAAGCGCATCTGCTGGCTTTCATCAAACACATAGCCGTAGTCACCGTCGTCCACATACTCGGCCCGCTTGATCTGGCCCTGGGCCTTTTTGGTCTGCTCGCGCTCCCACTCTTCGTGCTCGGTGACGAAGGTCTCGCGGCCACGGCTATCGCGCTCAACATAGCGCTTGTACAGGGCCTCCTCCTTCTTCCGGCGGTCCAGCTTGCCCTTTTCTGTGATGTAGTCCTCGGGCATGGCATAGCCCTCGACATGGTCGTCGATACTGGCACGCTCCTCGGCAATGCGCAGCACCTCCAAGTTACGGGCAAAATCGGCCTTTTCACGCTCGGTCAGGTCGGGGTTGTTGCGTAACTCGTCCTGTTCCTCAGCCACCTGTTGCCGCAGCAGGGCCAACCGCTCGGCCTCGCGCTTCTTGAGGTAGTCCTGACGACTGCGTAGGCGCAGGTCCGGCATCGCCGCGTCCCGGCCCTCCTTGTCGTCAGCCAGTGCCCTCCGCTGAGCAGTCACACTGTCCTTGGCGGCCGACCGGTCCTCTAAGATCTTCTTCTGGCGCGCTTCGTCCCGTTTGGCCAGGCGCCGTGCAAATGCATCGCGGTCCTCTCTGTCCTGCCTCTGCAGGCGCTCCTGCCGCTGCTCCTCTGTCTCATTTTCCGCTTCTGCCACCTCTTCTCGGCCCTCGCCATTGGTATGTGCCGCGCTGCCGTCACTCAGCTTGATCCTCTTGCTCGATGACTCTGCAAATTCGGGTTCAGCATCATCTTCGGCCTCGGGCGGGGCCTCTTCGTCGCCCCATCGGTCTTCGAAGTCGGCCGAGCCAGCGCGTCGTCGCCGGTTCGTATTGCGCGGTTTGTGGGCCTTGAACGTGTCTGAGGCCATTCTGCTGGTAAATCCATTATAAAAATGTTCGCAGTTGCTGATAATCAATTATAATTAAGCACCAGACTGACGTAGATTCTAACCAATTTAGGTTTAACCTTCTATACTGCTTATGTCATGCGGATTCTATAAATTACGGCCACAGTATTGTATACTATGTGCAAGTCTATAAATTACAGCACACCGTACTGTACATCAATCTAAAATCCATTGCTTTTCGTCACACAAGGTACTCATCGTATTCATCGTACATCCCAAGTCATGGCCATGCCGCTTCCCAAATGCCAGCCCACATGACAGTGCAGCATCCAGATGCCGGGGTTGTCAGCTCGAAATCTGATGACTGCATAGCCTCTCTGTGGGACAAACACTGTGTCTTTCATCACAGGATCGTCAAGATTGTACTCACCTCCAGGAGAGTTCTGTGGCGGAGCTTTAAAAGGGTTATAGTTGTACAGGCCTGATCCGCCAGGCGTGAAAGGAGTCTTTTCACTGCTCCATGCCCTCGGATGAGGAAAGATCGAAATAACATAGAAGGTGTAGCCATGCAGATGGAATGGATGGCCGCCATCATCCAGGTTGTTGATGACCACTTCAACCCATCCCTGGGAGGATGCAGATTCAGGATCTTGACCACTATCACCGCCGAACAACGGAATTTGAGGCGCCAGCTGATTGCGATCGAACTCCTCTCTTGGCAGATAGATCAGCGGCTCTGGTGGCGATTGCTGAGGCGCCCAGGCCGTGTGATTGATGAAGCCAGTAGGAATATAGTGAAGTCTGGCTAGTTTCATCGTGTTTACGTAGATGACAAACTTGCGCACCTCTTGTGGCCAAGATCCCTGTAGACTGGACTTTGATGTCGCTGCCTGAAGGTTGTAGTATTCAACGTCTGGCTTTGCAACATCCTTACGACTTCTGTCGTCGGATGCTGTCTGGATGGCAAAGGTCTGCGTGGGATTGAGTGCTGGGTTGAAAAACCTGAAATTCTCATTGTCCATCTCAATTGTAAGCAGGCTTTGGTTGTCACTCGAGCCAGTCTCCAGGATTGAGTCTGCTCTTTCTCCGGGGTATACTATTCCAATAGCTCCCGCCACGGCCGTCGGGATCTCATTTCCACCGTCAAGCTGGAAGGGCATCAAAGTAGAGTTATCCATGTGAACGGAAAACCCTGTCAGTGCCCCTGTGTTGACCAGTCGAAGCCGGTATCGTTTGCCAGTCCTAAGCCGTAGGACCGGACGCAGTGGCCGATCCTCTCGTCCAATACAGTCAACAGGCCGAGCAGGCACAGCCATCTGACAGTCAAAATCGCCTTTCCCATTGATGAGGAGCGAGTCTGGAACAGGCTCATTCCCAAATGACCTTGAGTTCATGTACCATTCGAGAACCTGCTGACTTGGTCGATGATACCAATCGCCAACCAGCAGAAGAATTTCTTCATTATAGTCGTATTTGGCCATTTCGTTGACCTGTTCGCCGGGCCGATGAACGACCAAGCCGCCGTAGAGGCCGTCTTCACGCTGCGTCTTTTCGTGACTGTGGTACCAGAAAGTGCCGTGCTCTTCCTGACCAATCGTAAAATTGTACAAAAAGCTCTCGCCTGAGGGTATGGGAGCTTGGGTCACGCCGACAGCTCCGTCCATATCGTTGGCGCCGACCATCCTGAGGCCATGCCAATGGAATGCAAGCCCTTCATCGCTGAGCAGGTTCGTGACATTGACCACGATTCTGTCGCCGGAACGGGCTTCGATTGTCTGTCCAGGGAAACGGTTGTTGACTAGGTACACCTCTTTGTGGACGCCATCGGGCCATCGGATGCCTTTTGTGATCTCCCAGTTGAATTCCAACGTCGATGGTGCCCGGAAGATATGGTCTTCAGGCTTGAGCCGTATCCCGAAATCATCCCAGTCCACACTCGGGCTCGGTTTTGGCTTCGGCTTGCTCAGCAGCACCAGCCTGAAGGCATCACCATTCAAGAAGAACACAGCGGCGAAAAAAGAGAAAATCACAAGCGTCAGTCCCACGCACACCGTCAGTGTCGATCCTGGTCTCCAACATGACCATTTTGCGTTGTGCTTGAGTTCGCTGACCTGATCAATCTCTTCTCGCTTGTCCGAAATTTCCCCCCCATTGGCCTGGTCCTGCCCACCCCGGCGCCTTCTCGAGTTGGACCTATCCATTGAGAGGCTTACGACCACGGCCGTCTCTCCCAGTCTTTTATGTCCTCCGGCCTCGTCATTGAACCTGTGTATACACAAGAGGGTTGCACGTGTCTCATGCACGTGCAACGTCGGTTGACAGTACTACTGCAACTCATACCACTCCTCCTGTCAATCGGCAAACAGACCAATGCTGATCAAGCCAAAGGCTAGCTGACTTTTCTTTCCAATGCCACTGGATAAGGCAGCCGACAAAATTGTCCTCGTCGCTTGAAGTGACGCCGTAACTTTTCAATTAACACAACCCTCGCCCTCCACGTGTGAACAAATGTCTAGTTGATAGGCTGTCGATCACTGTCAAATCTAACCGTCGGGCCGAGCATGGGCCTTGGAGGATATCACCAACACCAGCATACCCTGGAATACCACCATGGTCTGGCTAGGTATGTGTTCATTGTTGTATAAGAAGGTTAGCCAAGATCATGCTCCCGTACCTGGTTACTGTCCATCTCTTGGCCAACAGGCTTAGCCATCATGTCTATGCGCTCCCTCGCCCTCTTGGCTGTTGGCCTGGCCAGTAAGCTGGCAAGTGCTGACTCCCTTGCTAGCATCGACCATGTCGTGCTCTTCATGCAGGAAAACCGGGCCTTTGACCATGTCAGTTCCTACTCCTCATGGCCGGCAGCATATCACCGCTGACCGTTCCTAGTACTTTGGTACCATGGCCGGCGTGAGAGGATTCGCCGACCCAAATGTGCAGATCAACCCGAGTGGGAAGTCGGTCTTCTACCAGTAAGACAGTCAATCCAAGCTCTCTTGCTGCTGAAAGAGAAGACTGACCTCAACACCCTACCAGAGAAGTCATCAGCGTGCTAAACTACACTGACTACCTCCTGCCTTGGTATCTCAACTACCTTGGAGGCGAGTGGCCAAACGCGACCCAGTGCATGAATGCGGGTTCCAATGGCTACGAGGAGAACCACATGGCCTACAACAATGGTTCCAACGACCATTGGGTCACCAACAACACTCCCTGGAGTTGGGGCTACTACAAACGCGAGGATATCCCTGTTCACTTCGCCATTGCTGAAGGCTGGACCATCGGAGACATGTATCAAGAAAGCGTGATTGCCTCAACCAACCCTAACCGAGTCAGCTGGGTCAGTGGTTCCATCAATGTGCCTGGATCTCCTCAAGACCCCAGTCAAGGTGGTGTATACATCGACAACAACGAGACCCCTGGCTGTGAATTGCCAGGCGTGAACTGCTACCCCTTGGAGTGGACCACCGCCCCAGAGATCTATGAGAAGCAAGGCGTCAGCTGGCAAGTCTACCAGGACACTGACAACTTTGACGACAATCCTTTCGCTTGGTTCAAGCAATACCAGGACGCACAGAACGACTCTGCCCTCTACAATCGTGGAGTCTCATTCCTTGGTCTTGACCAGTTCTACGAGGACGCTGCTAACGGGAACCTCCCCATGGTCTCCTACATTGTCGGCCCCACCGAACTCTCTGAGCATTCGCCCTACTCACCACACGACGGTGCCTGGCTGCAGCAGCAAGTCATCAACGCCGTCACCAAGGGTAAGAACTGGAACAGCACTGCTTTGATCATCAGCTACGACGAGACTGGAGGCTGGGGCGATCATGTGGTCCCCTACCACTCACCCGAGGGCACTGCTGGCGAATGGTTCGAAGACCCCTATGCATTGTTCGGCAACACCTTTAGCGGTCCAGGCTTCCGTGTGCCCTTCTACATCATCTCACCCTGGACTCGTGGCGGAAACGTCTTCACTGAAAAGGCCGACCACGTCTCCCAGATCCTGTTTGTCGAGAAGTGGCTGGCCAGCAAAGGTATCAACGTTGTAACCGACCAAATCCCGGCCTGGCGTCGCGAACACATGTCCGATCTGACTGCCGCCTTTGACTTCACTTCGCCAGACACATCCATCCCCTCCATCCCCGAGGCTCCGGTTCCACACCAGGATAGCGACGGCGTCTGGGATGGCTCGTCCTACTGCGAAGCCCAATATGCCATCCAGCGCCCACCAGTCCCGTACATCGGCCAAACCGAAGAGACATCTCTTGTTACCGAGAAGGGCTTCAAGTCTGTCCGTGGCTATCTCACCGAAGGCCGATTCTTGACATTCGAGGCATCTGGCTTTGCTTTGTCCAACGACGGCGGCAATTGCCAGACCATCAGCACCACTGCAGCCACCTCATCGCACTCAGATATCGCCCAGCGCTGGGTTATCCATGAGACAGCCACGGACAGCCGCAAGTATACAATCAGCAGCGTCGTCGATGGAAGATATATCGGAGACCACGGTGCTTTGGTCAGCAAGGATAGCGCAGCCGAATTCGATATCACCTACCTTGGTGGAGGCAAAGGCTATACGTTGCTTGCGAGTGACGGCAAGTACATCACCATTGACCAAAATGGCCGTGTCCTCGCCACCACTACCCCAGGCTGCGGCTTCTCCATCTTCAGTGTCAACTAAGGCGAGTTATCGTCAGATCCTGACCTAAACTCAAAAGTGTTGATATAATTGTCCGCATGTGAAAACACCCAGATAGAGAGGGGAAAGCAACAGTGATCCAAGTCCAAGCCCAGAAAAGTAGCTGTATAAATCAAATATATTCTTGTCATCATGACGACCTTTCCTTCCTATTTGAACCTCGATGGCTAGATGAGAAGTAAGATGTCATGGTAGCGACAGCATCGAGTGACAGAAATTCCGGCAGGATCAAGCATCCTCGGGTTGCTCCAAGGTGGTAACATGATAGTCGATTCACAACTGGATGGATAGATACATGACGTCACTGCACGTGACGGAGCATGCGAAGTGTGTAACGTCTATTCAAACGTACACCACCTTAATACCTTGCCCATTTTTGCACTTGATTACACAAGGAATCTGATTCATCACACCGCCTGAAATCTTTCTCATACTCAAATGGATTGCATCGCATCCGCTCTGAAGCCCATCAAGGCCATATTTTGGGGTGAAGGAGCCATGGCTCGCCTTGGTGTTCCCATCGTTTGGGAGGTAAATACTGTGCACCCTACATCCTTGTTGTTTCGCATGCTAATCTCTTCAGCACTATATGTTTGTTATAGAAGATGCCGACTTTGCAACCGCAGTGCAGCAACTGCAAGCAGCAGGCTTTCAGGATTGCCCATGGTCATACGGCTCCCGCGAGCCAGAGTTTTACAAGATCAGATCAATTGAGCATATCTATCATGAGATCGTCTCAAACTACAGCAACCTAGATCGAGTGGCCGTCCGTTTCCGCTTTCCTGCAGCAGAGCCGACTGCTACCCAAACGCAAAAGATCGTCCTATTGCCTTCGTCATACGCTCATATTCGTCCCTCGAGCCCAGGACTCACTTCTGACGGCAGTATACTCTATCCAGATGCTCCTCTTCTGCTTCTGAGCTTCGTTAAGACTGCTGTGCGAGAACCATGCGACGACTTGTGGAAGTGGAATCTCCGTATGTGGGCAGTATCGTATGTCTACGGAGAGCTCATGCTTAGCGACGACGTTCTGGACTCGTGCGATGATGAAGCAGCCAAGACTTGGTTTAATGAGGTCATTCGAAGATTCAATGGTGGTGTTGACCAAGTAACACGAACGAAGAAGCTCGGGAGGCAAGGCCACAACTTTGTGGGCGAAGTACCGGCCTGAATGGTTTTGTCAAATATTGATGAGATACTTCTTTCTTGTGCATCGTTTACGAGCCCAGGGCATTCTCACTTGCGCAGCAGGTGCCATGAGCGAGACGATCACAAGAACCGTCATCCCATAGGTGCGTTATCCAGAGAAATATGATGGCAGATGTCATTCTTGCCATGAGGGCTTGCTCTCACGACCCAAGCATCAGCAGAAGAGCATAGACACTAGAGAACTCAGAGTGTCTGTGCAGATAGCGAGAGGGAAGAGGAGATGAGAAGATGAGAAGATGTGTGCAGATAGCGAGAGGGAAGAGGAGATGAGAAGATGAGAAGATGAGAAGATGAGAAGATGAGAAGATGAGAAGATGAGAAGATGAGAAGATGAGAAGATGAGAAAGACTGGGGGCCCGGAACTCCAGAAATGACCGCTGCCATCAGAGCTGATCAGGTCACACTTCCTCCTTCATCTTACCAATCACGACGACGAATGACTGAGTCAACAGCTCAAACTCCACCATGAGGTACGAGACCACCGGTGTTCGTATCATAGTACCAAGAGCGTCCTCCAACAGTCAGATAATACACTGACTTCTTCTCGTCCCACTCAAATTCATGTTGATGAAGCTTCTGGTCAAGATATCGCAATTTCTCTCCCTCAGAGCGCCAGTACACACCTGCAGATCCGTCCCAGGTCCATGGGCTACCCAAGACTTCCGGACAATTAACCTTCAGTTCCAGCCTCTGACGGATCTCAGGTCTCTTCAAAAGGAAGTGCCGAACAGCATCTTCATGACCGACCAGGTTAACACTGTTCTGCCCAACGACCATGAGCAGATTGGAGGCATCCTCAAGATCAGTGTCCGACTTTCTGTTCCCCTGTCGTTCAAAGGCAGTGACAATCTTCTCTCGCAGCTGCCAACGGGGGCCAAACACAGGAACCTGAACTCCTGAAACATCGACCGTGATCACCTCATTCTCCGGGTCATCCAGATTATACTGGGGTCTTTGCGGCCATGCATTAACGTCAAATATCTCGACCTCAATATGCGTGATGCCGCCGTCCGATTTCTTGAAAACTAGGGCCGGGCTGGATACGCCATATACTGTTTTCACCACAAATTCATTGGGATAGTGCTTTATGAGCCATGCGGAAATGCTTTCAGCACTGAAGGTGGATGTTGGCTGTATGACGAGGTCAATGTCATCAGTAGAGCGAAGAGTCAGACCATACTGCATTCGAATGAGCGTGGCAGCAGCACCGCCGCTGAAACTGAACCGTACATTTGCCGGGCGTAAGAGCTGAGCCACTTGGCTTACAGCAAGAGCAATCTCCTCCGGGCGAAGCGACGGGGTGCCAGACATGGTCTTTATTTGGAGAGAAATAGCTCCCTCTTCGATACAATGATTTTGATAACGTTGATGGCTAGGGAGGATTATAATATTCACATGGGAGTTCAGTAGATTAATATTACTCTTTCTCCTTCACCACATCGCTTATGACAGGTCATTTTTCAAGACAAGGTTGCCTGTTCTCTGCAACCCCGCGCTCCTCAGAGCCTGATCCGGTCTATTGCATGTCTCACACCGGTTCATGACGTACTGCACTTCGGAATCATATATCCCCGATAAAACATGGGGGCGGGGAAGTATCATGTGAGCTGGTCATATAGAATAGTGTTGATACAAGCTTAGAGCTGGTGGTGGTGATACTAGGAGACTTCCATCCAATGCAAGTCTGTCCCTTGAAGATCTTTGATTGACAAGCAGTCTCGTACCATTGCTCTTATCATTCCCTAGTCTGTTGATTCTCCTTTTCAGAGAACCGAGATCATATTATTGTCTAACGCCCGCCCGCATCCTCGCTGTCCACCAGCACCGCAGGGTTGACGCCTGAGCTATCACCTCGCTAGATGAATGACAATATGGGCAGGCGCTGTGTCTTCATCGATTTCGGCTAGGACATCCTCAACAAGCTCAGCTGGAGAATTGCGAGAGTAGTAAAGGGGGCAAACTTGGCCATCGAGGTATGCCTACGCACCACTGGCGCGGTTACCGTAATTGGGCTGGTATAACCGCACTCCATATCTATATGGAGCTGCTCAAATGGCGGTGCAAAGTTGTAGCTTTGCTGATGAAGGCATCAAGTGGTGGATCGATATGGAGCCATTGGGCGACTTGTCAACTCCCTGGTGCAGGGTAGTTTGTGATACCGGTGCATTTTGGAGGCCTCTGGCGCTGGAAAGACCATGAAGTGCCACTAAAAGCAGTGGCCATGTTTGCAAGAACCTGGTGGTATTTAATGGTGTTACCTCTTCACCATCCATAGGTCTCCGTATGCAAGAAAATCCCCTGTGCCCCTGTGCCTTTATGGACAGCACGCTCGTCAGATAGCTTGGCAACATAATTCCGAATATCAACCATCATCTCGCTACTACCACAGGAGAGGATTGCAGTTTCTCCCCGACTTTCTATCACTGTGGGATAGATGAGCGCTTCCCAAGATGAGGGGCGGCCGTGGAGTACAGGTAATACTTCTGCCCGAGCACTCCGGAGTGTCGGTTTCGCAGACGGCTCAGTAGCCGATGTTGATCCTGATGACAAGTCTCGGGAAATCTCGAAAGCGTGAGTCTTTTCATTACCAGGGACGACCGCTAGATCCACACTGCTGGCGTTCAAGAGTTCGTCAGCTAAAGAAGCCTTCTCGACTTCGGTACGGCTGGAGCTGGAGCTAGAATCGCGAGCAACATGCGCCAGTTTGCTGTTTTTCCCAGTAACGTAAAGTTGTCCACCGAAAGCTATCTGAGCTTCTTTTGCGGCCTGTTGTGCAGTGATGAGTCGATCATGAAACCAGTCAAGTTGTTCATCATGTCGCACAATCCAGTAAAGCTGTATTCTTTGCACAAACGAGTGGCTGGTGATGGCATGCTCGAGAAGAGGTAGCGTGAAGGCTGCCCCAGTCGAAGAGGCAATCAGAATGAGGGAGTTACATCGCTCAATAGTAGCCAATGGAGCTGAGCCAAAAGGCTTGCTGACGAGGGCTCGCGTATGCAGTGTCCCAGCTTTATTAACCTTGGACTGGAGTCGTTTTGTAAATCCTGAATGACATTTAATATACAGGTCGAGAGATTGAGAAGCGTTCTTTTCAGTCTTCGCCGACGGTGGCTTCGTGGAAATAGTGAAGGGGTGGGACTCCCAGAACCCGCAAGCTGGCAGGGATATTAAGATGTGCTGTCCAGCATTCCAACTGAAGTTGACATTATGGATTCGCACATGCAGATAGCCACGGCATGGCTCTGAAACCTCTGCATCAAATCCCAGCCAGGGGGTAGCGAGTGTTTTCTGAGATCTCAGAGTAGGCCACTTCACGTTATGTGCAATCATCCATAAGGAGCGGGCAGCCCTATCAAATGCAATGAAGCCAATGGACATCCATATGTTGTATCGGGCATATGACGGAACATGAACGTACAATAGCCAGAGTAGCACACCGGCAGAGGCAAGATGCTGGATCACCCAGAGCTCGTATGCCAGGTTTCTCATGAATCCAAAAGAGGTCAAGACACTCCAGCCCAGGACTGCCCATGCTCCAAAACCGTACTTGACCATAGACATCATATCTAGCTCGAGCTTGACAATATCAGCAATACTCCACTCGGTGAAGAAATATGACCAATGGACAATTGCAGTCAGGAACATCGTTCTCGCAACCCAACGATGGAGCCAGTTCAGCCTTTCGTACGACACACCTGTCAAGACGCTGATTATGCTGAATTTTCCTGCCAGGCAGTAGATCAATGGCAGCTGCGTGACGGTAACCCAGGCCGCTCGAAAGCCAACTTTTTCCCATTTGTAACCATACATGGAGGAGGATTTTGTGAGAATGGCATTTGTCCATAGCATTGTCAAGATCATTACCCAATATGCTGCTAGGATCAAGCAGTTTCCCAGTGGTGGCAGGCTGAAGTGACGGGTCAGGTGGCCCTTGAAGGGCCTGAACTGTGGGTAGGTTAATTCGCGACATATTGTTGCCCCTGTCTCATAGGCTTGAGTGAGGAAGTTGGATGGCCTTGAGGGCACCGATGATCGATCAAGCCCTTTCCGCTTGGCTAGTATAGTTCGAGAATGATCAAAGACTCTGTCGAGAATCTTGAACGCGACGATACCAGCAACGACATACCAAAAGCTCCTTGCGATGCTCATGTCAGTCGTTTTGAACAGACCCATGCCCGCCATATCCATCCCCCCCATGCCGCCCATGTCGTGCATATCCATCTTAGCGCCTAAGGGATGTGAAATCACGGACCATCCCTTTGTGGCCCTCTATCTCTGGAGATAAAAACGAGTTGGTGATTATGGAATCAAGAAGCCGCCGTTCAGTTGCTGATCCCGTGCTAATTACAACTACTCCATAGTAAACTTGCTCAGTTCTTGGCCTCAGTTCTTATTGGCCCAAAAAGACGTTGAGCAAGTTTTTGGTGATATCTAATTCGCCAATGTTATAATGCCAAGGTATGTCCCTTGCCAGTCTGGGGTATTAGAAGCCAAGCACCCGCCATGTTCAGCGTGGCATCCCACAAAGTTCAGTCCCTGACAGTAAACACCTTGCAAGGACAAATTCAACAAAGAGAAGACGTTGAAACGAGGCCACCAGCAAGATGCTGTCTTTCACTTATCTAGGCCTAGCTCTCCTGCAGCTCTCTTCCGCTCACTTCGTCCTGAACTACCCACCTTCGCTGGGCTTCGACGATGAACTCGAGGGCAATGAACCGTGTGGCGGCCAGGACATCACATTCGCTGACAATGACACCAATGTTCCCGTGGGAGGCTTCTCGATATCGGTTTTGAGCACCCATCCACAAGCTCAGTGGCTGTTCAGGGCAACCCTCAGTCAGGAAGCCCCATTCAACTGGACCAACTTGCTTCCTGTGGTGGAGGCGAGCGGCCTCGGTAACTTCTGCCCGACTGGTTTGACTGCTCCTGAAGAATTTGAAGGCCAGAAGGGTGTTATCCAAGTCATCCAAGGTGCCGTTGATGGCAACCTCTATCAGGTAGGCTTTGAGACCTTTCTTTCTTTCTTTTTTCTGCCAATGCTAAATTGTTTCAACAGTGTGCTGCAGTCAACTTTGTTACTGGTGTCAACTCAACTATTGGCTCAGCTTGCACCAACGCCACAGGTGTGACTGCAACAATCACAGACCAACAAAACTTTACATCGTCTGAAGACACCTCGTCTTCTAGCACAGCAAGTGGGACAGCTTCGGCGACAGCCTCCTCCACTTCCTCATCGGCGGCGACAGCAACATCGTCAAGCGCTGCAGCAATCATGCACCCGGTCTCGCAGAGCATGCTTTCTATCGTTCTGGCGCTGCCTCTTGGTTTGATGGCTCTTTAATCCCAGTGAGGAGCAAACAGGCCTTCTAAAAGTGCACTTTCGAATCAGCAACGGCACCCAGCAAAAGCTTTCCGAGCGTTAATTCAATGAACTTTTAGATAGTGTATCAAGGTGAAATTCCCAGACGCAGTGTTTTCTTCAATTTGTCAACTTGCCGCTGTAATTTGTTCTTCCATTTTGTCGAGGGTGGGTGACAGATTGGTTTGAATGTTTCATTGGACATATCGATTGTGACGAGACGCTGCAGCTTCGGGCTGATATATCTGTAAGCAGGAATACTGCATCGCTGACATGGAAGAACCTGGATGCAGAGAATATAATAAGCATCGAGAAACTCGAGGTTGGCCTGATCAGTTGTGAGATTACCGAGACTCTGGGCTTTTTAGGTGCATTAGCCCAACTGCTTACCAGGGAAAGGATCGCTTCAGTCGAGGGAAGGGAGAGATGGGTCCAGATCGGCACGTGGATTTAGCAAAAGACGGGGCTCGCCTCTGTTGGAGGATCCATAATGGCTGAATGCTGCAGGGTCCAGAGATGGCGTTGGGATCCAGTCTGTTCATATCCCTTGGCCATCCGGCCTGCTCCACAACTTCACAGTTCTATCGTGTCCACTGCTGGCAATCCATTTTGCATCTTGACTGACATCAACGCTCAGAACGTTACCTGAATGACCACTTAACTGCCTGGCCAAGGACCAGTCATCAGCTGAGTATATATTGACATTTTTGTCGAAGCCACTCGAAACGAAGAAGGTACCTGCCTTCTTTGGTGTTTGATCATGCTTTGTGCCATTTTCCATATGCTGGTCTGTTGTTGGCAAAATGTCGGCATCGGTTCCCTTGAACCATCGAAGGTCTGACACATTTCCGTTGTGTGCACCCAGCCCACCGACACCGCGGACTTGCCTGATGTCCCAGCACTTGACCCAGCCATCACCTGAGCCAGAGAGAACACGGTAGCCATCCGCACCCCAATCCAAAGAGTAGATTTCTCTGATATGGCCATCAAGGATCATGACGGTTCGGCCCGTTCGAAGATCCCATATTCGGCCTATGCTATCGAAACCACCACTTGCGAGCAGAGAGCCATCAGTGTTAAAGCTGACAGCAAAGACCTGGCGGGAATGGCCCTCTTGGAGTAGCAATTCCGTGGTCGTCTCGACATCCCAAAGTCGCCAGGTTGTATCGAATGAGGCAGATGCGAGGTATTGACCGCTGGGATGGAACTCAACTCGACATACTCGGTCAGTGTGACCTTCAAGGGTTGAGATGGGTGTATCTTGAGTAAGGGACCAGAGATGGATTTGATTTGCTCCACCTTGGCCACCAGCGCCGGAAGCGAGATTCACCGTATCTGGAGACACAGTTGATGAAGGGAGTGTAGCACCTGGATACCAAGCGATACCACCGACGATACCAGTATGCCCACGAAGAGTCCGCTTCTCATCCAGATTTGGCACATCAAGGAGCTTAATGCCACCGGCCCAGCTTCCTGCCGCGATCAATTCTCCATTGGGCGCAAACCTTGTAATGCTAACGGGTCGCTCGCCTGCAGTTTGTGAGCCGAAGAGCTCAAAGCCTTGCAGTTTTTCTTTAATTGCTTTTCGATGCTTGACGTGCGTACGGAGGGGAATCGTGCTCTCTCGTCGTTGGCGCAATATCCTGGCCTGTGCTCTGGGAAGCGAATAGCGGGCAATCTTTCTGCGGGCGACCAACAGCTCTGGAATGCCTTCTGTGTAGAATTCCTCCTCCTGGTCAGGCTGATCAGCCGCGTCAGCCATCTGCACATCAGCAGCGCCATCATCTCCCTGCTCCTCAACCTGGTCCATCATCAGTTCACGCAAGCGGTCTCTTCGATCCGCGGGCCCCTCGCCAAAGAGCGTAATGGGCTCGCCCATTTCACGTAGTTTTGCTCGGACTTTGCCATCGTCGGTCGGGACCGCAATCTGGGCCGCTCGTCGTTTGCGGTCAAATTGGGAGAGGATGGCCGAAGCACGCTCCGGTGCAATACCCGTTCCTCCGGTGGTAAGATCATAGTTCCGATCGATTGCTGGAACGCTATTAGTCGAGGATAGTAGTATAGAAGGAATGGAGAGGTTGTGTACGTATGTTGGCCAAATCCACGCCTCCATGCTGAGCCTATCTCCCACCATTCCGGTTAGTGGAGTCCCAGGACCAGAGGACGGACGTGAGATGCATGGGACGATGCAGAAGCCTTTAGGACAGCTGTGAACGAAGTTTTCTCTGGTTGGAAAAGAGGCTTACCTGAGGCTCCTCTTCGACAAAAGCCGCCCGTGCTGGGTGCATCTTGCTGTGTGGCTGATGCATTTTGGCACGTCCTCGAATGCTTTCAAGATCTGTTTCGTTCTTCTGATCTGACGGAGGTGATATCCGGGATATCTTGGCGCCAAGAAGAATACTTCTTGTTTCAACTGTACTATAATTTACGGCTTCAAACGTGATAGTTCTCTATCAATCTAGCCTCCTAGCTCTCTGACGGATATCCAGTCTCGCATTATTTAGAGTGGCAATATCATATCATGGATCTTAGTCTAAGCGACCAAACTGGCAGTCTTGACCAGACTGTATTGTGTAGTGGATAGCAAGTTCACCAAACTGCATGATGTGTTCTAATGCCCACCGAAGTGCCAATACGTCAACCTATTTGAGACGCGCGCACCCCTCTAGACTGCACTCTCTGTATGCCTCCGACCCGTCCTTGAGAGCACAGCTCCCTCACAATGGCGGACAACAACGAGCCCGGCAGTCTTAATTGGCGCTTGTCGGCTCACCCTATCACGCTGCTGACCTTTTTGGGCTTCCGTATTGGTACGTCCGATCATCCCTATTCCAGACCGAGGCGCTTCTAACCCAGCACATTTGCAGGGGCACTGCTCATGTACCTATTTGGCGTGTTGTTCATCCGCAATTTTGTCCTCGTCTTCATCCTTACGCTCCTGCTCCTAAGCATCGACTTCTACTACTCCAAGAACATTGCTGGGCGACGGCTGGTAGGACTGCGGTGGTGGAACGAAGTCAACACGGCCACGGGCGACAGCACTTGGGTCTTTGAGAGCCCACCCGACGGGAGAGTTCCAAATGCAACAGATAAGCGGTTCTTTTGGCTGGCCATGTATCTGGTCCCAGTACTGTGGGTCGGGCTGGCAATCTTGGCCCTCATCAGGCTGCAGAAAGTGATTTGGCTGGTGACGAATGGTGAGTCTTCTATTACACGCGCACTTGCATATTCTTTCATCACCGTCACTGTGATTTGAATGGAGTCCTGGTTCCGATGAGCTAATCACTACTGCGCATATAGTCATCGCTCTTGTCCTCACTGTCACAAACACCCTCGCCTTCTCCCGCTGCGACAAGTTTAGCCAGGTGTCGAGAATTGCAGGAGCCTCCTTCTACGGATCTGGTGTTGCACGTACCCTGGCGGGCAACATGGTCGGCAGGTTTTTCAAGTAGCGCTGCGAGATTCACGACAATTGCGGGAATTGGAGCCATATGTTGGGGCCCCGGCCAGACGCGTCGGAAAATTCGACTTGATTCGAGCCCGTGTAACCAGGTAAACAGAGGGGACACCACAGCTTATGGTGGCTTGGTGTGTTCTTGTCTGCGGAAGGCTCATGGATGAAGTTCAGCATCATTGGTATACTTGCGTCAACTAAGGGCAGGACGGCGCCATGGCGTAGGACGATTCACCCCGGCCTCTTTTTCGAGTCTTTCATCCGCAGAGGCCGACTTTTAACACAGACCCGGCCTGAGTTTGCAGTTCTATCTAAGCAAAAGTCCCGAGCAAGAAATGTCGGAGCAGCTTCATTGTAACACCCTTTTTGGGAAATGGTTATAGAGGGGCGGCATGAATTGTGCTTTTAGTGTATACTACCGCTTCGGCTTCCAACATGATCATCATAATCACTGCCGCCCGTCATCGTATCGCAATGAATGACGACGTTGGTGCCCGTTGTCAGTGCATATTCCCCTCCATGCTCATCCCTCAGTACTTGTCCTTCAGCTCCTTCTCTACCTCAACCGCAGGGGCTAATATGGCATTCCACTTGGTTTCTTGCTCCTTGCTCGGCCTGCCCAATGGTCGCCTGGCAAAGCCGCCATAACCGAATGCTGACTCCAGTCCACTCTTGGTACCGACCACTCCGCCTGTAATGACGCCCCAGTCACCGCCAGCCACAATGGCCTGCAGCTTCTGTGCTTCTTCCAGCTTGCCCTCCTTGTAGAGATCGTATACTCTGACACAGGCTCTGGGGACAATGTTTCCCAGGCCCGTAATAATCCCGCTGCCGCCGGCAATCAGCGTCTGCAGAGTGAAATCAGCACTACCTCCCAGAGCAAGCCACCCACTCCCTTCGCGGGTTGGCGTTGCTGCATCAACTGCGGCCGCGATCCGTGCCAGCTTGCCCGTGTTACCGCATGTAAGCTTGCAGCCTACAATGTTAGGGTGCTTAGCTAGCTCGATGATGGTGTCACTGTCGAGATCCACCCCGGACACCGCGCCCGGGTAGTTGTAGATTAGAATGCCGATGGGGCTCGCCGTCGCCAAGTCGGTGAAGTACTGCAGAATGTCCGACTGTGTGTACGAAGTTTTGTAGTATGACGGCGGCAGCACGAGTGCGTAGTCTCCTCCACTAGCCTTCGCATCCTTGGTCAGTTGGATTGCTTCTCGTGTTGACTGTGCCCCGCATCCCACCACGATGGGGATATGTGTGAATCCGGCCTCGTCGAGGGCCCGCCGTGCTGCTGAAGTGACGGCCTTGCGTTCCTCGTGTGAGAGGTGGACGGCCTCGCCATTGGACCCTTGCGTCGTGATGGAGGTCATACCTGCTTTTGCCATGCGCACTGCATGCTTGGCTGTGGCCTCGAGATCAAGGTCTTCGGTGTCAGGGTGGAAGAAAGTGACCATGGGCACATTGATGCCCGGAACGAGACGCCGAGTTGGTGTAGGGGTTTGGCTGGCCATGGTTGTAGGTTGACTTGTTCAGGTCACTATAGCCACGGAAGCAATCTGAAGTAGGAGGCCAACAACGAGACTTGATGACAGTTGTCAGCTACACCAAGTAGTGTTCTACCTTCAACAGCCTTGGAATGAAGACCAGAGGATGCGAAGGGTCGACTGAAGTAGATGTCTCCCAAAGGGCGGGGCCAATTTCGTGGGGGGCTTCAAAAATCAACACTGGTCAGTCTCCTGTGGGTGTTATGGTTGGAGAAAACCGTTTCCCCATGATCACGCTGTCCATTGCGGAGCACCCCGGCACATCGCGTGGCACTGAGAGTAGATTGAGGATACCATCTGTTTGGATGCACAGGAAGTTATCCACTGTTCGTGGGGCGAGGTGGGGGAGCACCCCACACCAACAACTTCGCTTCGGCATAACTCTCAGCGAGGCGTATAACCGCAGTTCAGGAACGTGGTTGCCTGGAAGTGCGCGCGTGCGGAGAAGGCGCTTGCTCAATTATGTTGTTGTTCACGCCTCCGCCGTAGCAGCTCTGCGATTGGGATATCGTCCTCATCGTAGAACTCGACATCCTCTTCAACCCCATAGTCTCTAAGACGGTTGCCCCCAGAGTCTTGCCAGCCCTCCTCACCGCTCAAGTCGGTAGCTGCATCGTCGAGGTACTCATTCTCCACTGGTTGCGCGCTGTCGGAATCGAACCTCTGGTGAAAGGCTTTTCTTCGTTGTACGCCATTTGCACGCTGTCGGCGCGCTAGGTCGGCTGCTTGTCGTTGCTTAAAGGCCTCAACCTCGGCTGCTGTATTCATATGTTCGTGATAGACGAACGCATCGTTGGTATCCAGGTTTCGGCTCAGTCTGGGCATCCTGTCTGGATCTGGAGGTGGCCACACCTGTCCAGGTTCTTCAAATCCATTCGTTTCAAATGCCAACCCGGCTGTTTTCATTGACGCAGCCAAAGGCCAGAACCAGGCCAGGATGTTCGACGTACCCATGCCGTCTCTGATGTTTCCCCAGATGCCAATGTCGTAAGGGAACTCGTGACGGCTAATCCTCACCCTCATTCCGTCAGGTCCATCCAGGTAGCCACCCAGAACTTTGGCTCGCCGTAAGAGCTGTTCGTGTCGCTCAATCTCCCAGCTCTCAATGGTGGTGATATTCATAGCCATGGAATAGACCGAGCGCAGAAACATGATACCCACTAAGAACAATGTTAAGGAATTGAAGACGATCAATGCGAAGAGATGAGCAAGCTGCCATGCTGATGGGCCCAGATAGGAAGGCATGTCCCGGTCTTCCCATACTTTCGACGCCCTGATGTAGAGGAAATACTGAAGATAAATCATCGACGTGGTTGCGTAGAAGAGAAAGCGGATGAAGTGCGGCCAGGTCTGGTGCGACACGCAATTGCTTGTCCATGGACAGTGGTGATCCATCTTGGGTATACACCTACTGGATCAGCATAGATCTGAGCCGTCATGTCCTGCTTACCTTTTGCACACCTTGCAGTGGTGAGACCTTGGTGGTTTCAATGCATCGCACTTCCTGCAATATCGATATCTGCCCCCATAATCGGGCACCTTTTCTCTCACTCCATTGCTGTCATATGGCTGCCAGTCCTCGGGCACTCGTCCAGGGTCCTTCAGACATGCCCGTGCGTATGAGATCCATAGGCACGCTAGGAGCAGGTTGAACTTCCAGCTTTGGCCTCGTTCAAGTGTACCAGGTTCAATGCGGGTGAAAAGATACTGTGAAGAATATGCGAGGAATGTGATGAGCGAGGAGACCGCGGGTATAGCGATCTTAGCAAGTCCATCACTATACCTGCACTTGCTTGTCATTATGGTCTTCAGGTCCCTATTCAAGGGGGTAACAAAATCAATACGTTTCGTCCTGGTGGGATGAAATGTTACCATAGGCACGGGCTTGGGAAGCCTAAATTTAGCTCCTACACTACTAATTATGAACCTTGTTATACCAAGTTAATTACATTCGTGAATATCAACTCAAGCTCTCCTGAACTTTGGTCTTTGAATATACACATCGACATTAGTACATCTTGCTTACGTCTAAGTGTCGTTTCTACTTGCACCTCCGCAGTCTTTCTGCTGGCGGCGATGTCGCGTGATCAGGCTGAAAGTACCCCCCACGCACTTTGGTTGGTATTTTTGTCGTCCTGCATGTCGCTTATAACTCGAACCAGTCCAGAATGCAGCACTCTCAGGGGTTATTGCTTCAGCTCCCATGACTGAATGCGCCTTGTACAGTCTACGATCAGGCTGCAAGTACCGGCCCCGCGCCTTGGGTGGTATTTTTGTCGTCCTGCATGTCGCTTATAACTTGAACCAGTCCAGAACGCAGCACTCTCAGGGGTTATTGCTTCAGCTCCCACGGCTGAAAGCGTTTTGGACAGCCCAATATGGATATATTAGACGAAAAACGCCTTGCGCTAAAGCACCGATGATTCCAGGACGAGTCACATGAGGACAGAGGGTGCCTAGATTTTCTCCTCAAAGATGGATATAAAACCAGCCTGCGCTCATCTGAAGCCATTGTAGACTGTCCTCAACTCAGGAACAGTCGTATGAGAGAGTTAGATATGGCTGGTCCAACGCGAACTTGGCGTGTGTCTCCCACCGGTTTAGCAGCCCCAACAGCAACAGCTGCTACGACTTCTTCTACCCCGGAACGTGTCGGATCTTCCCATCATGCTCGAGTCAAATCAGAGCAGCCAGAGCAGCCAGAGCTTTGGGATACACAGGAGTTTGTTGCATTCCAGCACTGTCTTCTTGCTTCATTGGACTCTTTGCCTTCACCGACTATTGAGAAGGTCAAGGTATGCGAGGATAAAGGCCACCAATTCGCAGGTGAACATGTACCGGAATTCAAGAGTCAATCTAAAGCCCCTCAGCAACCCAGAAGGACATCGCGCGTTGAGTCGTTGGAGAGCTACGCAATGGCCAGGATGTCGGCATCCATGAAGATTCTACCCCACAACAATCCAATCCTCCCATCCAAGGCTGCTCCTCTTTCCGATGCCTCTAAAGAATCCAGCCCTACTGCGGGACCAATATTCAAACCCTATCGTCCTAAGGAGCATCTCCACAAGTCAACTTCGACGTTCATTCGAGAGATTCTGGACAAGCCCCTGACAATGCTTGATTTAGACACAAAATTCGTGTACGTCTACTGGTATCCAGGCAACTTTGGAAAGGTTAAAATCGGCTCAGCGAAGAACGTGCAAAATCGATTCCGCAAGTGGCAGAAGGAGTGCGGGCATCCCGTCCAACCCTGCGTTGATCGAGATTTGTCTTTCAGTGCACAAGTCGTCAATGCGCGACGCGTGGAGATGCTGATTCATGCCGAACTAAAAGACTATAGGGTGCAACACCAGAACTGTACCTGCAAAAGAAAAGCAAAGCACAATGAATGGTTCGCAACAACTGAGCACCATGTCAAGCAGGTCATTCAGAAATGGAAAAAGTGGATGACTAGCAAAGAGCGGTATGAGAATGTGATAGGGGGCCATCTGATCCCGCAGAACACGACGGAAAAGGAGATTCAAAAGCTATGCCAGCCAGTGCCGAAACCAGACGATTTCGTCCTCACACCTGAAGCGCGGTCTAAGTCCAAAGCCAAGGCAGGTAAGCCGAGCACCACAACTGCACCTCTAAGGCGAAGTGCAAGACTTCAGGCTAAGGCTCTTCTTAACTCCGATGACAAACTTGATCAAGACGATGCCACCATTCTGGTGTCTTCAGTGGTTCCAAAGGGCAATGGAAAGCCTAATACTGGAAAGGAAATTCGGAATGCGAGTCGCTCCTGACTCTTTTTGTCGCTGCACTTGACGATTGCAACCTGGTCTGCCAAGAAGTCGTTGTCTTAACAATTTGAGTTTTAGACGAACCTCTCCTTCAATATACGAATGTACAAGCCTCTCCCTGCACATAATCTAGCTATGCCCATTGCTGCTTTGCCTGCAGATCTTTGTCCGGTGATCTCATCGTCGCTTGTCCTCAACGATGCTGCCTCAGTTGTTAAGGAGCTTATTGATAACGCTCTGGATGCCCGTGCAGGCACGGTCTGCATTGAGATATCCTCAAATGCATTAGACCTCATCCAAGTCAGGGACAATGGCACTGGAGTCGATGTTGAAGACCGACAGCATCTGTGTAAGCCCGGCCATACTTCCAAAATCAGGACGATTGACGAACTCGCCGCTCTCGGTGGCACCTGCCTTGGATTTCGTGGACAAGCTCTAGCCAGTTTGACTCAGCTGAGTGGCTCGGTAAAGATCACGACTCGCATAGATGGTGAGATTGTTGGATCTGCTCTTACGTATGGGAGTGAGGGCAATCTATTGAGGTACGCCCTGGTCCCCAACTTGTTCGTGTTTTGTTCTTATGTGCTGTCTAGCTCGACACCAGTGTCCCATCCCGTCGGTACCACCGTCCGTATTCAAGATTTTCTATCAAATATCCCTGTCCGCAAGGAGCTTGCAACCAAAGCTGCGTCAAAGACACTCGATTCTGTTCGGGGACTTCTCTACTCTTATGCTCTGGCTCGGCCACAGATTCGCTTCGCTCTGAAGGTGCTCAAAACTAAAAACGGCAAGATAAATTGTTTCTTTGCCCCTTCTTCAGTTAGCGCACC
The DNA here is from genome assembly GCA_003709825.1 of Chaetothyriales sp. CBS 135597. Taxonomy (NCBI): domain Eukaryota; kingdom Fungi; phylum Ascomycota; class Eurotiomycetes; order Chaetothyriales; species Chaetothyriales sp. CBS 135597. Next base: position 115,779 of record QQXN01000014.1, on the reverse strand, counting down.
ACTTTCCGAGGTTGCAGCGAAAGTTGTGGGAAGGGACGTGTCTTCATTGTGCAAAGAGCTCACGACGACGTGTAAAGCTTTCGATCAAGATTGCCCTGCAAAGCTTTTCACTCTCCAGGTATTACTCTTAGATCCTCTGTCAGGTGAATATCCACACGACTCTCTTTGAATTCTTGCTGATATGGTCAGATCTGTCCCAAGCTCCTGGCTCAGACCGATATTTCTCAGTTGATGGGCGACCGCTCAGTGCAGAAAAGGGGGTAATGAGAGAATTCTCTCGACTCTACAAGAAATATCTGCGCAATGTCTGCGAACAAGCTATGGGGAAATCCTCTCCGTCGAGGCCGTTCCTATATGTCAAAATCACATGCCCACCAGGCAGCTACGATGTTAACATTGAACCCGCCAAGGATGAGGTACTCTTTCTCAATCCTGACAGCCTCATAAGAGAGTTTGAGCAATTGTTGACCTATGTGTATGGCGAGCTCGGGTCCGGACATGATGACATCGAATATCCATTAGCAAAAATGTCAAACCAACGACCTGCAACCGCTTTCAACTTGTTTACGGCTCGAGAAATTGCGACAGGTGAGCAAGGTTTAAATGTGATAGATTCAAGTGACCTGATCGAGGCATCCTCCTATTCATCCCATGCTGGCTCCTTGCCATCCGCACGACGAGAGTCATCAAACTTGCCCGAAGCCGGTAAGGGTCACGCCGGACAACTGCAGCCAGAACAATGTCTCAGTGAGGTCGAATCATCACACACCTTCATCAGCAATCCGTGGACTCTAGCGAAGATGAATGTTGTACTATCCCCGAAAAAAGGGAACTCATGCCAGGAATCAGGGGCTCTGTATGGTGTTGATTCTAGATTGGCTTCTGGTTTCTCTACCACCATGAATTTCACAAATGGCCAGCTACCAAGTCCCGCCACTTCTCCAATACGAGACTATGTTAAGTTTAAGCATTCTGTCCTGTCTTCACAGGAACCAAACCATCGAGCTTCTCGTAAAGAGGAGATTATAAACAGTCCTGCTGCCAATCAAACATCGCCGTCGAATATGACATTGGAAAAGTTGCGGCCTAATGTCCAGAGGCCAAAGTCTGGTCAAGGAAACAAGGACTTTATCAAGTTGCCAGACTTTAGAGCTCACAGCGTTGGAAAGCACTCTCACGGGGATGGACAAGCCTTTTTACCTGCTGATCCTCGCAATCCTTATGGGAAATTAAATGGCAAAACACAACGGAAGCGCATTGTGGAACCGTACAGGAATGGCTGCGCCTCTGGCGTTGAGGAAACACCTCATCTTGAGAGCAATTCTTCTATCCAACGTCCTATGCTAATCCAAGCAGGCTTGACCACTCCTAACCGATGGGAGCTAGGCGGGATTATTAATTTCAAAAAGCAGGAGGCTTTGGTCAATGCTGGGCAACAGAATGCCTTGATTCAGGCTCAACGGCAACAAGAAACATTCGTGCAAGGTGCCAGATCAAATGCTGCTAGTCCCATCTTGAATCAAGATCATCGTTTGCAAGTGGACTACAATGGGATCATGCAGCATCAGGAAGACTTTGGTACACACTTTGAGAGCGCTAGAACTGTGAAGACTTCTGTTCCAAAGTCACCTAAGAGCGGCCTGCATGAAGGTAGCGGCCTCGAAGCATACCGAAACAAGGCCAAGATATGCACAAGATATCAGTCTGATCTTGCTGCAAAACAGAAGAAAGAGCATGATCCGCACAGAATATTCGACTCCGATATTTCTGCTGGCCATCTCACTCATTACAACTCGAGGAGACAGTATCAAGAAGAAGCAGGAACGGAGTATTCAAACGAAGGAAGGCTGGCGGTGAAAGAAATCAGATCTAGAGGAACATCGCTCGAGTTAATTCCTGCGGGCTTGGCAACATACCAGTTTGTCATGGTGCTGAATTCTTGCCCGGGTGTCGAAGAAATGAAATCCAGAGCCACGAGGCTAACCAATATCGACGAGTATCCGACAACCGGGAATGTGAATGGCGCTCTCTCGTGGGAAGTCAATCTTTCAGATACCGAGCTATGGGAGTGTCAGATTCATCGTCTAATGCAGAAAAGGCTAGGCAATCGAATGCAATCTGCTACAGGGGGAAGTGTGCCATTTGACCTTGATATAAAGAAGACATTGCAGTGTCATATGTTGAAGCATCCGGCTTGCTGAAACGCTCAACTACCAAGAGTTAATTCTTGAGATCATGTTCCATCTTAAGACGGGCTGGATTAGAATATCAAATTGTCATTATTATTATGTGTCAACAATGAAACATTCATGCTCTCGCCCCTATTTGCGAATTGGGCCTGATGTACTTGATTCAGTTGCACGGTCGGACAAGTAATGGGCATATTGCTGTCCTTGGCGGAGGACTTTCTGTAAGTTAGAAGAAACAAATTACTGTGCAGGTGAACTTGGGGCAATAACCATCGGGGGGGGGGGGGGGGGGGGGGGGGGGGGAGGGGGGGGGGGGGGGGGGGGGGGGGGGGGGTTAGGGGAGCCTTGGTGCGCCAAGAATTGTTAACAAGGCTCTAACCCCTGAAGATATGGATCAATTAAGGGGAAGAAGCTGTTGGTCAGTAGTTTCCACTGTCTGGTTAAATGAAATTTGAGTTGTCTCATAACAGGTCTGCATCGCCCTATTTGGAAACGGTTAATGATCCCCTGTCATAGCAGCCTTATGCCAAGAGCCCCTGGATGCCTTGATGCCAAGGCAACCTGATCAGACCACTTTGACACAGACTGACAAACAATTAGGTAACGGGAACAGCGAAAAAGTCAAGGGGCACCAATGATCACAGCACAGGTACATAAGGAGAGGCGGCGCAGCAGGGGAGCATGAGAACCTCGAGTCTTTCAGTCTGTACGACAAAGCCATGGAGAAGAAAATTCCGAACCGAATTGAATCGATAATCTTTCCCTGCCTTCCTTCCGTCCTGGAAGGCCTTGAACACCTGCAGTCCGAGTATTGCGAGGTTGGTGAGATCCAGACTTGACACTGTATACAGCAGTGTGGCTTGGCTTGGCAGTTCTGCGCTCAAAGCGTACAAGGAGATCAATGTCCTGCTCCCGGATGACCCTGGAGCGAGGGAACCCCGACCTCGGGCTGAATGTTGGATCTGACATCATGCCCAGTGTAAAGTAGAGGCTCCATGGGTGAAAGGGTCCCATGACTGCAGCGAAATCGTTGTGGAAGTTATTCATTGTGAAGAAAGCGAAAGATCTGCTGAGAGTTTGCAGATTGTGACCTTTCCGAGAAATTCCCCTGGTCGACATTGTATTCCTTTGCCAATATTTATTGACATTGATCAAGTCAATTGCGAATATCCGCTGGTTTCATCATTCAATCAATTGTCTGCGTTGGTTTCAAGTCTCGATAGTCTCTTTGTTAAGGCTATGGTGGTGTGTTGATCCTGTACGTGTAGATATAGCCTTGTAATCTTATCCCAAACAATATCTGGATTGCGTGAAAGAATACCAGATGAATGCTAATGATTCAAACGAAAATTAAGTCTTCCAAACGACTCAAAGGCTGTCCCCAACTGCTTAATCATTAGCAGTAGCATGATAGTGCTTGGACAACGGAAATTCAGACAAGGTATCTTTGACCTGAAAAGTGAGAGGGATATCCCTTGTCATCAATTAAGATACTCAAGGTTAACCTTGGGTGCTATTGAATTTATCAAACAATTAGGCAGCGTTGAACAGGGACAACAAGAGATGTCTTTGGCGACCCTGATTCTGTAAGCGACCTCTTAAATTAGGGCAGACTATCATTGAATGCTGACCTCAAAATCGGTGACATTTCTTGTACGGTTGCGCTTCAAGAATTGATATTCGGTAGCACTGCTGTAAGTATTCCAGAACGTTCGATCAGAATCGAACATGCGATTGCAGCCAGCATATGCGGTCATGGAGAAGCCTGTTGATCATGCAAATTTTTTTTTCACATTTTGCCAGGTATTCAGCGAATTACCAGAGCAGCTCCTGGGCTGCTGGTCCCTGTTGTAAGCACTGCACAGACTGGGAGCCCTGGTTGCATGTGGATAGTGCGGGGGCCAATTTTGAGGGGAAATTGCTACGGTTCTCGATCAAGGTGAGGGTTTGATGTGTAGAAGTCAAACTGGATGAATGGTTTCTGATTGGGTTGGCGATTCCCTGTAGGCAGGTATCTGGCTTAAATGGGGGAGTTCTGAATTGTCTGGAGAATGTCAGCATTTTCTGTTATTAATGTCGGTTCATAACTCAACTCACGTCTTGGCAGAAAATCACGTGGGGCCGTGTGGATTTTGATTAATCCACTGATGAAAGTGGTCGAAAAGGAAGTCAGAAAATGGAGGACATGAGGATTGTTAAAGCTTGACTATCGATGCATCCATCTTATGACACTTTTATTCGGCCCAGTGGGACAGGCTGGTAGTCAATCTTGAGGGTGGGGGGAATCAATCTCTCATACGGTGCGATCTGATGTCCCTGTCAACGTCAATGCTACTGTGTCAAGGGACGGTAGGCGAGCATAGTTCTATCGCAAGACTACAGTACAATATATTCTGTGTGTTAAGCTTACGAACGATACTATGGCGGGCAGCATTTTGATCAGGTGGTAAGCATGTATTCTATTTCTGGAACGGAACGGTGTCTCAAGCTTTGTCTCTTGACTTTGCGATTGCCCTGAAATTGCAGAGTAAGGAAAATGTACTTGACAAATGCGATTGGTAAAGGGAAGGGGCTGTGCGACCAGGAGATCACCGATATCCAGAACGGGAGACTATCGAGGGCTCTCTGACGAGGAAGAAAGAAAATCAGTTACCAACAGCAAACCCGTATCAAGGCCCGTGAAAAGCATATCGAAATGATGTACAGTAAGTTATCCGTTTTCCTGACGATTGCGATGCCATGGCCAGGACGGAGAAGAGCAAGCTGTCACATTGGCCAACGGAGTACCGGTACGGCTACGTCCGCTTTGTGCGCTTCCCCAACACAATATTATCAATATTATCAATATTATCATTGCAGGTTGAGGTGCAGGGTCCGTAACGTACCGGTGTACAGCACAGTGCTCTGCATGTAGCACCATACTTTTATGTATATGTCGTACGTATTGATGGAGTCAACCCAGTCGACTAGGCCCAGTTAGGCGCATCCAACAACTTCTCGTGTCTCCTCAGGTCCTCCTCTTGGGAATAGACGCTGGCTGGATTCGAGCGCAGAACCTTAATCAAAAAATTTTCATCGGACCAGCTGTGCGCAGCGGTTGATAATTGGGAAGCTAGTCCTGGCGGCCGGAGGGCGAAGGCCCGAACATCGGGGCTGGGATTCAGAGACCTGGGATCCAGGGTCCGGCTTTCACAGACTGAGTTCTCCTGGCATATTGCTGGAGAAGCAAGAGCAAGGAATGCAGGAAGACAGTGACTTTTAGCCAGAAGTGCTAACTTCCCAGGCACAAGGACCAGGTGTGGACAGACGTGCCGCCGTGCATGCATGCATTAGGGCGGCGGTTGGTAGACTGTGGGTCAAGCCATGCGACCTAATACCCGAAGCACGTGCCGGGACTCCGCTGGACCGCTGCAACATATTGCACGGACTTACCCTGGCTTCTGAGCTCCAGGCGCCGCCACAGTCAAGGCTGGTAGTGTAGTGCGACTTGCGGAGTCGGGGGCCCGGGTAAGGAGGGAAGAGTGAGAACTAACGCCGCAGGGGAAGAAGATATTGGGGGGGGCTAGGCCGTACCATTAGGCTAGGCAACGCTAAGGTCACGCACGCTACGCCGCACAAAGTCTCGGAAAGTTGTCTGCCCTTCATGGATGGGTACGTGTCCTGCTCTCGTGTTCTGCAAGCTGCCCAAGTCTCACCCTGACATCATCAGACCATGAGCACCTCGAGCTCTTGTCTGTTCTCTGCATTCTCATTGACCCAAACGCCCACATTGCTCGCTCCAACTGTGAAGTTCCCCCAACCATGTCGATCAATCCACACAGCCTGTTGAGTCGGATCTAGGATGTTAGTCCAAGTCTCACCAGCGCAGTGATCCCCAAGGTGCATTCGCTGACTAGCGCAGCTTCTTCCAATGTTTATCATCACAGCCAGGCCGCTGCCGTTGCTTTGCCGCGCATCACCCAGGCGCGTGAAAGCAAGCGTGGTGGCACAATCACCATAATCTACCATCTCACCATATGCATACAGCTTTCTGGCCATCATTAGTCTCGGCAACTGCCGGTGGCCAGGCTGAGGACAGTGACCGGATATGCCGTAGAGGTCGCCGTAGAAGACACACGGGTAGCCCGTGTCGGACCGCAGAAGGATGAGGGCATAGGCGAGGGGAACAAACCAGAAGGGAATAGGTTCAACCTCATGGTCCCGCTCATACCGAGCTTGTGTATCATGATTGATGACAAAAGTCCACACCCCTTCAGTTAACGGTTGTTCGATTGGTCAGAGGGGATACTCACCACAGCTTGAGCGGGACAGTGCCTTGCGAGGGTGCCTTTGAAAATCTGCTGCAGGTCCGCTTCTGGCGCAGATGCAGCCACCTTGGACAGATTGCATGCCAACGGGACATCAAAGAGTGACAGGCGCCCCTCCATCAGCTCAATCACTGGTCTGAGCATATTGATATCATCGCGCCAATACTCGCCAACATGAAATAGGCATTGATCTGGGAACTTGGAATCAAGCCTTTGGATCCATTCTTTGAGAAAATGGTGCGAGAAATGTTTGACAGCATCAAGACGAAACCCAGACAGGCCTACCTCTTTGACAATCCACTCACCCCAGGCATGAATGTCTTCTCTTACCTCCTGTTGGGAGTAGTCCAGATCATTACCCATGCTGTCCCTCATTAGGTATGTGCAACAAAATTGCCTTTTGACAGGGGTTTTGTAAGTACTCACAGGTAATCAGAGTTCCCAAAACTATTGTCAACGTCCAGTGCCCATCCGGGTTTGCCAGGGCCAATAAACTTGTACAGAGACTCGTTTGTTTTCAGGCCTGCCTCCCAATCCGTTCCACTGAAATGGTGCCAGTGGTACTTGAACGTGGAGTACCTGTCCTGACGTCCGGGGAAATCGTATCCAGTCCACACCTCGACTTCGTGCACCGAGCTGGTATCCGTGAGGCGGTCTGCAGTTGCATAGTTAGCGTCCAGCGCGATCAGCATCTACTGCAGGTGCATATTCCCACCATTTTTGTCAACAATGACGGCCGGGCATCTCTCTGTGTAGTCGGCTGCCGATTTGTGATTTAGCACTGCGTCCCAGAGTAAACCAATGTTTGCTTGATGAGCTACGCGAGCCATATCCATCAAAGCTTCTTTGGAGCCCCACTTTGTGCATCTACTCCCTTTCTGCTCGAACTCGCCAAGGTCATAGAGGTCGTAGATGTCGTAGCCGTTGCTTCCCTCCCAGCCTGCCTTGCACCCGGGCGGTAGCCACATACGGTCGATTCCCAACGCTTTCAGCTCGGGAATCATTTGGCCCAGGCGGGCCCAGTGCTGGCCATCGGCGGGGGCATACCACTCCCACGCCTCAAAGAGCGTGGGGTTTTGCATTGCAGGTGATCTTTTGACTGGAGGCAGCAGGAATGGAAAATGAAAAAGCTCTTCCAGCAAAATGCGCTAAGAGGGAAAAAGGTCGAGACAAACCAAGAATTTTCTGTCGTTATTGTGCCAGCCAGAGGCATCAGTCGGTCTTCAGAGTAGACCACAGTCAGATATTACGCCTTTTGGTTCCAAGGCTAAAAACAGCAACGGGATCCGGAGAAATCGGGTCTGTAACTTCCGGCATCTTCTTCAGACATGCGCTGACTACTCATTCTGTCATTCTGTCACATGTCTGCGGGTGGCGGGAGTCTAATCCTGCGAATTGGATGGCCCCTTTCTCCTGTCATATTGCCCCCGAGAACGCCAATGCAGACTGACAGCTCACTGACACTTCACCATCCCACGTGGTGGACTTCAAAGCTGGCAGGTGTGGATCTTACCTTGATGCTGGGATGTCGCAGCCCTGTTATGGATGCCCTTGTTTCAAGCTGCGTGTCTGGAATCGTTGACTGTGGCTTCATTGGCTTTCATGGCGCTTCGTATCCAACTCTAAAAAAAGAAGAGGGCACATCCCTGAACAATGCGGCCGAGAGATCCTAGTGTAGTGTGTGCCAGAGTCCTACCGATACTTCCCATGGAGAATTTTTGTTGAATTTTGATAATTCCCCTGAGACTTAGTCTAGCTACTCTAGGTTAGTCACCACTACAACGGCGTTTTTCCTTCTGATGAAACAATGGTAGGGCTTTGAGGAAAAAGATTTAGCGAAATGAGCGACTCAGCTAGCCACCAAGCTCAGAGACTTGGCTAACCACCTGAATGAGCGCCTCAGGTCACCACCGAAAGGAGCGATAGAGCCAACCACCAAAAGGTAGGACATCTTCGAGCGCTGATTGGATATTTAAGCATTCTAGCACTTTCATTTCTTCCCTTTCATTGGATAAGAAGGCGCGGCCAAGGCAATAAGAAATGCAATTACGTGGTCGGAGCCCTGTTTCTTCGGTAGTGGGCTCCGGGAGCTAGTATTAGCGTTTTTAAGTGGCCAATAGATGCCCAATATTTGACACTACCAATATTCGTGAAGACCATTCAGGATGGCGTCCTGGGCTTCTGGAAATTCGGCTCTAGTGTATATAAGGTTAGCGCAATGCCAAGCCCCTAAGTTGGCTCCCGAGGTCCACTGCCGAAAAAAAAGGGCTCCGACCACGTAATTGCACTCCGACCAAAATTAACTCCGGTAGCATACCATACTGGAGTAATTCTCAGCGATACTTCCTTCTGCTCCTATCCTGGCTAGTTTCCTTTCTGGCCTGGACAACCATTTGTTGTGTTTGAGTCAAGGTACCACTGACTCACCCACAAGCCATGTTAGATCTAAGGGTCTCTATGATGCCACCCTCAAACGGGCCGGCTGCTTTGCAAGAATCCCCGAAGTCAGTCCAACTCAAAGTGTGGCGTCGGATCTGGCAGACTAGGTGCATGATGGCAGATCTGCCCGAATGGCTTCAACCTTGGACCCGGCGGAGGATTGACCGAATGCTCAGGGGTGCTAGAATGGGATATGGGGTGGATGTGGAAGCGCATCGACGGACCACAGTGATAAGACCGCCATGTGAACCGCCCCGAATACGACTCTTCCTCGAGGCTCTCGACATCCTGGATTTGCAGCAAAGACTGTGTCAAGATGACAAGCTGGACCAGCAGAGTGCTGCTGGCAGTACTAGCATGCACTATCCAAACCATCCAGGCCTTGCGGTATGAGGAAGAGTTCGTAGGATACAACCTGAACGAGAACCGGACTGCTTCGAGCCCCGTCGACTACTGGGGTCAATGGGACAACCATACCTTCATGCCATCACCCAAAAACTGGCGCTTTCCATTCTACGTTCTTACCATTGATCGGTTTGTTGACGGCGATCCAAGCAACAATGAAGCAAATGGCACTGTTTTCGAGCACCAATGGTTGTCCAATCAATTTCGCTTTGGCGGTGATGCCGTTGGTGTCATGGAAAACCTCGACTACCTTCAGGGCATGGGCATCAAATCAATCTACTTTACTGGAAGTATGATGCTTAACATGCCCTGGGAGTGTGACGGCTATGGACCACTTGATTTCACGCTCCTCGATAAACATCACGGCGACATTGAGGCATGGCGAGCGCTGATTACCGAAATCCACAAACGCGATATGTATGTTGTCTTCGATAACACGGTATCGACAATGGGCAACCTTCTTGCATACGCCAAGCCATACACCAACGTCACAGTTGAATTCACCTATGATGAGCACAAGTACATCTGGACAGAACCTGAACGAAGATATCATGATTTCCAGCCTGGCAATGATTGGAATGACAGTTGCCAGATGCCACCGATCTGGGCTCAGAATGGTTATCCTGAGACGCAGTCTGTGATGGGAGGGTTCCATGGATGTCGAGATAGCGAATTCGACATGTTTGGTGATATCAAAGGAACTGGTGCCTACCCCAGCTACATCAATCAGTTATCCAGATTTGCTTCGGTTCAAGATCGGCTTCGAGAGTGGCGACCGGATGTGCTGGAAAAGATCAATGTGATGTCGTGCATGCAGATTGCTATGCTTGATATCGACGGCTTTCGCATCGACAAAGCTGTTCAGGTCAATCTCGACGCTCTGGCCGACTTTTCTACCTATCAAAGAGAATGTGCTCGGAGGTTCGGGAAAGAGAACTTTTTCATGGTCGGCGAAGTTGTCGCAGACCCTCGACTTGCTGCCAACTATTTTGGTCGGGGCAAAAGGCCGGACCAAGCGCTGGTAGACTCTACTCTGGCTGTCTATACTAACTCAAGCCAAGAGGCCGGCTATATCAGAGAGTTTGGACACACAGCCCTTGACGGTGCCGCTTTCCACTACGACATCTACGGCTCACTTACCCGCTTCCTCGGTCTTGATGGGCCTTGGGGCTCACAAGGCGTCGACTGGGTTGATTTCTGGCATCGATGGTTGGGCGAACATGATTTTGTCAACGCCAACACGGGCGTTTTCGACCCCCGACACATGTTTGGCACAACTAATCAAGACGTGTTCCGCTGGCCGGCTCTCGCCAATGGTGCCGAACGACAACTACTTGGCATGTTCGTCACTACCCTGGAGCTGCCTGGAGTACCGATGATAATGTTTGGCGAGGAACAACAGCATTACACTTTGGAAAATCTGGCACCCGACTACGTGTACGGGAGAGCGCCAATGGTGTCCCAGCGAGCATGGCAACTGCACGGCTGTTATAATCTCGGCGAAGAGCTTTATGTCGACATGCCGTTCAATAGTTCTGGGTATGGGTGTTACGACGACGGTATCAGCCTGGATCGCAGAGATCCATCACACCCCATGCGAAACATCATTAAAAGATTCTTCGAACTCCGGGAGCAATATCCTGTTCTAAATGATGGGTTCAATCTCACCACTCTGTCGACACGTCTCTATAACATTTACCTCCGGGGAAGTCAAGGGATGCCTTCTCCTCACGGGATTTGGAGTGTATACAGAGGTCGCAACGCCGAAGTTCAAGATTTCACTGGCGAACCTCATGGCAACCTGCCGGTCTGGCTCCTCTTCCACAACGAGAACAGAACTGTCACCTATGATTTCGACTGCTCCAGCCCCAAAAGTTCGTCCGCTAACGGCTCCATGATCTCAGCCTTTTCAACGGGCGTGACAGTCAAAAATCTGTTTTATCCCTACGACACATATACTCTAAATGCGACCAACTTTTCACTTGGCCTGGAGGGGAATACCGTGCCGAACGGATGTATTTCTCAAATTACCATGAAGCCCTGGGAGTTTAAAGCATTTGTGCCTGTGGAGGAATGGGAGGAGCCCAGACCTGCCATCACAGGGGTAGTCCCAAGTCATGATTCACGAATTCTCGCAACGGTTGAGCCCGATCAACAAGAGTCCGTTTCTATCGAAATCCACTTTTCGACCGAGATGAGCTGTGACTCAGTCGCAAATACTCTTACCATACAATCCGACACTCACACAGGCCAAACTGCAGCTTTGAACCGGTCAAGCATCGTGTGCCAGACAGTTTCGCCCAGGAAAACAGAATTCGTTGCACAACCTGCAACTCAATGGGTTTTCAAGGCCAGGCTGGATAATGTCTCGAATGGGGTGCATACCTACACAATCAACAATGCCACCTCCGCGACCGGGGCTACCTGGACGAACGCTCGTGATCGATTCATGTTCAGAATCGGCCAACCTGATAATCCGATGGTCTTTCCTGAGTCTTCAAACTATACTTATGGCCTTTTGCAAAGAGACTCGAAGGGAAAATTGTTTGTTGTTCCTCGAGCTGCAGGCGCTGACAAGGTCCGTTACTCAACAAACTGGGGGACTACGTTCAGCAAGTGGCAAAGCTATACAGGGGAGAGAATCAACATCACCAAGCAAAGCTGGTCTGGTACAAAGTCTCAAGAATGGAAAGGAGAGCATGTGATTCTCCAGTACTGGAGTGCAGCCACTGGCAGCAGTGACCACATGCAACACAGTGATCTCGAATGGAGCGATCGGCCGACTCGCAGGTGGCCTCACGCGTGGGTTGACGGCGACTTCAATCAATGGGGCTTTGATAGCGGATTGGAAATGCGCATGAAGCAAGACAATGCGGGCAAATGGAATTCCCACCTGTTCATCGAATGGCCTGCCAATATCACCATCAATGTGTGGGGCATGAACCCTGACGGACGGCCTGACAAGAGTGCTGCTTATGGTGATGTTGACCGGGATGGGGTGCTCGATCTTGTGTGGCCGAACTCGATTTCACCCAACGTCATTAACGTTTCGGCAGCCCCATCCCACGGCCGGATTGGATATATCCTCCAGGCCAACGATGGCAACTACTCGTACAAACTGATCCCGCACGGCTCCCAGGCGGTCCAGGCCGTGACAATGGCCTTGCTGTGCTTGATCCCCATCGTCACAGGCATTGCAGCGGTGTATGCATTCAGGTGCGTGTTCTACAGAGTCAAACTGAACAGGGTCGGCATCCAACCGAAAATAAACCGTCTGCAAAAGCTGGGATACAGAGGCCTGGTGTCGTCAAGAGCTCCACGATCACAACCATCGTCAAGACCGTCGTCAGAGGAATCGTCGTCGGTTTCCCCTGGCGTTCTGGCTCTCTCCCAGCCTCGGACGATTCTTCTTGCCACCTTGGAGTACATGATTGAAGAATGGAATGTCAAGATCAAGATCGGTGGTCTGGGGGTGATGGCAGCCTTGATGACTAAGCACCTTCGGCACCACAAACTCTTTTGGGTCGTTCCCTGTCTTGGCGGCGTTGACTACCCGTTTGAGCCAGACTCTGAAGCGCGACCAATCAAAGTGCAGGTGTCGCAACAAGGCTTCAAAGTGCAGGTGCATGTGCACGTGATCGACAACATCACCTACTTTCTGCTCGATGCACCAGTATTCCGGCGGCGAACCAAAGCGGAGCCTTATCCCCCCCGCATGGATGACTATGAGAGCGCAGTCTACTATTCAATCTGGAACCAATCCATTGCTGAAATTTGCCGGCGCGTGAAGCCAGATCTGTACCATATCAACGATTTCCATGGAGCCTGTGCACCACTTTACCTCCTCCCAAAAACCATTCCTGTGTGTGTATCCTTGCACAATGCGGAGTTCCAGGGAATGTGGCCGCTCAAAACAATTGAGCAGAGTCGTGACGTGGCCCGAATCTTCAACCTTGACCTGTCGATCATCAGGGACTATGTTCAGTTTGGCGAAGTGTTCAATATGCTGCATGCCGCGGCCAGCTACCTGCGTATCCACCAAGATGGCTTCGGAGCTGTGGGAGTCTCGACCAAATATGGAAAGCGATCACTGGCAAGATACCCTATCTTCTGGGGCCTGCGCAAGATCGGCGCACTATCAAACCCAGATCCTTCAGACACAGCGCCTTTCGATGGGGATTTCACGCAGCAAAACATTATTGTGGACCCGGAGAAAGAGCGGCAGCATGCGGCAGACCTCAAGCTAGCCCAAGAGTGGGCTGGCTTGGAGGTAGATCCTGAAGCCGACTTGTTTGTGTTTGTGGGGAGATGGAGCGTCCAGAAGGGTGTTGATCTTATTGCCGACGTCTTTCCATCTGTCCTGGAGCAGCACCCAAAGACCCAACTTGTGTGTATTGGACCAGTCATTGACCTCTATGGAAGGTTTGCTGCCCTCAAGCTCGAAAAGCTGATGGCCAAGTATCCCAAACGCGTGTTCTCCAAGCCCGAGTTTACCGAACTTCCTCCCTGTCTCTTCAGCGGAGCTGAGTTTGCGCTGATGCCGTCCAGAGATGAGCCATTTGGTCTTGTTGCCGTTGAATTTGGCCGCAAGGGTGCTCTGTGCATCGGTGCTCGCGTTGGAGGTCTGGGCAACATGCCAGGCTGGTGGTTCACAGTGGAGTCTGTGACATCAAGGCATCTGGTGCATCAACTGAAGTCTGCTATTGATGTTGCTCTGGCGTCTGATCGCGAGACCAGGGCATCTATGCGGGCCTACTCGGCCGTTCAGCGATTTCCTGTAGCCACATGGGTGGCGGGATTGGAGGCGCTACAAGTCCGATCAATCGAAATGGCGGCGAAGCAGAAGGCTAAGAATGATCCGCTGAGAAGGCTGAAGACAAAGCTCACGAACAAGGAGCTATCGAGTGCTTCAGGCAGTGCGTCAGACGAACAAGAGTCAGGTGCAATGACGTCCGACACGGCATCATTGGCCTCGGACGAGGACATCTCAGCATTCGATTCTGGCGGTCTGGTTACGCCGCCAAACGAACAAGTCGGCTTTGGTGCGTTGTCGGCAATGTCATCAAGAACCTTTGCAATGGATGAAACTCTTGCATCCCGGGGCAACTCGACTGTGAATTCCCCATTTGCCTCACACGTCCTCACGCCGATGACTTGCCGGTCCGAGGTTTCATTGGCCTCAGCGGACGATTATGCCGGGTCCAGCAACCACAACGGCAACGGCAACGGCAACGGTCACAACAATAACAACGAAGACTTGGTTAGAGGGCGTGCGTTGGAGCGGAGTGTGAATCGTTACAGTTTCACCCAGATGCTTGCGCAGCCTCCTGCGGCCCGGATTAAGAAGTCGGTGGTGCCAACGTTCAGTGACTCGCGAAAGATGTACCAGACCAAGTTCACTCAGAGTCTACAGGATCTCAATACCAAGACTTCGGTCACAAGCCTGAGCGTCGAGAGCTTTGTGATGAAGTCAGAGAAAGACTGGTACGCAAAATATCACTCAGCCACTCTCGGCCCACACCAGTCTGTTCTCTCGCTACCGCATATCTCGAGGAATTCCAGCAAGGTCAGCGTCTCACGAACGGCAAGGTCGGCGGCACCAGCGCCAGAAGAGAAGACTGAGTACGACGAACTGCTGGGCGATGACTACCAGGCACCGCGGGGCTGTCGAAGGCTTTTGCAATACAAAATTGGCGACTGGAATATCTACTGCTTCCTGCTGGCCTTTGGACAAATCATGTGCGCCAGTCCCTACCAGCTGACTCTTCTGATGGGCTTGGTGGGCGACTCGTCGACGAAGCTGTACGTTCTTTGTGCCATTTACGTGGCCGCATCCTTTGCCTGGTGGCTGGCATATCGTGTACACAAGGCCATCTACTGTCTCGCCGGGCCCTTTGTCTTTTTCGGTCTCACCTTCGCCCTACTAGGATTCAGCATCTGCGCACAAGACAAGGCATGGATCTTCAACGTCGCTTCTGGCCTCTACACAGCCGGGTCGGCGTCGGCATCGCTATACTTCTCCCTCAACTTTAGCAGCGAAGGCGGCACGCCCACTGCAATCTGGACCTTCCGCGCCTGCGCCGTTGCAGGCACCCAACAGATTATCATCGCATTCATGTGGTACTGGGGTTCGGTGCTGGCTTCAAGCTCTGGCGCCAGCGGACCCTCGTCTACCACCCTGCCGGCAGTGTGCTTCCCGCTGATGGCTCTCATGTTCGCCATCGGCGCCCTGCTCTACCTTGGCCTGCCAGACTACTACCGCCAGCAACCGGGCACGGTGCCGTCCTTCTACCGTGCCCTCTGCAAAAAGGGAATCGTGCTCTGGTTCTGGTACATGGTGGCAGTCCAGTGCTACTGGCTAAGCGCTCCCTACAACCGCAACTGGCTCTTCCTGTGGTCAACTAACCACGCGCCGGTCTGGGCCATCGCTCTCCTCGTCATCCTCTTCTTCATCTTCATCTGGTCCGGTCTGCTCGTTGTGATCGGCTACCTGTCGCGCGAGGACACCTGGCTGCCGGCCATCTTCGCCGTTGGCCTAGGCGCGCCGCGCTGGTGCCAGATGGTCTGGTCGCTCAGCGGCATTGCTTACTTCGTCCCCTGGGCCGGCCTCACCGGCGGTGCCCTGCTCAGCCGTGTCGTCTGGCTCTGGCTCGGCGTGCTCGACGGCCTGCAAGGCATCGGCTTCGGCATGATCCTGCTCATGACTCTACCCCGCTTCCACATCGCCTTCACCCTCATGGCCGCCCAGTCGATCGGCGCCATCTTCACCATCATTGCCCGCGCCACCTCTCAGGACAAGGTCCGCACCAGCGGTGTCTGGATCAACTTTGCCAATGACTCCATTGGTTCCTGGAAATTCTGGCTCTGTCTAGCCTTCCAGCTCTCCATCTGTGTCGGTTACTTGAAGTTCTTCCGGAAAGCTCAATTAACTAAACCTTGAAAAGAAAAGGAAAGAGAAATAATTTAAAAAAAGAAAAGGAAAGAAAAGAAAAGAATAAACAAAGAAGAAAAGAAACAGAGAATGACGACAATCCCTAATTAATTATGGCCAAAATGTATGGGTTCATGTCGAAGCCTGATAGAATTTGGTCGAAATGTACAGTTCACTTCTCCTGGGTTGGCAGCAACACTGGCTGCTACACATTTATAGAATTTGGGTTGTGTGCCTCGAAGGCATAAAAAGCAATCAGTCAATCAATCAGACCAGGGATCAAGACGAGATGAATGATGCATGCGTTCTGCAATAGACCATAGAGCGAGTCCTAGACCTTTTCAATGACATCGACGATGCACATAAAAATTAATACGATTCTGATTCAACGTCAAGTTTGGAATTCCAGTTGACTCGATCTTGATATTCTTTTTTGATTGAGGGCATGTCTAACTAAGTTCATGCTATATCATCTTTGTTCGAACTTCCTTCACCCTCAGCTTGTAATCTCGACGGGTGGAGTGACACTGGCCAAACCATTGATCTTTTCCAAGCTCTTGTTTGCCACGCGGCCATCATCAGCCTGTTCCAAAAGATGAGGTCGCCAGTCCTTGAGCAGTTTGGTCGTCACACTCTTGGTTTGTGCATCTGGCTTCATCCACAGCTCTTGCACAGTGTCAAGCACCAGTTCTCTCACAGGCGGCCGCAGCATGAGAAGGTACTTGAAGCCGAGTATACACATATTCACGCGCTCAGGATCGTCGGCCAGAGTTTTGACCAGGTCGAGGATGTCCTTGGTGACGGCGGGGATTTCGGACAGAAAACGGATGAGGATATTCTTGTCTCGGGCATCGAGATAGACTAGCAGGCCGCTGAGGACGCGATAAGACCAGGTAGAGTAGTTGGGAAGTTTGTTCAAAGCCGGGTTAGCCTTGAGCCGTATCCGGTCACAGTACCATTCTTCTGTGAGCCAGGAGATTGCAAGATTGAGGTGGGCTCGGAAGTCATCAAGGATATACTCGTACAACCTCTGTCGTATCCGGTTTGCAAAATCAGCCTCTGGGCGACTTTCAGGATCCTGCTTTACTTCCGTGCCGTCGCCAAGCTGATCGTCATATGCCTGGAGGCTTGACGAGGCGCGCGTCGCCAGGCGGACCATGATGGTAAACCAGGCATCCCGGTCGTTTGCACTAGCCGCCAGGCGATTCAGGCCCAGCTTCTGCCGCGCGGGTGGCTGTTGGAAGTGTTCAGAACCTTTGACGAGAGCCTCCATGTGGTCAACAGTCTGCATCTGTAGATCATAGACCTGTGCTTCATTGAGCGGCGGTGGTTTGGGCAATTCAAAGGGACCCAGGTCGATTGTAGGAGCAGAGAGCTCTTCCAGGGCGGTTTCCGGCGCAGCAGCAGAACTGCTGATGCCAAGACCAAACTCAGGGTCGTAGTCGTCGTCATCATCAATCCCGGTTGGCCCAGCCATAGGCACTTCAGGCACAGGGGTGGGAATGCTGGCTTTGGAGAGCTGGGCGAGCCGTGCTTTGATACCACCAACAGCATCGGTCAGGCTCTGCTCGTTGATGTGCTCAAGAAGAAGGACAACCAAGCTGTTGACAAGGTGAATTGGCAGCAACTTGACGTCGAACTGGGTCAGAACTTGGTCTGGGGTTAATGTAAATAGCTGCGTTAGGGTGTTGGGCGGAGGGGGCATAGGTGGAAATCGCGGCGGAGCTGCTGCCAGCCGCTGCCGTTTGGCGTCTGCGAGCGGATCCACAGGTTCAGCCGGGCGTTTGAGGGATGGATTGTCGGAAAAGAAAGTGGCCTTGGAGGCCTGGAGATGGCCAAGATAGGCCTGGATTCTCTGCTCCATCGGGTGGTTGGGCATGGAGCGAAGAATATATCGCAGCAACGCTCTTGTAGTCCTCTCCATTGACTTGAATATGACCACCAGGCGCGGGCTCATTGCCTGAGTGGCGGTGCCCAGCGGATTGAAGCTGAGGACGGCGGATAGAATCTTGTCGGCGATGGCTGGGCGGGAGCGGATGAGGACGGCGAGGCAGTTAAGAGTGGAATCGATGATGATCGGGTCGCTGAAGGACAGTCAGCAAGTCACTCTTTGCCTCTTCTTTTCTCTCTCTTCTCTCGCACTTACGCAGTCGAGTCTTGGAAGACGCTGAGTAGCCGGTCCAGTAGCCCAGACGCCTCTGCTTCAAGTTGGGAAAGGTTCAGTAGCGGATGGCTTCGTGGCACAAGCGCAATCGAGGTTTCATTGAGTTCGGGGCGCTGTAGTAGATTCAGCATGAATAACATTGCTCTTCTTCTGGCGCGCAACATACTCGTGGGTCGGGGACCTGGCCTGGCGTTTCCACATGGACAACCTTCTGGATGAACTTGACGCAGCAGATGCGCACGGCGAAGAAGGCGCTATCCATCCGCTGCATGATGCTCAGTTTGATGGCTGCCATGTCGTGCCATAGCGCTGCCTCGTCTGGATGGGCAATTCTGCGGAGACAAGGCAAATGTCAGCCTTCGCTGGCGACGACAAGATGTAGGGATCATGAGATGGATGAGATGGAGAGCAAGATAATGACAGTGGTAAGGACAATCAATGGCAGGGAGAGGGCTTTCTTCGACTCGGCAATGGAGCACGTCACGTACATGCGTCTGAAGACAAGCGGATATATGCTAGTGGCTGCCTGCACGACGCTGCGGATGACCGCCACATCCTCAGCCGCGTTGTCGATAAAGCTCCTCAACACGGGCACCACCTCGGCTGTCAACTGCTCCTTCTGCGCGTGTCCCAGTGTCGGGCTGGCAAAGGCTTCGGCCAGGAAGTCGGCTCCCCAACGGCGCACCTCGACGCTGGCATTGGGCCCAATGATGGGTAAAATGCCAGGCACCACCTGCACATAGACTTGGGCATCTGCCAGAGCAAGCTTCCGCGCTGCCTCCAGCTGTGTGATCATCTCAGCTGGAGACACTGCTGAACCAGCCATGATGAAGACAGTTGATCAAGACACTCAAGTGTATGAGGCATCTACAAACACAGCAGGCTGCGGGATCTCAGCAGCACTGCTCACTAACTGGACAGACAGGACAACACAGGGGCTTATGAAAGAAGGAAGAAAAGAATGTTGACGCGTGTTTGAACAGAAGACACGGCTGGGCATTTGGCAGAAGTTGATGGCCATCAACGCTGGCGTGGCAAAGTCATCAAATATGCCAAGATATCAGTCATTTGATTTGTCATTTTATATTTATTTGACTGGGAGAACAATCTCATCCAATATTCAACTACTTAGATTGGTGCTGCTCTGCAAACGCCACTTCCCAGGGTAGTCTGAAGCTGGCACAGTACATCTTTTTCTTTGGTGACACAAGCCGAACATAGTGCAAGTCGACATCAGCATCGTCGGGCCTGATTGTGTGCCCAATGTTCTCTGTAACTCGCTGACACACCTCCGCATGCTCTTCCGCCGCCGTGTCCCTCTTGGCCTGGAAGAGATGCACATGGATAAGTGGCAGTTGGCGATCGGTCGTCGGGGTAAACTCGCTCTCGCGCCCGTGATATAGGCCACGGAATGCATCGAGAAACTCCACCGCTGTGGCCGGCAAGTTCATGACAAAGTGATCGAAGCTGTGTGGCCTGCTTATCGTCCTTGCCGTGGCCTCGGCTTTGGCAAGCGCCTCTTGTCGCTCAGACGCGTTTGCTGTGCGTGAGATTTTGACCGGTGGCTGCAGTCTGACCTCGTGCTTGTTCTGTCGGATATCTTCGCTGGCCTGTCGGATGAAGGCTCTTCCATCTGCGCATGACGCTGTCACAAAATCCCCCACCTTGTTCTTTTCGATCGCCCACACAAGCGCCTCATAAGAATCTGGGTTAAGGTCATTAGCATGCACAAAGATTCTCTTCCTGCCCGCTGGCACCGCAAATGGGCCAACCCCGGCCATGACGTCGCATACTGCTTCGCCTTCTTTGAATCTCTGCACAAGCCGCTCGTGTTCATGGCTCAGCCGAGGGTTCCAGTACACCTTGCCAAAGTTGAACTTGAACTGGCATCCGGCCTCGCTGACCTGGACATCCAGATTGTCGGGGCCTGCCAGCACTTCGTAGGGAAAGGTCCGAAATGCAGATCCTGTGCCCACGTCCAACGTTTTGTTAATCACCGTCTTCGTGAGCGGGCTCTTATCCATCAACACCTGTCCAATGAGATACTTGTACGGCAGATACTGATTCCGTAGGTTGACATGAGCAACTTGCCCAACCTGAGAGAAGCCTGCTGGAGTCTCCTTGTCCTCTTCAGGGAATTCAGGCAACGTAGCCTCCAGGATATTGGAAGCTGACCAGTCATCGTAGGAAAGTTCTAGGCCATACTCGATCACACTTATCTGCCCGGCGTCAACTAACTTTCGTAATGTCGATGACCAGTTTGATGGGTTTTGAGCCTTGATTTCGGGGCGAAGCAGGAAGCACTTGCTCCCTTGTTTAGACGGATCCTCCCGAAGCGATTTAATGCTGGAAATCTGCAGCAAGTCCCCAGACTTGAGCAGCTCACTCCTGATATGATGCGTCTCCTTGATGTTTGAGACGCGAGCAGCAGCCAGGGGAACTGTCTTGCGAAAGAATGCCTTGTCTAGGTGCTGCATTGACCGGTTGACCGGCGGGAGAAAAATCGAAGGCAGGTTGGCGGAGTTCATTGTCAGCTTTGCAAAGTGCCTAGCGTTCGTACTAAAGTTACGCCAGACCTTGCAAGCCATGCGCCGGTTGTGAGGGACGTGAATATAATCTGATGCTGCTGGCTCTGGTGGTGTGTGGTAAGAAAAAACAGACGTGTAGAGAACATGCGAATTAGGAAGGAGCGCCCCTAGTGATTATTTCCGTTCGGACAGGGAAGGAGCAGCACAACATCTTGGAGTTCTGTACGTGTTCTGTATGTGTTCTGTATGTATTCTGTATGTGTAGGGATCTGGAATTGTTACAGCGCGAATCTGTAGTGTACAGTGACCATGTGCTTAGTATGCATAGCGAAACCACAGGTTTTCTTTGTCCGTCAAGTCCTCGAATGCCCTTTTCTCGCCCTCCGCTTCATCCAAATGCAACGCCTCCCGCCTTGCATTCTCTGAACTCAGCATGTGGTACAGCACCGCTGCAATGATAATAATCAGACAATAGCAGCCGATGATGCCTTCCCACACCATGGGGTAGTGCTGCTGCACGGTTTGTGATTGGATCCAAAAGGGACCCACGATGTTGCCGAAGCAATAGAATACGAAAATGAAAGCAGCCTGCAAGGACTTCTTGGTATTGCCCGCAGTATTGGCCATGCCCATAGACACGATCAGGGAGGTGACTGGGGCGAAGAAACCAATCAGCGTGTACCCAGCCAGCGGAGTCGCAGCGCCAGGATACCAAGAAGACCTCCAGATCATGATACAACCTGCGATGACGGGCAGACAGCAGAAAGAGATCATGATGAGGCGGATGTTGGGTATGTACAGTGAAAGGATACCACAGACAATAATAGTGACAAAACAAACACCACCCAATGGCATCTGCCACAAGAGTGAGGTGTAGGAAGTATAGCCAAAGGTGGACACAATCAGAGGGCCAAATGCTGAAACAGCACCGTTGACAGTGTAGGCTGCGCCCATCATGAGGCTGATCAGCCACAGCTTGGGATCCATGATTGCTTCACGGATCTGAGAGTACTTGATCTTCTGGCAGCGCACTCCGAGTTGAGAGGACCGCAGCCGTTCAATGGCCACCCGCTTCTCTTCTTTCGTCGATAGAAAGAAAGCGGTGGAAGGAGAGTCGGGGAAGAACAGGAAGCCAACCCCAAAGAGCACGGTAAGCCCACCACCCATCAGGTAGAGATACTGCCACTTATGCAAGCTGCCCGAGTCGATATGCGCAAAGGCCCAGTTGAACAGGGCGCCAATAATGGTCCAGCCGCCAGTGGCTGAATACCAGAGACATTGGCGGAGCGTCTGCTCCCGTTGCGTATAGTAACTAGAGATGATGAGCATGAATGCCGTGGGCATGATGGACTCAAGCATGCCCATGAAAAAGCGCACAGCAAACAAGCCACGAAACGAGGTTACTGCGGCCGTGCACATGCATGTTCCTCCCCAGAGAATGACCACCGATCCGATCGTTCGGCCCAGATGGAAACGCTGGAAGAGGTAGGTCAGCGGCACGACACCGGCCAGCATGCCGAAGTAGAAGAGCGAGGATGCCCATGAAAGGCGCTCGGTTGATGCTTTGGGTGGGTCGGTGCTGGGATCAACGATGACTCGAAGAGCAAGATCCTTTGTCATGCCAAAGATGGAAGCACCGCCTAGAATCGCCTGCAAGACACATCGTCAGCTTGTTCAGCATCGGGGTAGGCCACGATCAAGAGAGGAGGGGAGAAAAATAAAATAAAAAAATCCCTGCTTGCGAACCTTGTCATAATACACCAGGCCATAGCCTATCCACATTGTTGGTATCAACAGAAGATCGATCTTGCGCACGATCCTCTTCTCCACAGCCTTGTCCCAGGCTTGAGCATGTTCTGAGACAACGGTTGCCGCCACATCTTTGTCATCGGGTACAGGCATTATTTTGCTGGGATCTGGCCTTGCAAAGAAGAATGTTAGTTGGTGGTTGACATATTGAAAGAACTTTTGAAAAATTATCAACACTAAGTTTTAGTGCCGGATAGTGTATAGTGGTCAGTGAGTGGCTGTGTGTCTGGGACACAGTTCCATAACAAAACCGGACGTCTGATAAATGAAAATCAAGATTGATATACAGATATGCCTTCCCTGTGCCGGAGATATACAACAAACCGACTTCACTTCTGCCTAGACAAGGAGCCTGCTGTGCGCCGAGAAGACGATCCGATCGGACAGTGTCTCTAAGCATCGGTAAAGAAGACCATAAAGACAGCCTTGTTCCTGGTTGTTCGATCGCTCTCCGAAGGTCTCACTGTACTGGCACATGCCTGCAAATTTGTCAAGCAACCCGGTGAGCATTGAAGTCAGAGTTGCTCAAGTGATAGTCCGAGTCGTCCAATATGCATGGTCAGGTCGCATGGCTGCTTCCGGTACATATGGTGAGCACGAAGCGGGTGCAGACTCCAGGTTCCACCATTGCGATGAGTTGTGACATTTGCCCATCACTTTTTGCCGCTCTTCTTCACCACCTGGTCGTCCCGGACTTTGATTTCTTCTTGACCGAAACTGCTGATCAAATCCAGTAAGTTTGCATCGTCATCACCAAAGTCCCACCCATCTTCCTCTTCCTGCTCACTCTGTGGTGGCGGAGCTTGCTTCTGCTGCACCTTCTTCTCCCCTCGATTCCCCTGTGTCTCTGTGCTATCGGTGCTGGCAGACGCAGTTGGATCGGCATCTGTTGCTTTGGCAAGTGGAACACCAGGTGTCTCGCTGTCAGACTTATCATCTGCAGCCACTGTCGTCTTCTTCGAATCAAAACTGCTCCCGAATCGCGCCCTGAAGCCTGCCAGTCTGCCTGCCTCGTCGTCCTCAATGCTCAGTAGTTCTTGTGACGACGGGTTCCACAAGGGCGCATTGCGGGTATCACGCGTGGACCTGTAGACAGGCAAGGGCGAGCACGTGCGTTGGAGAAATGCACTGCCATCTGAGAGTGTAACAAGTTGCGTGAAGGTGTACGGTCTCTTGGGCCGTCGAAGGAGGCGCGCGTGTCTGCAGGGCTGACAGATGTAGGAGCTGGAGGACAACGGAGTTGGTATAGTGCTTATCACTGACGGTCGAAGAACTGGTCGAAGTGCGGTGGACATTGTGGCGGTCGAAATGAAGATGAAGGGACGACAATAAGCCGGGGGGGCGAACCAAATAATTCAGTAAATTCGACAGGTAGAAACCCTACAAACGTGCCAAGACCCAGTATCTACTTCCTTCGCTCATCCATCACAGAGTTGATCCATGTTGCTCCTGCCCAAACCAGCAGTGCGGACGTGAATACTGATGGTTTCAACTCTTTTATAAAACAAGACCTGAACAAGAGTGTGCTGGTGTCATTATGGAGCTGTCCTACTCAACCCCTTTCTCAATCAGCAATGGTATTTCTCTCGACAGGCAGAGCTCTTCGGAGTCTGGACTGCCAGTACGATAGGATATGTCAGCAATACCCCGGACGCATCATAGCACTCTCCGCGATGCCAGTCATACTTAAAACCTCGAAGGCATTTGGCCTGCCTGGAAAACGCCGTTTCGCTACATTTGGGCTTCGGCAGCAACCTCTCCCGGGACGGCGGAACCGCTCGACCATGCTCTTCTCCCCCTATCGAGGCTGTTCTTCGTCAATCGGCCTTCGCTTTTCATCATCTTCATCCCAGCCCAAATTTTGTTCCGAGACACTCTCCGAAAATGTCCGCCATTTAATGCGATCAGTACCCCATCCGGTCGCCATCATCACCTCTACCTCCACTTATACTACTCCAACGTCAAACTCCAACACTTCGCTCGACCTCTTCCGCGGTGCCACCGTGTCCTCTTTCAACACCGTTACCCTAACCCCAACTCCCATCGTCAGCTTCAACATCACTCGCCATTCGTCGACATTTCATGCCATTCAACTGAGTGGGATGTTCAATGTGCATTTATTGACCAGTGATGTGCAACCTGAGCAGCAGCCTGACGGGAGTGACCATGACCGTGACCATCCAGAACTCATTGCAACCAAGTTCTCCAAAGGAAACAGAGGGCGTCCTTTCCACCAGGAGACTGGCGAGCTGGAACGCTGGATTGATTTGAGCGCCAGTACGGGGCGGTCCGCGCCGACACCGTCAAATGCAGCCTCTGGCGATAGTATTGGGAGAATCGCGAGCCAGGGGAATCGAGAATCAGTAAGACTTCCGCCTGTGATCCGAGGTCAAACCGAGGAGGGTGCTGCCCTTGTCCCTTTTCATCTGTTGTGTGAACACATGACCGAGAAAACTGTATGGATTGGTGACCATGTGGTTGTGTTTGGCCGAGTTGTAAGTGTTGTCGACAACCTGAAGAACAGTGGCCATGGTTTGGAGTATCAGAATCCAAAGCCCACACTGGCATATGTGCATGGAAAATATGCACGGGTGGTATAATGAAGCAGTGTTACCCCCTTGATAAGCATTTTGAAGAAGGGAATTCTTCCAACTGTACAATCAGATAAGAGCTTTGAGTGAAGATTATTGTCTTGCTTTGGCTTATGATAAAAGTATCAACACTAACACACCACCTAATTGTAAAGCTTGACCCAGGCAGGTCATATTCCGGTTCCATTAGCTAAATACTCAGAAGAACAGCAACTGTTATAACAACCAGCTTCAAACTTTCTTTTGATACAACCAGCGTCAAGGATATTGCAGTACAAAGCTGTTCTCTTTATCACATGGATGTTCCATCACACATCAATGCTGTCCCTTCTGTCCAGCAATATCAAACAATAGTGCAGGCTTGCACTGGAGTGACAGCACTCATAAGTGAAATAGGTCTTCCCCATTCTCCAAGGCCGCTTATCCTTTGGCCATGAGGAGGCAGGATCTTTGTCAGATGGTCTCAGACCACGACTCTTAAGAGCTTTCAGAAGGTTCCTGATTCTGATTCTGATTCTGGTTTTGATTCTGAGCCTGATTCCTGGGCGCAGCATTGGTGCCGTAGCTATAATCAAGCCTCAGCTTGCGACCATATGAATCCTTCTCTGCCAAGATCTTCATAGCATCCTGTGCGCTCTTGACATCCAAAAAGTCGGCATGAGCGAAGCCCCTGGGCTGGCCGGTTCTTCGGTCAATGGCCACTCTAACATCAATGACGTTGCGAATGCCACGGAAAAGATTCGTGAGATCGCGGTCGGTCATCTCAAACGACATGTTGCCAATGAAGAGTGTCTTGGATGGTGGATTTAGGGCTCGGGGGGCGCGTTGGAATGGCCGGTTGAGTTTACGGGAGTTGAATGCTGCATACTGCACCGTGAGGCGCCGGCCTTCGAACACTTGCTGGTTCAGGGCCTCGATAGCGGCGGTTGCCGCATCAACTGTTTCGAAGTCGACATAGCCGAAGCTGCCACTGTCAGCGGTTGTTGATAGGGAAGATCTGCTGGCATTTACTTACCCCTTGCTGAGGCCTCGTGAATCACGCAGAAGTCGGCAGCCGACGACATTGCCGAAGCGCGAAAGCTCCTTCTTGATATCGTTCTCCGTCACATCGAAGAAGAGATTACCAATATAGATTGTTTCTTTGGGCTCCGCAATCAACTCGTCCCGGTTCCTGCGAGGCTGGAAGTCTCTCTCGCGTGATGACTCCGAGGCGGTTTGTGCATCGGCGTGTGAATCAATTGAGGAATCAGCAGAGCCATCGACTGATGAAGACTTTGATGAAGCCTCAGACTCAGAAATGGCTTCTTCACTCGCTTTACCCACAGCCTGAGCCTCGTGCTTAGGCGCAGATGCATTGTCCGAGATGGAGACGGCCTCATCCTCCTTTTTCGCCTCGGCCTCACTGCTTGCCCATCTTCGAGAGAAGGAAAGCGATGGAGCGGCAAACTTTGATCGGCCTGTCCAGGACGGCACAGATGACAAGCTGCGCGTCTGAAACAGGAGAGATGAGGGTTGCGAGGAGATCAGGCGCAGAGCGCTGCGTCTTAGATGTAACCTGAGCAGTCAGCGGGAGAAGGGAAGAGAAAGTCATTCCACTTACATAATGAGCGAGCAGCTGAAAACAAGAGAAAGATGGAAATAGAAATGTAAATGCAACTGAAGTGGAATGTGAGTGGAAATGTAAATGGAAATCGAGGCGAGATGATCAGTCCAGACCAGAACGCAGAGAAAAAATGTCGACGACCCTATTAATTACAAGATTATGAGATGCCCTTTTAGGTCAAGCGCGCCAAGACACGTAGCCTATCACAATTGTTGTAGATTTACTGACATTGACATTTGATTGGCTGTTCAACGGAGTGATACGTACTGTACGTTACGAGGCTGCGACCATCCATCTCTGTTCTGTGTGTGCTTCTCACGGATACAGGTCTCTGAACAGGCTTCTCAAACCGAACTTTGTTCAATTACTGGTTTATATCTACCTTTCTAGTTTGTTCTCGCAAGCACCGGGCTCGGCAGCATTCTCGGCACCATATTCGGCAGCCTTCTCGGCTCTGTGGCAACAGATTGGCTCGTCTCTGCTACCTACATTGCCACTGCTGCTTCAATCAGGCCGAAGACTCGTGGCAACCGGCAAAGAGATCGGTTCGTCATCCTTGGGATCCCCAATTCGAAGGATAAATTTTTCGAATCTCTTTCCCATAGTAACTGACGGCTTGTCGATCCAGCGTTCAAACAAGCCAGCGACAAAGAAATTGATGGGGGTAGCGACAATCATTCGAACCCAGTAGGCTGCTGCAAATCTCAGGCTGGCCTTTTGTTCTGACACCGGGCCTTCAAGGCCGAAAAGGTGTAGAAAAAGCGGATCGACCGGCTTGAAGGCGCCGCGAACACTCATGTGGCAGAGGTAGAGTCCGAAAGAGATTCTGCCGAGGTATTGGAAGGGCCGCCTGTCAAGCAAGGATCGCAAGGTCTCGAGCTCGCCGAAAGCCACAAGGATGCAGTTTGCTGCAGCACTCCAGAAGAAGCGGTCGACCTGGTGGGTTCCGTACCACACGTGAGGTACCCATGATGCGGAAAGCCAGTCATAGAAGGGACGAGGTTTGAGTGCATCGTTTTCGGTCTGTCTCCAATGCCCTGGCATCCCAGAGAGATATAGTCCGAAGACTAGGCAGAAGATCATGCCCGCTCTGAAGGCTATGATGCGCCATCGTGGTGGAGGGGCGGCGCCAATAGCAGCCCCTTTCCGCGTTTGTTCCTCACTCACAAGCTGGTATTCGGCATATATTGCACCCACCAGGAATTGCACAACATACCACTCGTCTTTAACAGTATACATGTAGATCATCACAGCAAAAAGCGCTGTTCGAACGCTGAACTTGGTGATCTTGGCTGTGAGAAGCACTGCTACCCAAACAGTGATCGAGCTGTAATATTCAAGCGGGATTGTCCATGAAATTGTGCCGTCATAGATATTCAAAACCTCAGCCCAACGGTCAGGGTAACGCAGAGGCATCCACAGGTGGGTTATCTGGAGGTACCAGCGGGTGAGCTCTCGAGGGTAGCTTGCCTCCAACTCGAGGTCCCTTGCCAGAGGATACCCTGTGAAGTAGGCCCAATTCATTAAGATAAAGGTCAGGATGATGATGGGCATATACAATCGTATGCCGCGGCGCATCACTCCTGAGGACAAGGCAGTCAGAACCTCGTCCGTTTGGCGCTGCCGTATGAGCCCGATTACGCGCCTGGTCAGCACATAGCCGGAGATGGAGAAGAAGAGGCAGACTGAGGTGCTGCCAGCATCGTACCACGTTCGTAGAAACGGTGCTCTCCACCATGGGTTGGGCGTATCATCATAATCCGCGCCCCACGATGCCTCTTTCTCTATCCAGACTTCGGCCCAGTGATATATGAAGACATTGAACGCGGCCAGGCCCCGGAGTGCGTCTAGCCATGCAGTATTCCTAAGCTTGATGCCAGGCTCGGGGTAGTTAAATAGCAGGCGAGCAAATGCCCAGAAGCTGTGGTCTGGACCGCTGTCAGACTTGGTTGGCAGCGTTGGGACATGAGAAACATGAGACGGCAGCATGTTGGTGATGGCGGTTTTGAAGCGTTTGCTGAACAAATTGAGGCGCCATCTCCGCTTGGGTATCACACTCTTGTTGTTACCCGGATTCCTCTCCTTTTCTTGCCTGGCGATGCCGTCTGCGTGACTTAGCAAAGCTGCCTCCGCAGAATCGTTGGCGCTACTTCCATATGCGGACTCGTCCAGTTCGATGTCAAGACCATCAGTCGCGTCGTAGGGTGTTCTGACTGCGGAGTCGCTCGCAGGATGATCAGTGTACGAACCCATCGGCGACAAATTGCATTATCGCATGAGGGCTAGGGGTATGTGGTTGGGTGTGGTGTTGGGGGCTGGGGCCGACTTGAGAGGTGTCTGTTGTCTAAACAAAGAGCAAACTCATGAAATATCAAATTCCTCCCATGAGTTCTTGTAAGGGCCAACCCAACCATTAGATCACACGCTAAGATAGTGGAAAAGGGGCCCTGTTGAAGTTAATAGGTGGTACCGAGGATCGCACAGGCGCGCACATGTTGAAATTGTGGAGTTTCCCCAGCGGAGTTTCCCCAGTGGAGTTGCCACAAGTGACACACCGTGGCCATTCAGTAGTCTTCTCATTATTAATACTGTAGCTTAATAAAATATTACTGGGCTGTGGACTGTGGATTGTAAGGAAACCTGAGATCTTAATGGTGATATGGTGGTGTCCTCAGTCTTGAGTGCACAAGCTTTACCAAGACAAATAAATCCCCAATGTCTCCAGACGCCCCCCCGAACGTGCGCTAGGCACTGACTAGGCCCAATTCAAAGTTGCCGAGCCTCAGCTCCTTCGTTCCTTCCAGACCTATTTTGCCACGAGTACAGGCTCTGGATTGTTCTAGGTTGGGCAAGTACACGTGTATTTCTCATCTCCTAGTTTTCGAAACCTGATCAAACAATAACTATGTTGAAAACGAAACGATCTTGAAAGCAAAGATAATTAAGTACAGAACAAACTCAACTGCCTCACATTGCTGCTGTTGCAACTCTTAGGACTGGAAACCATAGTTATCCGGTATTGATAGTACATGCAGCTCAGGCATCATCGTGCGGGATGCAAGTTGACTGTACTTGCTGGAGCATAGGAAAACAGTCTGCAGCAATGAATTGGCATGCTAGGTGACTGGGCAATCCAAACACAAAGGACCCAAGGATTCTCAGCTAATAATGGCTCTGTGTATCAAAATCGGAAGGAAAAGTGGTGCTATCAGCATTTACCACTTCTCACCACTTGTCATACTTGACAAGGGATAGAGCAAGGTACAGTACATCTAAGCTCCCCTCTGCGGTAGATTACAATTTGGCAGGCGCGAAATTACCAAGCAACTCCTTGAGACTGCCTCCACTAACCTCAATTCCTCTTGCCGGGAGGCACATACTTTTTTCCACTTGCACCAGAGGTTGGCTTGCGAGGCTCCTCAGCAGCACCACTGGCACTACCTGCCTGAGACGAAGATCGACCGCTATCGCGGATGGGGGTAGGAACGGGGCGACTGCCAGAGGCACCGTTGGGAGGGGCCTCAGGTCTGGCACTTCCGGGATTCTGGAGATGACGGGGGACATACTTTTCAGGTGCGGCAGCAGCAGGAGGCGGAGCACCGCCAGATGCCTCCTTGGCTGCCACACGTTCTCGCCAGCTCCCACCAGCTGCAGTGGTACGGCCAGTGAGGTTGAGCCTGGGAGCGGTTCTCTCATTCGAATCAGTGCGAGTGTCCATGGGTGCGGCGGCACTCGGTCGAGAGAATTCGCGTGCGGGAGGCTCGCTTGGTCGAGAGAAGTCGCGCGCCGGGGGCTCGGTCTTCCTAGCAGCACGTCTCGCTATGGCCTCTTCCTCGCGAAGCATCTGCTTCTTGGCTGCTTCATCTCTTTCAGCGCGTTCTTTCTCGAGAAGTGCTCGTCGCTCAGCTTTCAGTCGTTCCTTTTCAGCATCAGCAGCCGCCTTTTCCTCTTCCTCGCGGATGCGTCGCTCTTCTTCCTCTTTCCGTCTGCGCTCTTCAGCCTCTTCGGCCTCTCTCTTGCGCTGTTTCTCTTCCTTATGAGCCTTGATGCGCTTCTTCTTTTCGTCTTCCAGTTCACGTTCGGCCTTGCGGCGCAGCTTCTCGAACTCCTGGGCTCTGCGCGCGGTGATGTCAGCCTTGAAGGCGTCATATGTTTTGACGAGTCGTCCGAGACGGTTCTTGAGCTCAAGACCTTCCTTATGTTTCTGACGTGCTTCCTGAAGCGTCTGGTCCTTTATCTCCTCATAGATCTTGAGGTCCTCCTCTCGTTGTTTCTCATAATCGGCAGGAAGATGCTTGAGTTCTTCACGTCTGAAGGCTCGTTCCAAATGATCAATGCGTTTTGCGGTGATTCGGATGCGGTTATCCTTTTCATTCTTGTCCTTCTCCAGTTGAGTGAGTTTGATCATGCGCACAGCATTGGAGTCGAGAGTGCTGATGTCAACATCCTCAAGGTCAATCTTCATTGAGCCTTTGAGTTCATCAAGCTGCTTCTGAATTTCCTGTTTGCGGATCCGCGCCTGCTCATCCATCACGCGCTTTACTTCTCGTTCACGGTTCTGTGCTCGCAGTCGCTCGGCTTCAGCCTCCGCCAGCTGTTGGGCTCGCTTGCGCTTGCGCTCCTCTTCTTCACGCGCTTTCCTGAGAGCAGCTTCGGAAGCAGCTTCCTTCTTCTTCTCAATGATAGCCTTGCGTTGGAGTGTGTCGATATGCTCCTGCTCCATGCCTTCTGCAGCACGTGCGAGAGCTGACTCTCTCATTGCCAGCCGAGCATTGACGTAGGAATCATCCTCGTACTCACAGAACACATGAAGTGCTTGCGCCAAGCGGGTCAAGGAAAGTCGAGCAATCTCGGATGTGGAGTTCTGCAAACTCTTAATGGACCCGGCATCCTCAGCCGCAGTAGAAGCTTTGGCGGAAGAGAAAACATCGTGATCGAAGGTGATTTTGCCAGACACGTGGTCGAGGCGAATGGCAAGGTCTCCCTTCTTTGCGCCGTTCATAATGAACTTCTCGATATACGCGGGCGAGACTTGGAATGGCTCAGGGAATTGGGCCTTCTGGATCACAAAGTCGAGCTTGACTTCATCATACATCTGGGATAGTTGCTGGAACAGGCGGGTGAGAATGACCTGCTGCAGGGGCTGCACATACTGCTTCATCTCCTCATTTTGGCCGATTTGTGTGAGAATGGGAGAGATCTTGGAGCAGATGGACAGAGGATGGAAATCAACCTCGAGAATGTTGTAAAGATCCCTGATCTCAGGTGCTGCCCTCTTGAGAAGGCCTTTGGCAATCGCGTCCTTGAAGAGTCCAGCTCGGGTTGGCGAATTGGGCATGTTCAACAAATTGGTCAGCCTGGTCGTCTTCTTGCGAGCCTCATCAACGTCTGCGATACCCCTAGAGCGAGAGGTGCTGATGACGGGAATCGCAATGGCTGACAGGAGAACAAAAGAGGCAATCTTGGTTAGCTCAGCTTCGGACACGACCGGGTTATCCTTCTTGGGCTGTCCAGCAGCGACAGCAGCAGCTGATGTTCTGAGAAGCGTGTAGTACTT
Organism: Chaetothyriales sp. CBS 135597; assembly: GCA_003709825.1. Taxonomy (NCBI): domain Eukaryota; kingdom Fungi; phylum Ascomycota; class Eurotiomycetes; order Chaetothyriales; species Chaetothyriales sp. CBS 135597. Next base: position 83,256 of record QQXN01000014.1, on the reverse strand, counting down.
GCTGTATGCGGCGGCATGGAAGAGGAAGTTATCGGATACAAGAAAGATCTTGGTAAGCTTCTCGAAGTAATTGGCCATCATGGTGTTCTTGGCCGGTCGCTTCGACAGAGTCAGAAGCATGTGAATGTCCTCGACACTGCGGAAAGCCTCCTGCCACAACTCCAACTTGTCTGCTACATTGAGCTGAGTGAACCTCGTCTCGAGGTGGCGTTGCAGGGTATCGGGTTCATTGAGGTTGATGGCGTGCATCTGCGAGGAATACTTGGCCGCGTTCTGAACATGGTTGCGGAGCAGCTCACACAGTCTTCGAAATTCAGTCTTGCGGGTGTACTTTTCGCAAAACCTAAAGGCTTGGTGTGCGGTAGACTGATAGAGAATTTCCAGTCTGGCGTTGTTCTTCAAGATCTCGAGTACAGTTCTGTATGTTTCCCACAGAAACTTCAACCATGGAGTGACTATAGCACGGTCGGTGCGGTCCTTGGATTGCTCTCCAGAAACGGTTGCCAGCAGGATCGTCTCTGGGGTTTCAGTGGCTTCAAGATCATCGATGTTGTTGACTGAAGCCGCTGCAGCACTGTCGAGAGAGGACTGGACTTGCTCTGCTTTTGCCTGGGCATCTGTAACCTTTTGTTCGGCAAGTTCGATGAATCGCTTAAGTACGAGCTGCAAAACGCGTCAGGCCAGAGTCTTGTTAGGGACATGCGCGAGATGAAGCAGGCTTACCTCGATAGTTCCAACGTTGGTGTTCTGCGCAATGTTCTTGTACTGGTACAACCCGTCCTTGGCAGATTTGCCTTTGCTTAGGTCGACGCACAGTTCAACGAAGAGGAGCATCACAGGCTCCAAAGAGGTGATAGGGCTGTTTCGAGACCGCTTGGAGGTGACATGCTCGTGCAGAACGGTAAGAGCGGCTTGCTGCTGATTAACAGCAATGAGCTCCTGCGCTCGTTTGAGCACATTCTCAGGCTGCACATTTTGTCAGTTGAGCGCTCGCTCTGAAGGCGAAGAGTCCAAGCTTACCTTAATCATCGGTGGAGGCGGCATTTTGACTGAGGGGGGGACCAAAGTCTGCCTTGACCCTGTAGTTGCCTTGGGTCTCTCGAGACTTCAGTGACCAGTCTGTCCTAGAGATGAAGCAGCGGGCTGAAGACTTGGAATGATGGCAAAAGGGAGAGCGAGTGAAGCGGAATTTGGGTGGGTGCAGAGGCCACATGCCAAGACTTCAAAAGACACACTCAGAAAATCGGCTAACCTTCCTTTATCAGAGTATGACTGTGAACACCAGCACGTGACCAGAGGGCTAATTGTAATGGGGCAAGGTGCAGCTGCAGGGCACAAGGCCCCATCTGAGGTCTGTGTGCAGGCTCCTCTTCCTGCCTGCATCCTGCATCTCCTGGTTTCACCCCCACTATTAACAGCTTGAGTAGCTAGAGAAGAGTCTTTATCAGAGTGGTAATCACCCTGACATCCTCGGTCTCCCTCCTCACCACAGACCCCAACGTTACCTCCCCTGGCCACCCCCGACTCCTGAGATCAGACAACTGCGGACTCCTAAACGACTGCGCCTCTCGTACGGCTTCAAGCACCCTAAAAGCATCGACTATCTCTTTTCGCTCGACTACCACTGCCATCGATTTGGAAGAGACGAGTACAGTGTTCCGCTTGAACTGACACCATGCCGACAGCATACGCGGTGCGCGACGGTGGAGACGCCAAATCCAAGAAACAGTCGATGGCTGATCTCAAATTGCGTCGGCTTCAAGAGCTTAACTCGCGCCTCAAAGAAGATCTTGACAGACCGCGAGTCAAGGTTGCCGAAGCCTCAATCAGGTATTCAGCACGCGACTCGTACATAGACCAAGCTGATGATGGTATTTAGCTTGATCAACTACTGCAACCAGACCCGAGACTACATGGTCCCATCGGTATGGGGTCAGGTTGATCGCAGAGAAGACCCCTACAACCCACAGTCGGGAGGCTCAGATGGCTGCTGTACAGTCATGTAACTGAGCGGTCAAGGAGGATCGTCAGCCTAACATTTCGGCCTAATCGTGGGGAGAGTTTGCGGCCATTGATGCGAAGTTTTCTGAGCGCGCTCCAGCGAGCGTCGGTGTTCTGAGAGGCCACCATTGTATATGCTACCCAAAACCTTGTTCATGGAGGAGTTTCTCCATGGAGCTATTTAGGATGATTAATGATGGATAAATTGATGGGGTCAGAGACGTCTAATAGATGAAATCCGGGCGAGAAAAAGCTAGCCAACTGAAATGAAGCTCTCATCCATTGCTCTCTCAAGAGTTCGATCCTTTGGTGCCATTTCGTGCCGAGCAGCCGATACAGGCCTGTTAGTGTGAGGAAGTGCGCACGTAAAAGCTCTGGAAAACGTGGACGCTCGGCTATCTCACCTACTACAGAGCTGTTTTTCAGCCCACATTTACGTCGGTACTTCTCAATTCTGGGCAAGCCTCTTTTGATTCTCGGTACAATTAGCGTGGGTATACGAAGCGACTCCGGGCATTCCTCATCTGCATGATATCTTGCCATGGCAGCGGCCCAAACAGCTCCACCGACAGCCCAGACAGTGGCAGCACTCGCGCCAGTGAGTCTCCCTCGCATCACAATCAAGTTTTGTACACAGTGTAAATGGAACCTCCGCGCCGCATATTACGCACAGGAGTTGCTCCAGACCTTCTCTACGTCTTTGGGAGAGGTTGCACTGGTACCAGCGACGGGTGGAACGTTCGAGATTAGAATCTTCTACGCAGCAAGTAAGCGACTTGACAACGCGTCGACGGGTGGGACTGCCGGCGAAACTGATGGAGCCGTTGGAGCTGTCGCAGCGGTGGATAAGGTTCTCTGGGATAGAAAGGTCGACGGCGGCTTCCCGGATACGAAGGAGCTTAAAGGACGAGTGAGGGATGTGGTTGAGCCGAACAGGAGCCTGGGGCATACGGACCGGGCGCTTGTTAAGGACAAGGACAGAGACAAGAACAAGACTGAGGAAGGGGATGGCGAGCTGGAAAGGGGAGAGCAGAACAAGGTCCAGCGAAGGGTAGAGGGAGAGACTGGTGCTCCAGGCACTGGCGGTCCACAGGCCTGCAAAGACTGTTCCTGAATCCTGCCGTCTCTCAGATGCGGCAGTGGCAGTGCCAGGGAGCGATGTAGAACAGCTTTCTTTGGCAAATGGCATTTGGAGGGGCAGGAAGGATGGCATTGTAGAGATGCTGAAGACAATATACGAAGATACGAGGATTCAAGACGGACCGATCGGATTGTATGTATATATTGATAGATGAACTCGCCAAGTTAGGTGCTGGTGCAAGCACCACGCCACGTAACAGAACTGATGCCAAACAGACTGTACAAGGATGCATTGTGATCGAGTGGCTCGATCGATTCCCTTCTGCTTCGCTCAACCTCGTCCAACCTCGCTGTTGGCTCGATTTGGACTAGCGTTCCTCGTGGACATGCAAGGCACTGTCAAACCCACGATTGGCACAACACAACCCTCTCTCTACGATGCGCCAAACTGCAATCCGTACAATTGGTTACTAAATATTGCAATTGCCAGTTGGTTCGCTCGGGCGTGTCCAAATCGTCGCTTGACGCCGAGGGATCTCTAGCGCGCGCTGAGATCTGAAACGCTTAATGCTTCAGCGTCTCCTTCATACACTTCCAGGTTCAGTATCCTCCTCAAGCGACCTCCAGACTGCGTGTGAAGATGATGGTGCAACCGTTCTGAAGACCTTTCTGCCTCAGCCTCCGTCTCGAGTATGGCTACTTTTGTTTCGTTGTGCCTCCAGCCACCCCGCGATCCTGGCTTCTATGGTAATGGCGCCGCTCGCTCTTCCTGGTTTGCTCCCGAAAGCCCATCCGCTTGATACACGGATGCTCTTCTCTCCTGGCGAGCGAGGCTGTTCTTCTTGCTTCCCTCCTTCCAATTTGCTTTTCCTTGTCACCAGTCGCAAGTTTGAATTCAAAATACTGCCCAAGATCGCTCACTCTCCTTGAAGCCTTTCCTCTTCTCAGTTGCACCGACTGCACCGAACTTGGGCCACTCGTTCATTTCTACAATACATTAACCACAAGTCACTCCTTTCGAAACCAATCTGACCATGATGACGGGTCTTTGGTCACTTTGGACTTACCTACTCTTGACAGCTTGCCTGGCGCAGGTAATACTGAACCTCAGAACTGTGGTGGAAATGCACTGACTCATTACTAGGCTTGGGCTGGCCCTAATTATGGCGGTTCTGGAGATGGAAACGGCGGCAACGGCGGCGGTTACGGCGGAGGTCGTGACGGCGGTTCTGGCGGCGGAGGTCAAAGAAAGAACCAGGACCAGGACCAGAACAAGAACAAGAACCAGGACCAAAACAACAACCAGGACCAGAACAACAACCAGGACCAGAACCAGGACCAAAACCAGGGCCAGATCCAGATCCAGAATGTTACCATTACCGAGACAGTGACGGCTGTCCAAGCGGTGGCGGAACCAACCACTGTCACGGTACTTCTCCTCTGCCCGTGAACGATGCCGTCGAATGCTAACTCGATCAAAATAGGTGACACTGACAGCAGTACCTGCATGTAATTCTGTCGTGACGGTATACGTTGCTGCCAATGCCGCGGACTCCACTGCTGCAACCGGTTCACAGCCAGTCCCCAACGGACATGCAGTCATCCTGACGACAGCATTAGGCGCACTGTCTCCAGGCTTATCGTCCATACCAGCAGCGCATGCTGTACAAACTGGTGTGACAGTCGCCGATGCAGCACTAACCGCGAATGCATCAGTGTCAGCAGCACCCGGTAGCTTCTTCACCCAAGATACTACCAGCATCATCAGCAGTAGCAGCATCAGCCAGCCAGTGCCAAACGGACATGCTCCAATCCTGACAACTGCATCGGGCGCACTTTCACCTGGGCTAAGTTCGATTCCGGCGGTCTCGGCGTTCCAAACAGGTGTAACTGCACCGGCGGAGGCGGCAGCGGCTGCACCAGCCGTGACGACGCCAGCAACGTCATCATCGACGTCGTCGGTGCCTGGAGCTGGTACGTCGTCAGACAGCGTGGGGACACCAGTCAGCTCTGACCATTCTACCAGTTCGAGTTTGAGCTCAAGTTCGGCGGATACCTCATCACTGCCACTGCCACTGTCGCCAATAACAGCAGCGAGCAGCTCGGCCCAGACTGAGAGTTCGACGAGCAATGTGGAGCTCAGTAGTAGCACCCCAGTTCCATCGTCGTCTTTGGCGGATACATCCTCGCTCTTGTCATCATCGTCGCTGTCGGATACGTCCTCTCAATTGTCATCATCTCCCTTGACGGATACCTCCTTGCTGTCGTCGTCGTCGTCGTCGTTGACGGATACGTCCTCACCCACAACGACAGTGACGACGGTAACATCGGCTAATCTGGCAGCCCAGCAGACCTATTCGAACTCAGGATTGCTAGGAATTGAAGAGCGATGGGTTGTGTTGTCTACACGTCTGGTTTGATTGAGAAATGGCGTATTTAGATATCTTCTATACCTGGTGGGGAGGCATCTGCGCTCTTGTGAGCGATAAGAGCCATTAGCAGACAGCATGGTAGCTAGGATTCCCTTCTTTGTTGTTGATAGTATGACAACTGAAATAAATTGTCAGGTTTTTTTTTTACTAGTCCAATGGCTTTGCAGGTAGTGTCTCATGCCTGATAGGAAATGAGGCTTCACCTAAGGCGCTGGGTCCTTCAGGCTGGCTCGAGGATCCTTTGCCTGAAGTCTGGCTGGCTTCAAAACGGGCCTTCTTCGCTCGGCGCTTTAGTTCGCGCTTGGAAAGCGGTTTTCCTGCTGCATCCGTGGGTTGCGTTCCAGTGCTGGGCGAGTTGAGAGATGAGGACGAGGCCTTACGCTTGAGGTCGGTGCCATTGACCAGCCGCGCCCCATGCTGCTCAGGCATGTCTTCTTGCCGATCCTCGCCTTTGGGAGGTTCTGCTTTGGCGGCTATGAATCGTTTGCTGGCATTAGTGGTTTTGTGTTCGAATTGTCCGTGGTCTACAACAGCAACAACGCCACGATAGGTTTCCCGCTTCAATCGGGCAAGCCTGACCACCTTGTCTGTCTCTTCACATATTCCTTCCTTCCCTCTTTCCTGACTTAGACCCCACACACAAGCTAGATTTATCACATCGTGCGGGCCCCTCAATCCTAGGGCGTTGCTGGCTTCAGAACTCAAAATGATGCCACGGCTTCGGGATGCCCGAATGAGAGCCGTCGCACCAGCGATGAGGTTCCTTCTTGCATCACTGCCACCCGAAATTCCAGGGCTGTAGTTGATCTCAAACCTGACACCTCGCTGCAAAGCAGACGAAACCGTTTTGAATTTCAGCACGAAGGGAAGGCGCTGGGAGAAATCGATGGAGATGAGATCGCATTGCAGCGTGCTGCAGCACAGCTGGAGCGCTTTCTCATTCGTCGGTCGCAGAGCAAGGAGGTCATATGTAGATTGTAACGCAGACAGGCGGTGATTCTGTGACGTATCGCTAACGGTGAGGGTGAGACGAGTAAGGACGGTCATGCCCGGAGGAACAGTCAAGCTCGACGTGGGCACAGTTGGAGGCTGGGAAGGCACTTTGCCAGTGATGGAGGTGTTGAGAGCAACGGTTAAGTAGCCGAGCTCGGCTGCGAAGGCTAGAGTATGGGAGATGGAAGAAGGCGGAGTGCCGGGAGTATATTGCAGGTTAAGGTCGTGAAAAGGCATCCTCGCGAGGGCGGACGGGCTGTTTCGGCGCGTGCCGTATGATCATGATGAGCTGGCTAGTTTCAGACCGCAATACCAGGCCGCGTGGCATGAACGGTAAAGTTGGCAGCTCCTTGAGATAGTATTTGATTTGGTCTGCGAAAGAACTTTGAGTCTAAAAAAAGTGAAGGAACGCATGTCGGATAAGATATCCGAGAGCGCCACACCAAGCGGCATTTTTTGGTGGGGCGGTGCAAGCATCAGCCGCCGCTCGCACCATCAGTCATCTCAGACAAACCCATCATTCGGCCTGGTCAGATTCAATCAAGCGCAGACGACCGACGCTCGACCCTGGCGACTGCCCTGTCGCTGGCAGCGTCTGCCTAACTCCTTCACTCCGGCGCTTGCTCGCGCTTCCGAGTTGTACATCTCGCGCGCACACGCATGAGGATTTGCCTTTACTGCTAGCAACAATGGCGCGTGTCTACGCCGATGTCAACGCCAACATGCCCCGTTCCTACTGGGACTATGACTTAGTAGCTATCTCTTGGGGTGTCTTGGAGAACTATGAAGTTGTGCGGAAGATTGGTGTGCCACTCTCCTTCTTGCCCTTGAAGTGCCCTGTCCAATCCTCACACCCTCACCCATGCACAAATACTCGCTCACTCATGCTCATCTAGGTCGGGGAAAGTATTCGGAAGTGTTCGAGGGCATCAATGTTGTCAACTACCAGAAATGTGTGATCAAAGTGCTCAAGCCGGTCAAGAAGAAGAAGATAAAGCGAGAGATCAAAATCCTGCAGAACTTGTCCGGTGGTCCCAACATCGTGGCCCTGCTTGACGTGGTCAGAGACAGCCAGAGCAAGACACCCAGTCTAATCTTCGAGAATGTCAACAACACCGATTTCCGCGCTCTTTACCCGCGATTCGTCGACTACGATGTGAGATATTACATCTACGAGCTTCTCAAGGCGCTCGACTTTTGCCACAGCAAGGGCATCATGCACCGAGATGTCAAGCCCCACAACGTTATGATTGACCATGAAAAGCGAAAGCTGCGGCTGATTGATTGGGGCTTGGCCGAATTCTACCACAAGGACACTGAGTACAATGTCAGGGTGGCATCGCGGTACTTCAAGGGCCCAGAACTACTGGTGGACTTTCAAGAATATGATTACTCGTTGGACATGTGGTCGCTGGGTGCGATGTTTGCGTCCATGATTTTCAGAAAAGAACCCTTCTTCCACGGCAACAGCAATTCCGACCAGTTGGTCAAGATCGCGAAAGTGCTGGGCACGGACGATCTCTTCGAGTACCTGGACAAGTACGACATTGAGCTGGATGCACAGTACGACGATATTCTGAGCCGCTTCCCACGCAAGAGTTGGCAAAGCTTCGTCAATGCCGACAACCAGAGGTTTGTATCGGCCGAGGCGATAGACTTTCTTGACAGACTCCTCCGCTATGACCATCAGGTGAGCGTGGTGCCTTAACTAGTATGACATTGATACAACGCTGACACAGAGATATCCAGGAGCGGCTGACCGCGCAAGAGGCCATGGCTCATCCATACTTTGCCCCTGTTAGGGCGGCTGCTAGCCAGCCGAATACACAGAATCCACAGAATCATACATCTTGATGAATGAACTGCACTCTCATACACTCTGAACAAACCACAATCTCAGTCTGCTCCGACGTGGAGAGACAGAGACACAGCATGCCCTGATATGAGCCGAGTGCCTGTTACCGCATTACCCCCTCTGTGTGTTGGTACATGACGATAATTCAACGCCCCTGTCAGTAGGCTACGCTGCAGGAATAGAGAGTGGTAGATGCCCCGCGGACCGGACAGATGCGAATAGCACATGGTTGGCTGATAACTTCGTGGCAATACGGGATGACCGAGGGCAGAAGGCAGGCGAGATACTGTAGGGTCACCAGACAAGACATACAAATTGACAAGTCCTTTGGTGTACGACTTAAAACTTGAGAAACTCATTGTGATTTTGGGAATCGCCGCCAATCGTGAGACTAACCCCCACCCGCCTTCGTTAGCTGTACTCTGGAGGAACGACAATCGCTTCTTTGATGTTGGTGGTGAGTCAATAATGAATGGAAATATGCCAAGCCGCAAGCACTAAACCTGATATGGCATGCACAGGAAGGACTTGAAAGTATATGTTGTAGACTCATAAGAACAGCAACAACTCGACTTGCCTGCTGCCTGCAGTCTCTATTGCTATAGCAGACAGACAAAATACTTCTCAGGTATCTCGCTGCCCGTGCTCCTCCTGTCTGGAGGCGGCCTTTGCAGTTTCACACTATGGCTCTCAATGCAGGCTCACATAATGCTCCCAAGGGTAAGTCAGGAAGATCTCTCGAGTTCAATTGCCGGGTAGCTGACTGGTGCTCTGCTGAAATAGTGACTGAATCCACTGGACCTGTACCGGGAACCCTGTCGACTGCAGCCGCTCCATCATCGAACAACACGACCTCGGCCGTCGACGAGAATAACTCGAGCAGCAATGGGCCAGCAGCGGTAGGCGAGGTTGTCAAAGAGAAAACGGCTAAAGAACGTACGTATGACCGCGCTTTTTCACGATTCTCCCAATGGATGCTAGAGGGCATGTTCAGGGGCCGGAGCCTAGATCAGCTCACGCAGAGGGCAACGAGTTGCATCGCTTGTATAACACGGGTCTGTGAGACTGTTTATATGAGTTGGAAAAGCTGCCTAGACCATGTCCCACCCTATCTAGTCTCATCCAATACATCCCATCTCCGCGCGGCCCAGCTCTGATTGTCCCCTTCATCTCCCTCTCTCTCTCTTTCTCTCCCCGCTGGGCATGTGGCTGACAGGTTCTTCGAAGTCGAGAAGGAACGTAAGCAGGCAGAAAAGCTCGCCAAATTCCAGGCCAAGCAGGCCAAGCAGGCGCAGGCCAAGCAAGCAGCTCCGGCAGCTGCAACTGCGACGACGGGCGAATCCAAGACTAAAGACAAGAAGCCTAAGAAGCCGTCCGCTGTCGACGCCTATGAACCGAAGAAGATTGAGCAAGGCCGCTACGAATGGTGGGAGAACCGCGGCTACTTCAAGCCTGAGTTCACAAAAGATGGCAAGATCAAGCCAGCAGGCAAATTTGTTATCCCTATACCACCTCCCAATGTCACTGGCGCGCTCCACATGGGCCACGCGCTCACCAACGCTCTGCAAGACACCATGATCAGACACGCGCGCATGAAAGGTAAGACAACCGTGTGGGTCCCTGGCATGGACCACGCTGGTATTTCCTGCCAGAGCGTGGTAGAGAAGAGGCTGTGGAAGACGGAGCGCAAGTCAAGACACGACGTTGGCCGCGAAAAACTGCTGGAAATTATCTGGGCCTGGAAGGACGAGTACCACTCTAGGATTGCTAACCAACTGAAGCGCCTGGGAGGTTCGATGGACTGGTCGAGAGAAGCCTTCACCATGGACGACAATCTCTCCGCTGCTGTCCGCCAGACCTTCATCCAACTCTTTGATGAGGGCGTCATATATCGTGCGAACCGGCTTGTCAACTGGTGCTCTGCTCTCAGTACCTCGCTTTCCAATCTCGAAGTTGACAACAAAGAGCTGTCTGGTAGGACCAAGCTGAAGGTACCAGGCTACGACAAGATGATCGAATTTGGTGTCTTAACCTATTTCAAATACCCCATCAAGAAGGATGCCGGTCATAGCAGGTCCGCAAGCCAATCAGCCAAAGCTGGATCCAAGTATGAAGGCTACGACTTCATCGAGATCGCCACTACCCGTCCCGAGACAATGCTGGGTGATACTGCCATTGCTGTCCACCCTGCTGATGAGCGCTACAAACACCTCCATGGCAAACTAGCGATCCACCCGTTCATTCCAGATCGGAAAATTGTCATCATTGCCGATGAAGATGTTGACAAGGACTTTGGTACTGGTGCCGTGAAGATTACCCCAGCTCACGATAGCAACGATTTTATCAAGGCCAAGAGACATAACCTGGAGTTCATTAACATCCTCAATGATGATGGCACTCTCAACAAGAACGCCGGTTCCCTGTTTGCAGGTCAAAAGCGTTTCGATGCAAGATATGGTGTCATCAGTGCCCTTAAAGATCTTGGTCTTTACACCAAACAAGAGGACAACCCGATGACGATCCCGCTGTGTAACAAGACAAAGGATATTGTCGAGCCCGTGCTGAAACCTCAATGGTGGATGCGCATGACAGAACTGGCTGAAGCTGCCGACAAAGCTGTGATTGATGGCCGCATTCGCATCAAGCCTGAAAGCGAGGCTCGTCGCTTCCACCACTGGATGACCAATATCCAAGACTGGTGCCTGTCTCGCCAACTCTGGTGGGGCCATCGAGCCCCGGCCTACTTCATCGATCTGGCTGATGAAGCCTCCGACGACTCTGACGGCAAATATTGGGTCTGTGCTCAGACCATTGAGGAAGCACAAGAGCGAGCTGAGGCCAAGTATCCAGGGAGGAAATTCGTCCTCCGGCAAGATGAAGATGTCCTCGACACCTGGTTCTCCTCTGGCCTCTGGCCTTTTAGCACCCTGGGCTGGCCAAAACAGACCCATGACCTTGCCGAACTCTACCCAACCTCTATGCTTGAAACCGGCTGGGATATCCTTTTCTTCTGGGTTGCTCGCATGATCATGCTCGGCCTCAAACTCACCAACAATGTCCCCTTCACCGAGGTCTACTGCCACTCGCTCATCCGTGACAGTGAAGGCCGCAAAATGTCCAAGTCGCTGGGTAATGTCATTGACCCTCTTGATATCATCAATGGCATCAGTCTGGAGGACTTGCATAAGCAGCTCTATGTTGGCAACCTGGAAACAGACGAGATCAAGAAGGCCACAGACTATCAGAACAAGGCATTCCCCAAGGGCATCGAAGAATGCGGCACAGATGCTCTCCGCTTCACGCTCATTAATTATACCACTGGTGGCGGCGATATTGCATTTGACATTCGTGAGATTGAGGCTAAGCGTCGCTTCTGCAACAAGATATACCAGGCCACCAACTTTGCCCTAGGCCGACTGGGACATGACTTTAAGCCAGATGCGTCCGCTACAGACAATGTTCCACAATCCCTAGCTGAGCAATGGATTTTGCACAAGCTCAATGAGGCCACCCGCCTCGTTAATTCTAGCATCGAGAATCGCGAGTTTAGTGTTGCTGCAGGCACTCTGTATCAGTACTGGTTCACCAGTCTGTGCGATACCTTCATTGAGAACTCCAAGACACTCCTCACGACCGAGGCGCCGGAAAAGGTTAGGGCATCTGCCCAGCAAACCCTCTATACCGCCCTCGAAGGCGGCTTGCTCCTCATGCACCCCATCATGCCATTCTTGACTGAACACCTCTGGCAAAAGCTGCCTCGCCGTGCCAACGATACGACGGAATCCATCATGATCGCCCGTTTCCCAGAGTGGCAGGAACAACTCAACAGACCCAAGGCGGCTGAGGAGTACGAGTTCATCACTTCCATCGCTGAGGGCATTCGCTCTCTGCTCTCTCAGTATGGCTTCAAAGAACCTGGAGACATTATCATCCAGACATATTCTACCTCTGCCCATGAAACCGTCACTAGCCAAGCTGATTCCATCAAGTCGCTAGGCGGTAAAACCTGTGGCAATATCTCCGTGCTTCCCCCACCCTCTTTGGGCACGACAGCCAAACCACCACCTGGCTGTGCCCTATCCTCCATCTCTACTGATGCCGCTGTCTATCTCCGTATCCTCGGGCGCATCGACCTGGCAGCTGAAATCAAGAAGCAGCAGAAGAATGTCGACGAGGCTAGGGCTAAAGTGGACAAGAGCAAAAAGGCAATGGCGGGCAGTGGCTGGGCCAAGGCCGACAAGAAGACTCGCCAGAAGGAGGAGGATAAGCTGGCAGATGCTGAAAGCGAGGTCAAGCGCATCACCGAGGCCATTGCTGATTTAGAGCGACTTCGACTGGAGGGTTGAGTTGAATTGGCAGGGATAAATGAATAAAACAAGATTTGATCTCTCCATTGCCCTAGATGTAGCTCTACTCTAGAATTAGGGGAACCGTGTCAGCCATCGCAGCGACTCTAAAGTGACTTGTACAACTGAGACTAGACTCAGAAATATGGTATCTAATTGTTGATACCTGAGAAAAAGAAATTCGTTAACTTCTCCCTAACCCTGTCAAACTCAAACGGAATCGACCTTCTTTTGACTTAGAATGCAAAGAGACTGTAAGCATTTTGGACATTCTAGTCGGCGCTCGCCCTTTAAGGGCGGCGGTGATAATTCCTCTCTTTTCGCGAATTTGACGGTTGGCCTTGACTCGCACCATCAGCCATGTATCTTATATCATGCTGTCTCAGTCCTGCCGGGTGCACATGGTATCCACCCACGCTGCTGCTGCTACCTTCGTAGTCTTGGGACGTTGGTTGAAGATACTCTACCGACTCAAAAGGTGCCGGGATTTCTTCAATGATCCTCTGCTGGCCGTTTGGAAGGATCTCAACATATCGCTTCGGTACATAACCATTCAGCTGATATTCATGTTCAGAAGGCACTGGCTCTCTTCTATATGCGTGATACTGGCTTGGAGGAAGATCTGAGTCCCTGTGGGCTTCATATCCATACCGAGGGTAAAGGGCATTCGTCTCTGGCAGCAGCTGCCGATCATAATTACTGCCACGAGTAGCGTGCTTATCATCGCCTACCACGGAAGTTCGCAGTGATGGACTTTGTGCTCCATCAAACAGCTCCACTGGAGATTCTGTACGTGAATGACTCTGACCAGGCAGTCTTCCAGGAGGTGTCCGACGCCTGCTGCTTGAGTCGTAGCGAATGCTGCTACCTTCGACGTCACGGATTCCGGTCGGAGTGCCCATATGTGATCTGCTACCTCTCTCAGTATAGCGAGTAGAAGACCTATGTCGTTGAGGGCTATGCACGCCAAAAACACTTCGCCTTGGTGTGTTTCCCGTTGAGTGGACTTGACCAATGGAATCAAAATTTTGAAAGAAGCGTTCTACCACATTCAATGGCTCTGGAGATTGTGGGCTGACAGGCCGGCTTTGCCCCTTGACATGGCTGGAATCAGCCCGTTGAATTCCGGCAAGGTCTTCTGCAGGTACCCTTCCATCCCCATGTATTTTGTTTCCAGGCGCTGGGGAGAATTCTCTCTTCTGTGGTGGTGATTTCGAGTCATGCGAGTCCTGATGCCCTGGACGCCCTCTCGGCGTGAGGAGCTCATTTTGTTCGTACTCGTAGACTCTCCACCCACTATGAGGATCGCTGGTGTAGTTTGTTCCGTGCAAGACATGAGGTGGTGGCTCTACATATACAATTCCAGGCAGCGGGCGAAACTCTCTGCGTCGGTGGGTGTCATCGTTTATCTTGTAAGCTGGATAGCCTTTCTCAGTTTGTCTGTTAAATCGCTCATGAGGTTGCCTAGATGGCTGAGACTCGGTCGAAAGATAACGTTGGGGGGATATTTCACGGACTATTCTCCGCTCAGGTTCTTGATATTCAAGGGCGTGGCCATAGAGAGCAGGGGCCTTCCTGGATGGTCCGAGGATGTCAAGCGGGATAGGTTCGATGGGAGGCAGAGGATGCGGGAAATAAAGAGGCAGGGCCGTCGCTATCACCTCAAGCTTTTGCAGGTTCATACCAGGAGCGTGGATCAAATCGCGGATGGCATTCTCATGTGGCAATTCGATCATGTCGAACTTCCAGTCCATACATGGAGGAGCCACACTTGACACGGACATCGGTTGTCCAAAACCGCGCGAAGGACTGCGAGCATCAGGCTCGAGATGAGTCTTCTGGAAATGATCAAGAAGCTCCGGTACGACATATCTTGAGGAATTCTGGCTCAGATAATTGTGGCCAGATTCCTTACCGAATGTGCCGAATTTAAGACATGACTTACACTGAAGATTGGCAAGAAATCGGATCTGCCTCAATGCAGGTTTATGACTGATGCAATCTGCAAACATGGACAATGGTACCTCATTTGCAAATCGTTGCGAAAGCCTCATGATTACCTGATGTATGATGACGTAGAGGCGAACGCTATCAGGCAGCCCATAGATCTGATCCGTGGCAGCCCAGACATCAAGGGCAGCAGAGATAAGCGCATCGCTTTGCGTGGCATAGAGACCACTTGGCTGTCCACGAGCTGGGTGCATTGGTGACGTCCAGCTTGGTCCAGATGTTAGAAAGTAGGGGGGTGAAGCGATGTATTGAGAACTTGTGGTTTGTGAGCCGAACATGGGGCGATGACTAGCTTCTTGATTCCAAATAGTATCAGGAGTCGGATGAAATGGTGGCTCTGCGGGCCATTCTGCCTTCCAGTGCACTACAGCATTGCCATGGCTGAGCGCGCTGGTGTGCTTTGCAGCGTAATGTTGGATGACAGCATCGAAGGAGAAGCGTTTGGTACCAGTATCGCATGCGCTACAAAGGAAGATCTCACGGCTGAAGTGTTCGGTATGCGGGCGAATTGCTTCCTGGAAGATCCATCTCATATCTTCAAGCTTTAGCTTTCTAGTTTGGTCAGGAAGCGAATCCGGGGGCAAGACAATTTGTTTGGCTTCAATAGCCTGTTCCTCTTCCATGAGTGTCTCATAAAAGCGGCGACGGATATGTACCAGAGCATCAGCAGCAAATTTGCAGACAGTCGCTTTGGTGATCGACTTTCCCTCAGCCCAGATGGAAGATATGTACTCATCAGCATATGTTTTGATCTTTTCTCGAGGCGATCTTTTAATTTCCTCCCACAACTGATCAGCGTCCAGTTCTGCGAGGGGATGGCGATCTGTCTTTGACAGTTGGATCAACGATGCATCGTCAGGTGTGGAGATCATTATCTGATTCTTGGCCTCCTCCTGCTTGGCAGCTGGCAGTTGGGCAAGCAGCCGGGGTTTGAGAGCTTCCCAAGCATTGTCATTGAGTGGTATTGGTATCTGCACGGCGGCATTGAAGGCGTCCATGAAGGTCAGCGTTGAGGGTTTGATGGGAGGTTCCAAATCTAGGCATCTCCGTTCAATCTCAGACCGTCGCTCGGCCTTCAGTTTGATAACCTCTTGGAAACTTTTCTCCGGCTTGCGGTGATATGTCGGGGCAGTCCCTGTTTGGCTTCCAACAGACATAGGGGAGAACGAGCCTAATGGGAACTGTCTGCGGTGGGGAGATTGGTGGCTGGCGAGCAAGTTCAAGGATTGGAAAGGAATATGTGAAGGCGTTGAGGATCCAAGGGCAGGAGCTGCATGGACAAATCAGTTCGTCCAGTACATCGCGTAGGTGAACAGGTCATGGACTTACCCAGCTGACCCCCAAGGTACTGGGGAGTTGACACAGAAAACGGATTTGGCGAATAAATGGAACCTTGAGCAGAATGAACGGCACTTGAATTCAGGGAATGAGCCGGAGAGGCTGTTGAGGATGTTGACTCGAGCACGTCCATTCGTCGAGGGGCTGTAGAGTCAAGTGAAGCTTGGGAAATTACAGTAGCTTCCCATTGCTCGAACCGAGCGGCATCAGCCATCTGCGACTGGCCACGATTATCGAGTCCTCTATACCATTCAGCCAAGGCTCCTTCTCCGAGAGAGCGCACTTGGTCCAAGGTAGATTCCAGCGCCTGAATCTGTGTGCGGAAATAGTATTTCGTTAGCGAAATATTTGGTGGACACGCATTGTGACGGAGGGATGTTGAAGTCACATAGTTGAATGAGGAGGTGAAGCCAGCGAAAGGCAGACCAGGTATCAGCACGGAGGAATTGGAAAGAAACAATTCTGTGTCCTGTAATGCGTTAGTGAGATCCACCACCTGCTCCACGGGACTCGACCTTGAGTAGGCGACTTTTCAGGCAATTTGCACACGAGCGGACACGAAATGGCCAAATTGGCCGCACTCCCTCTGGGCCTGGACCAGAAAGCCACGGAGAATTGGCATGTATGGCGGGGTTTAGTTTCGGTTTCTTGCCACAGAATTGGCACCTTCTGCCTCGGATGAGTCTCCACATCTCTAGTTCCGTCATGTCCTGCATTGGTCGGGGTATGTTGGGGGAGAAGGCTCTCCTAGACGTGGCCCATATATCATTCTGTGACCGCAAACGAAGCCGCCCAGTGTGGGAGCACGGTGGTAGAGCCTTTTGAGGGTCAAGAAGAAGGCGAGTTGTATGGCTGACGGACAAGAGACGGCCAAGAGATAGTGGATCGAGAAAAGAAAAGACATGCTGCAACACTTCGACAGGAAGAATTGTAGCAGGGCGGGCCCGGAGTTCTGGAGATGAGCCATCGTGGTCGAGGCGGGACTTCTTGGACAATAAGTCGGGTTGCGGCTCATCTGCCAGGCTCGGCTCCTCAACAGGCTGTTTGATGGTCGGAGATGCATCATTCCCTCGAGGGTCTTGGTCATGGTCCAGGGGGATCCCTTCCGCTCTCTTGCGCTTTCCTAGAACGCCTTGTTGAATGCCGATGGGCATAGGTGGCGGGTCTGGCAGATCTGGCAGGTCCATTTCCGAAAGTACGACGAGCGGCCCAAGAAAATGGAATGATAACAAAGGAAAGGCTGGATGAAGCACAGCAATCTGTTGCACAGGGCTAGTATTGCTGTGGCTTCATCTTGACATCAATCAACGTCGCTAAAGAACTGGAGAAGTGAAAGTGCGATGGAATTGCATCCGTCGGATGCAATTCACAGCGGGCAAACTGCTTGTGGCCTTAGATCCTGGAGCAGCCGGCGTGATACTCCTTAAGAGTGCCTGGATATATCGACCTGGGGGGATGTATGGTCAGCGCAGGAGGGCGACAAGGTCACCTAGGTGGAATGGAGAGTGTATAAGCTAAACAATGTCGCATTTGGCAGGGACGGGTGGCATACAAAGGGGAAGTTAGCCGACGCCGCTGACGACATATGCTTGGCAGGTGCCAGGCTGTGTAGATTTCTTAGGTCCAATGCTCACCAAGACGGTGGCAGCGGGTATACAGCAGCAACAACAGTAATAACCCGCGTCAGATCAGCTATCCCCTTGAGACAGTCTCGCCAGGCTGTCTCCTGCTGAGCCCTCGCTGCCACCCTGCTGCCCCGGACAAACCCTGCCCACGTCGATTCCCGAAGTCCTTGTGTTGACATCAACATGGCCTCTCTGAACCTCTCCACCCACGGGGGCCCCATCTCGAAGAGCTATCAAACAGTTATCGATGCCCCACTACCTTCAGGACCCGATGCTGTCTCTCCTACATATGGCCAATGGGCTGTCTTCTCCGTTTCGGCCCCCCTGGCCAACGCTTTTCAAGACAGCGGCAACAAAGAGAGTGTGCTAAAGGTCCAGAGTACTGGCAAAGGCGAACTGGCAGACCTGGTGGAGGAGTTCAGTGACGGGAGGATACAATACGCATTTGTCAAGATTCGAGACTCCAACACAGGGCTGCCCAAGAGTGCGCTAATCGCCTGGTGTGGAGAGGGCGTTCCTGAGCGAACGAAAGGATACTTTACCAGCCACACTGCGGCAGTTGCCAAGCTGCTGCATGGCTACCATGTCCAGATCACCGCACGATCCGATCGCGACCTTAGCCCCGACAGCATCGTCCAGAAGGTTGCTGACGCCTCAGGATCCAAGTACTCGAGCAGTAGCTCCGCCCCGCCGCCAGTTGCTGCGGCCACCAAGCCGGCTGTTGCATCCAAGGCCGTCTTCACCGCAACTCAGAGCAGCTCAATTGGCAGCGGTTTCAACCCTCTGGCACGCTCAACAGCACCAGGAGCAAAGCGAGATCCCAATGTCGACGAGGATGGCTGGGGTGCCGATGCCCCTCCAGTTACACGCACCCAGCTGGAAAAGGTGGAGCCAGCATACAAGCCAACAAAGGTAGACATGCGTGCGTTAACATCACAGAAGCCTGCAGCTGTAGCAGACAATGATGACCGCCCGAGTGTGGTCAAGGGTGCCTACCAGCCAGTGGGTAAAGTTGATATTGCTGAAATCAGAAGAAAGGCAAGAGAGGCTGGCGAGCTCAAAGACGACCGGCCTGAGACAGTCAAGGGCTCTTACGAACCGGTAGGCAAGGTTGATATCGGTGCCATCCGTGCTCGTGCTCAGAAGGGGGATGATGTTGGAAGCCAATCGCAACTCCAGCAACCTGTCTCTTCCACCAATGAAGCGACTGAGCCGCCAACACTGTCCCTGGCCGATAGATCTGCTGCCTTTTCCCACCGACCGGAGAGATTGACAAGCCTCCCTAAGCCCAAGGTGGCCCAGAAATTCGGAGTTGCTTCCACTTTCACAGGCACAAAACCACTACAAGGCGGGTTCGAGCCTAAGCCAGCCGTTGCTGCGCCCATAGGTGCACCCACTCGGAGCTTTGCTGACTCAGCCGGCAAGACGCCAGCTCAACTCTGGGCGGAGAAGAAAGCCCGGGAGCGAGCAGTGAGTGGGTCTGACAACACCATTGCCGCGCCGGCTATCACATCACCCCTTCAGGCCCATACAAGTGGCGGCGGCCAGTGGGAAAGCGGCTATACGGGCAAGAAGTGGGCTCCGGTTCAAACTACACGCACTGGTCAATCGCAGACGAGCAGCCTTGGACACCAGCCTACTGGTGAGCCACCTGCTGGTGAGCAAGAAGAGGCTCCTGCATCTCCTGCTGGTGGTATTAGTGCCATACGCGACCGGTTCGGTGGTGCTCCCCCAATGGGTGCCCCATCTCCATCTTTCGACCGAGCACCACCACCAGCGCCAGAACCAGAAGCTGCCACAAAGCCCAATCGCGGGATACCTATCCCGGGCCTTACTACCACACAGGAACCTGAAGCGACTTCACTACCGAATGAACCTCAAAGTCCCGTGCCTTCCACAGGAGTGGAGTCGCCAATTCGAGTTGCTGTACCCATCCGACGAGAGGCTGACGAGAGGGAGAGTGAAGACGAAGGACCACCTGCACAACGTCCTGCACTCCCAGTTGGATCTGTGCAGCGGTCCCTGCCTCCGCCCGAACCACAAGCACGCGAGCCAGAGGCAAGCACTGATATTGCTCGAGGTGCTGCGATTGTTGCGACCTCCAGCGCACTAGCAGCTGCGCCGGCAGTTGCCCTTGCAAACTCCAGCGCAAAAGCACGCGCAGAGTACGACTATGAGGCTGCTGAGGATAATGAAGTTTCCCTGCGTGAAGGTATGCTGTGGGAACTAGCACTCCGTATATCAGGCGAACTAATCAGGTCGACAGGTGAAATAGTTACCGATATCCAGAAGGTCGATCCGGACTGGTGGTTGGTGAAGAACGAAGCCGGAGAAGTAAGACTCAAAAGTTCAGATTGATCTTAATTCTGGTCACACGCTGACTGCAGCAGACTGGCTTGGTGCCAAGTAACTATTTGCAGGAGCTGGGGGATGACCCAGCCAGCAGTGGTACTGATCATCCTGCTCCGGCTCCGGCTCCGGCTCCAGCTGCCGACACCAAGGCTGAAGCAAGAGGCCCCTCGGCCACTGCGCTCTACGACTACGAGGCCGGTGAAGACAATGAGCTGTCATTTCCTGAAAATGCAGTTATCACGAACATCGTAAGTTTATGCTACTCCAGCAAATGGGTAGTACAGTACTAAGTCCATTCCACAGAGTTTCCCTGACGAAGACTGGTGGCATGGTGAGTATGGGGGCCGGGCTGGTTTATTCCCGGCCAACTATACAAAGCTGCATGAGTAAGTGTAGCTGGGGTTAATAGATGCAGCGGTTATGAGTCACAAGCATGTAGGCGGCCGTTTCTCGCAGCCGATGATACCATAGTTGGTAAATTCTGGTACAGCGATAGCAAGACTCCTACCATGCTTTATTAGATGCACTGTTGATAGGCACACGAGTTGGCCTCAATCTGGTTTAGGCTGGGAAGCTTGATTAGCACACAGAAAATTTTAGATGCTGCATCATGTTAAACGTCACTGTCACCGGATGATCTACCACACTGAAAATTTTTTGCCAGAGGCTATGCAGAATGTACAGGAATTGTGAGTCTTATTAGCGGGTCAAGGTAGATGGTGGCGTTGTCATAGAGGACAGGCTTAAGCACTGCGGTAACTTAGTCCACGCGATCAGCACATGTGGGTGTAAGATTGCTACTTCCCACGACGCCCTTCGCCGTACTTTCTTCCTCAACCCGACCCAGGACTTTTTTCACCCTCGTCGACCCGGTGCACAGGCTCTAAAGACAGGTCCGGGATCTCTCTGGTGAGGGCGCTGGCCGCAATGGCGCCTGCCTCACCTTGCTTGCACCGAGCCAGCTCGGCTTTGGTTCGCCAAACCCGTGTGTGCATTGTACAGCCTGGTCGCTCCTTCACCTCGCGGGTGAGGCCTGTTATCGCCCACCGGAAGCTTCCGACTCAGAAGCCTCCTGTCTGGCAACAGCCCAAGTATTTATCCCGCTCTGCTTGCCGACCTGCGCTTGCCCAGGAAGCCCCCCGTCCAGAGGCCTACCTTGAGAGTGGAGTGATCGAGCCAGGGAAAAACTTGGTCGATGTAAAGAAGGTGCTTGTCATTGGAAGTGGTGGGCTTAGCATCGGCCAGGCTGGTGAATTTGACTATTCAGGTACGGAAACACGGAGACTGTTGGCCTGGCCTTCATCTCGCTCGCCTGCTTGAGACGGTCGACTGACTCCAATTGCATAGGCACTCAAGCGCTCAAGGCCCTGAAAGAGGCCGGTGTGACCTCTATCCTGGTGAACCCCAATATTGCCACTATCCAGACCGACCACAAACTTGCGGACGAGGTCTACTACCTCCCTGTCACTCCCGAATATGTCACCTACGTGATTGAGCGAGAGAGGCCAGACGGCGTTCTGCTCACCTTCGGTGGCCAGACTGGTCTCAATCTTGGTGTCAAAATGAATAATATGGGCATCTTTGAGAGGTACGGTGTCAAGGTTCTGGGCACCAGCATCAAGACCTTGGAGACCTCAGAAGATCGGGACTTGTTTGCCAAAGCCTTGCAAGAGATCAACATCCCCATTGCCGAGTCCATTGCTGTTGGCTCTGTTGATGAGGCTCTGGATGCTGCTGAACAGGTTGGCTATCCCATCATTGTCCGTTCTGCCTATGCCCTCGGTGGCCTTGGATCTGGCTTTGCGAACAACCGAGAGGAGCTGTCCAACTTGGCCTCTCGATCTCTGTCACTATCTCCCCAAATCTTGGTCGAAAAGTCCCTCAAAGGCTGGAAGGAGGTCGAGTATGAGGTTGTTCGAGACGCCGACAACAATTGTATCACCGTTTGTAACATGGAGAACTTTGACCCTCTTGGCATCCATACCGGTGACAGCATTGTTGTCGCTCCCAGCCAGACCCTAAGCGACGAGGAGTATCACATGCTACGCACCGCCGCTATCAAGATTGTCCGTCATTTGGGTGTGGTGGGAGAGTGTAATGTCCAGTACGCTCTTCAGCCCGACGGCCTTGATTATAGAGTCATCGAAGTCAATGCTCGTCTCTCGCGGTCCTCAGCCCTGGCCTCCAAAGCAACCGGCTATCCTCTTGCCTATACTGCGGCCAAGATTGGTTTGGGCCATACTCTTCCTGAGCTGCCGAACGCTGTCACCAAGACCACGACAGCAAACTTTGAGCCATCGCTCGACTATATCGTCACCAAAATCCCTCGTTGGGATTTGTCCAAATTCCAACACGTCAAGCGCGACATCGGCTCTGCCATGAAGTCTGTCGGCGAGGTCATGGCCATTGGCCGCACCTTCGAAGAGTCCTTCCAGAAGGCCATTCGCCAAGTTGATCCTCGCTTTATCGGCTTCCAGGGTGACAAGTTTGATGATCTGGATGAAGTGTTACAAAACCCAACTGACCGTCGATGGCTAGCTGTTGGTGAGGCAATGATCAACCATGGCTACTCTGTTGACAAACTCCATGATCTCACCAAAATTGATAAATGGTTCTTGTATAAGCTTCAGAATTTGAAGAACACCATTGATCAGCTCAAAGACATTGGCTCCCTCGCTGGCATCAAACATGATCTCATGCTCAAGGCCAAGAAACAAGGATTTTCCGACAAGCAGATTGCCATTTATGTTGGCTCCACCGAAACGGAAGTCCGAGCTCGTCGCTTGCGATTTGGGATCCGGCCCTGGGTCAAGAAGATCGATACTTTGGCTGCTGAGTTCCCAGCTGATACAAACTATCTCTACACCACCTACAATGCAACTTCACACGACCTCACTTTCGACGACCACGGCACCATCGTCTTGGGATCTGGTGTATACCGCATTGGCTCCTCTGTCGAGTTTGATTGGTGCGCCGTGAATGCAACACTCTCCCTGAACAACCTTGGAAAGAAGACGGTTATGATCAATGTAAGTTGCCCTAGTTACCCTTTTTCCTTGTTATGTAGCTTCCCGAGTGTATTCCCAACAGACACGGCACTCTTGTAGAAGGACAACACTGGATCTGCTTCCGGACGGCAGCACTGGATATGCTCGCGAGGACACTGAGGAAGAACAATACGCTTTCGCGTCCCACCTCATTCACCCTTTCCCTTCTAACCCATTCAACTCCTGGAGCGGATCCTTCCAGCAGGCCTCACTCAGGCAACGGTGACTATGGCAACAGTCATTACCAGGCAACCATCACTGCCAAGCAGAAGGCCACAGTCATTAGCGAGGCAGCCATCTCCTCCAACCTCTCTTCTTTCCCAAGTACCCTCCACCAGCCCTCATGGAAAATGGATTGCTCCACCTGTACCTTTCGATGTGCAGCAGTCTTCTCAGCCTTCTGAGCATCCAACCCTTGTCAGCGACTAGTAGCAACCTTCTGTATATCTAGCTACGCTTATCGAAAGACTATAGTCTTGTTGATATACAGCAGCTATCTTAGCAGACAGCGGCCCTTGTTGATGCTAAGGAACTCTTATCAACAGGGTGGAACTCTTCTTGGCAGACAGCGCCTTCCTTCTGGGCAGACACCACTGTTCTCTCAACTCAGAGCACCTTCCTTCTCAGCGGACAGCACCTTCCTTTGCGATGGCCAGACTCAGCAATTCCCCTCTTCTCCCTCGCAGAACTTTTCCTCTTTTTTTCCTCATCTCAACAGTCGCTTCTTTTCGATCATCTGGAAGCATACCAACTACTCTTTCTATTTCTGCTGCTATGTCATCAACAGACTCAACCCTCTTCAAGCTCGTCTTGTCCACGACTTGTCAGTGCTTGGGTGAAACCTCTCTCACTGACAAGAATACTTACTTTGCTCGGTTCTTTGAGGGTGATGAAGAGCTAGAGGCTGTTGCTGCTACTGCCCTGGTTTTTGCTCCTGGCATGCTTGATTTCCTGCAATCTCCCTCCCCACCCGCCCTCGAGTTCTTCAAGAGCCTGCCTACTGATGCATCCTCTTCTTGGAGCATCTACGCCGTCCTCCTCGGGAAGCCTTGCTGTCAGCAGAAGCTCTATATTCGCTCTGGATGCCATTCATTACACTCCTGGAGTGGCCTGGGTCTCCATGGGCTCAATCACTAACTTGCACTTCTCCCGGAATACCGGACCTTTGAACATGTTTTTACACCATATATTCACATCCAACGCACATACCTATATTCTCACGACATACCTATATTCTCACGACATACCTCTATTCTCACGACATACCTATATTCTCACGACATGCCTATATTCTCACGACATACCTATACTTGCGAAATGCCTGAAAGAAGGCATCTGTGGGCCGTTCAAGCTCACAGAAGAGCAGCTGAGGCCCTAGCCATTGAAAGGGAGAAGAAGCGTCTGGTAGTGAAGGCCAGGAATGCTGCGAACCATCGTCGGAAGCAGATGGTTGTCAATCATGAAGACTACATCCGCAAGTCAACTGAGCCAGTCTACAGATCCCGGGCCAACCACCCCGGCCGGGATGCTAAGCATGATAGAAGACGTCGAGGGGACGCATACCGCGAGAAGAAGGACTATTGTGCACGGTGTGACCTCAGCTTCGGCACCAAGGGGAGCCTGGAGGACCACCTCAAGCGGCCAAAACACATCCGGAAGCAATTTGAGGAGGACAACCCCTTTCGCTGCCGGCCATGCAACCTCGGCTTCCACAACCAGAGCAACCTGACCCGCCACGAGAAGTCCGACCGCCACCGGAAGGCCGTCGCTGCTGCCAAGTCTTCTTCACCTTCGGCATCTTCATCTCCTACATCGTCACCTTCAGCATCTTCACCTCTGACGCATTCACGACTGGCACCTTCACGACTGGCACCTTCACCTCAAGTAGATCGTGCCAAGGTCACTCACTACTTCAGCCGCGCTTAGGCTCAACCGCATTCACCTCGACCTACTGCACCTCCTGGATGGAATCCCCCGCAAACTGTCACTGCTTCCCTGTCTCGGAACCGGACCGGACACTCGGATCCTGGCCCCTTTTTCCCTTTCCTTCCCTCTTCTTCTTTTCTCTCCATTGTACCTCTGGTTATCGTTTTTTCTTTCCACTCTCGTACTAACTTACTTTGAAAAGTACAACC
This sequence comes from Chaetothyriales sp. CBS 135597, assembly GCA_003709825.1. Taxonomy (NCBI): domain Eukaryota; kingdom Fungi; phylum Ascomycota; class Eurotiomycetes; order Chaetothyriales; species Chaetothyriales sp. CBS 135597. Next base: position 58,042 of record QQXN01000014.1, on the reverse strand, counting down.
CGGAAACCGCGTCCACTGATACTGAAATTGCTGACCGGCTCTATTTTGAAGAGCTGTCGTACGAGCGGGTGATGGATATTTACGAGCTGGAGGGGGCGGCGGGGGTGGTGGTGAGTGTGGGCGGGCAGCTCCCGCAGAACATTGCGCTCCGGTTGCAGGAGGAGGGTGGTGCCAAAGTACTGGGCACTGATCCGAAAGACATCGATAAGGCGGAAGATCGACACAAATTTTCGCAAATCCTGGATTCGATTGGAGTGGACCAGCCTGCATGGAAGGAACTCACATCTGTTGATGAGGCATACAAATTTGCCCAAGACGTTGGGTACCCTGTTCTCGTTCGGCCATCCTATGTCCTTTCTGGTGCTGCCATGTCTGTGATCAGCTCCAAGGAGGAACTCAAGGAGAAACTTGAGTCTGCGTCTGCTGTGTCTCCGGACCACCCTGTCGTCATCACCAAGTTCATTGAAGGTGCACAAGAGATTGATGTGGATGCTGTGGCCGCTAACGGCAAGCTCATTCTACACGCTGTGTCTGAGCATATTGAGCCGGCCGGTGTACACTCTGGCGATGCCACTCTCGTTCTTCCCCCGGTTAATCTGCCTGAGTCTGTTATCGATCGCGTCAAAGAGATTGCCGAAAAGGTAGCCAAGGCATGGCAAATCACTGGTCCTTTCAATATGCAAATCATCAAGGTCGATCAGGCTGATCAGCCAGAACCCGCCTTGAAGGTGATTGAATGCAATCTGCGCGCGTCACGCTCCTTCCCGTTCGTCAGCAAGGTTCTTGGAACAAACTTCATCGACATCGCCACCAAAGCGCTTGCCAACACTGACGTGCCAGAGCCGCAAGACCTGATGAAGGAGAAGCTGGACTATGTAGCTACCAAAGTCCCCCAGTTCTCGTGGACGCGCCTAGCTGGAGCCGATCCATTCCTTGGTGTTGAGATGAGCAGCACTGGAGAAATTGCCTGCTTCGGCAAAGATCTTGTTGAGGCATACTGGGCCAGTCTGCAGTCCACCATGAACTTCAGACTGCCAGAGCCAGGAGAGGGAATCCTACTTGGCGGTAGCACCGAGTTGCCCGAGCTTCCCAAGATTGTTGACTACCTCGAACCGCTCGGCTACAAGTTTTATGCAGCCAACGCAGATCTGGCTGCGCACTTGAGGTCGAATACAGCTAAGAATGTTGATGTCCAGGTGCTCGACTTCCCCAAAACTGACAAGAATGCCCTGCGCAAGGTATTTGAGAATTCCAACATCAAAGGTGTGTTCAACATTGCCAAGACTCGGGGGAAGACCTTGCTTGACGAAGATTATGTCATGAGGAGGAATGCTGTCGACTTCGGGGTACCGCTATTCATGGAAGGAAAGGTATGCATCAAGTTTCTCTGACCCTGTTCTACTGCTCTAACGTTTCCTTAGACCGCTGTTCTATTTGCTCAATGCATGAACGAGAAGCTCCCACGAGAAGAAGGCACTCCATCAGAGGTCAAGTCATGGAGCGAGTTTGTTGGTGGCAAGATGATGTAGAATGGAGAACTAGAGTGTCGGATTCTAAGTTTGACGCCTCGTGCCTGGCCGGAAGGGTGCCCTGCCCTTTGAATGACTGACTTGGACTTCCAGCTAAATGAAGCTAGCTAGGCCTGGGCACGATGGCGCGTGGAGGTTGCGAAAGGTGGAGGGTGAGAAGTAATTACTAGCTTGGGTCTATGTGCCTGGATGACTTGCTAGTAGGTTTACTTAAAAATTGTTGTCTTTCGTTGCGAATAAATCCAAGTTTGATATCATCAATGATCCTGCCAGTACATTATGTCAACTCGCCTTGCTCGAAGGCGTCTACGGCCACATAATGATCCAAAAGATATTTAAAGCGAAGAGTTATTTGTTTTCCCGTTCATGCAGTTGCCGTAGGAAACACATCGAGAGGGATAAGGAGGTGGGTGTATATGACAATGGATGGTTGCAGAACTTTGGATATTATAACTTGATAACAAAATCATCACTATATACTCATTGAAGAATGCATGCATGAAGAACACGGTGGATAGACTTCATCTCTGAACTCTTCTTGCACGGGCTATGCTCTGGCTCCTGGCTCCCATCCTGCCTAGAGCCAACTCTTCCAGGGTCTTGTTTCTCCCCACAGTAGTCCATCCACTTCCTTTCTCCCTCTTCTCCTGCACGTCCGGGATCATGAAATGGGTGATGACGGCTCCGACCAGCATAACGACGGCAAATACGATGATGATTGTGCCGTAGCGCTTGGATGAGTGGTGGCTCGTCGAGCTGGATCCGAATTTGTAATAGGCGGAGAAAACCTGTACCAGGATGGATCCGAGCTTGCCAGCACCTGCACTAATGCCGTGGCAGCTCGAGCGGAAGCGAGTGGGGAAGGCCTCGGCAGATAGTATGTAGGTGGTAGCATTGGGTCCGAAATTGAAGGCGGTCTGGGCGATGATGTACATTGCAATGATTCCTGGACCACCCGAGATAGGGAGTGCGATGAAGATAGAGCCAAGGATGACAAAGATGATTGCGAGGACGCAGAAGCCGACTTTTTGCAGAGTGACTCTGTTGACACGACTGGCGAAGATGATCATAATTACCATGCCCAAGAAGGAGCCAACATTCAGGATGACGAGGGCGTGCACACTAGTGGCCATGAACTGTTGGTAAATGCTCTTTGTGCCCGTATCATCAATCTGCCAGGGCGGGTGGGAAGTGTCAGAGGAGAGGCGCAAGTTGCCCCAGGTTTTGCTCAGGAACTGCGGCGAAGAGAGTCCAATTCCATAGAAACTAAAGTCCAAAAGAAGCCAGGTAGAGGCGGTGCCAAAGAGGGTCCTCCAGTTGCCCTCATGCCAAAAGTATTGAGTGATATCTTCCCGAGACAGCTGCCACTTTGAGTTCAACGTGACAGGAGGAGTTCCTGTGGATATCCACTGACTGGAATCCGGCATCATGGGAGCAGGGAGAATGACGTCGTCAAGGTTGTGGCTTGCTGCTGATGGTATAGATTCCCATGTCGCTGCCGATTCCAGCTCGGTACTGTTTCCATCCCCGTCTCCACCAAATAGGGGGGTGGCATCGAATTCTGCCTTGATCGGATCGTCCTCAATCTCGAGCAAGAAACGTGGAGTCTCGGGAATGGCAAAGCGGAAGGCAACGGCGAGCACGCCGGGTACAACGCCGAGTCCAATAACCCACCTCCACATAACATCAACGGTGCGAGGTAGGTTGTCCTCTCCTTGGCTTTGAGAGGCTGCCACGACAATCAAGGAGACGATATTGCCGGCAATCTGTCCAAGTGGCTGCATAAAAAAGACGGATGCCATCATCCGAGGCCGATGCTTTGTTGGCGCGAGCTCTGCTGTTCTGTCGTCACGGTCAGCGCATTACTTACACGGCATGAAAGTGGTGGGCAGCTGGCGGCGGCATCGTTGCCAGTGCAAGCAAACAAACATACATGACAGCGCTTAGGGGATAATCCGCTCCCACACCAATTCCGACAATCACTCTCCAGAAGGTGATCCAAGCAAAGACGTTCATGCTGCCGTCCACCCCAGTGGAGCACATTACCACTCCCAAAGTTGCGGCGATGAGAAGCACGAGTTCGACGCCATACATTTTCTTCCTGCCATGCTTATCGGCGAGTATACCGAAGAAAACCTGGCCAAAGAGTGTTCCGGCAAGGGTGGCGATATTGATGTATGTCACCCTTCGACCCGAAGTTTCAGTCGGCCAGTAGACATATGACAGCATGGGCAGAGCGATATTGCTGGCGAAAAGGGTGTATCCATCCAAGAAGAAGCCGATTCCAGCAACCAGGACCACGATCCATTGGAAAGGCTGGCGATCAATGGTCGCATATATCTGCTGAGCGCGAACTACCCGATCTTGTTCATGTTCGAATTCGCGCACCCGATCGGTTTTGTAAAGGCGGCGCACTCTTCCCTTGGCCATGCTTTTCTGCTGGGGACTAAGGAGGCAAGAAGAGAGGCATTACTGAACATATCATGGTCTCGTTAACAAGGCGACTTGAGAAAAAGGCGCACACACGCACTAGGCTGAGAATCCATCACGAGGATGTTGCTTCAAGTACGGGTTTCTGGCAGGGGTCACCGCCTCCCGACCCCCATTAGGAGGTAAAAGTTCGTCGTCGCCTAACTAGTTGGTGGGGTAAACGGCCATTGTGCCATTGCGGCCCATGTTTTGTTGACACGTGCAGGGAGCATTGGCCACCTGTGATTGACGTAATGAATTGGTTTGAAATTGCCTACTCCTTGCGAAGCAGAAGTGTTACACTATTATCTGCAGATAAGAAAGCCAGTCGCCATGATAAAAGTGGTGATTAAAAAGCAAATGGGTATCCAAGTCTATCAAACGGTCAAACAGTCGTCGGTCTTTGGTCGTCGGTCGTCGGTGGTCGGTCACCGGAGCAGCCTCAACTCAGTGGTCCACAGCCTGCTCGCAGTATATTACAAAAGACCATCTGGTCATGCTCATCTAAAAACTGTATCGTCAACGTCTTCAATATGGTCGTGAGATCTGTGCTGTTACCCAGTTTGAGAGTGACGGGTTTGTTGGCCTTTTTCCCAGGATCAAATTGGTCGATGCTGTCCAGAGGCACCGACACGTACTTCTTGGCCTCTTTCCGTTGAGAGTTGGCAAAGAACAAGATGATCTGGCGCCCGCTCCTGCTCCGTAGGACTCGTAAATTCTGGCTGATGCATTCCTCGCCTCGTCCCTTGGACTTTGCCTGCGCAATGCCGGCCACGAAGAGGACGGACTGCGACAGGATTGCTTCCTGCAGCCGGATACAATCCTCCCATTTCTCAAATGTATAGTCTGGTTTGGCCTGAAACAACGTTCCAACCGTCTGAACAGTCTGCTCTTCAAGAAAAGAAACTCTGAAGGTGGAAGATTGTGTCGGTACATACGGCCGCTCCAGGTGTGGAATGGGCAGCCTGGTGTTTGGGAATGAATGGATGAGAGAAGTCTCAAATTTATCGGGATCACTCAACTCAAGACAACGCAGGTTGCCGGCCGCGTCCTTGCGCACATCAACTCGAGCAAATTTGAGCTTGAACACGCTGGAGCCTTTGGCGAAGGACACGGCTATGGGGGGGTTGAAGAGCAGCGTATTGGAGAATTCGCTGCGTTGCGGCTTGAGATGACTCGAAGGTGGTGTTGTCCGCGGCGTCGACAGGGTCGGAGAGAGAGATGGATCCCAGAAGGAGATGCCTGCGCCTTCCTCGGTGCGACTGTCCAGTGTCGATACGCTGTTTTGTCGAGGGGATTGTTGCATTTGCCAGTCTGCAAAGTCGTAGAACTTGATCTGGCTCAAGCTTGACATGACGAACCAAGCCTAAAATCGGTGAACCGTCCATGTCGCAATCTGCATAAGTTAATGCTTTTAATGAAGCGCGAGGCATCCTACTGCTCAGTGAGAACCAAGAGACCAAGACGCAAGCCTAGTAGCACGTGGGCGGGAATTCGAATGTGATTTACTCAAATGCACCATAATATCCCACCACGCCATCCACCAAGACCCCAAGAGACCTATCGCACCCCTCTCCCCTCTCTTCGGCAGACGCCTACAGAAATTTTCTTCCAGATCGAGCTGGAAAAGCTAAGCGGCTGCTTCCAGAAGCAAAACTCGCAATAATATAAGTTAATAGTTCGTGAGCTTATTATGCGGTCGGTCTTATTGAGTTGATATCAACAGAGTGTGGAATCTTACTCTGCACAGCACCGACAGATCCTTCAGCTAACTAACCCTAACTGCCTGAGTTTTGTCCAATATCCTACAGCCGTACAAGGGCATGCTTGATAGATGACACCTCCCCTGCTCAACACTCTGATGTGGTCCCACAGGATTGGATCTGTTCTAGCCGATCAACTCACAGGTTAACCACGAGGATTCTTTGGCATTCCCTCCGAATGACTTTTTTTTTTAAAGACGCACAGGATAATCGGTTGTTTCGATCTTGTCAGGATACTTCAGGTCGTTCTGCTTCCTGACCTCATCCATGACCTCCATGATCACAATCGACTCTTCCAGGCTCTCGAATTTCCCTTCTTTCCGACCCTCCGTCAGAGCAAGAGCGGCCTCATCAGCCTCCCAAAACATTCCAAGCCCTTCGCCTTCCACACCCGGCTGTGGCCATTCTCTATCCTCAACGGTGCCATCGGTCAGGATGAGCCTGGTCTTGGTTGGTCTGTAGAGCGGAGGCCACACTTGCAGCTCCCCTTTGTCACCCTGGACCCGCACCGCAGGACCGGCTGTGCCTTTTCCATCAGTGTCTGAGCTGGCCCGGAGTGTTGTTGAAGCAATACCATGGGCATCACCTTCCTCTCGCGGAAATGTCAGCACTATTGTTGCCATCTCGTCAACACCAGTTTGTGGATACTTCTTGATTGAACCGAGAACCTTGGGAGGCTTGCGGCCCTCTGGTTGCGTTGTATACAACGTCTGGAAGACCCAGGTTAACGAGTAGATGCCGAGATCGAGAAGCGAGCCTCCAGCAAGGTCAGGATTGACCATCCGGTGCTTGCCGTCCGGCCAAGTCTTCTCAGGCTCCGTATTTACAGAAGTGTCTGCAAACACACGCTGTACATGACCAAGCCGGCCCGAGGTGATCAAGTCTCGCACGTAAATAGAGACGGGGAAATATCTCGTCCACACGGCTTCCATCAAGAACACCTTCTTCTCTTGGGCTTTCTCCACCAGCTTCTTTGCCTGCGCAGCATTGACGGTAAAAGCCTTCTCACACAGAACATTCTTCCCGGCTTCTAGGCAGAGCATAGAATCTTGGTAGTGGTGCGAGTGAGGAGTGGCAACGTAGATAATGTCAACGTCAGGGTCGTTGGCCAAGTCCTGATAATTGCCGTACGCTTTGGCATCTGAGGGCGCTCCAACTGTCTTTAGAAAGTCCTTGGCTCTGGTGACACCACTCGAGCTTGCAGCTGCAACTATGGCATGAACCACCTTATCGTTACCACGCGTCTTGGGGTCAACAAGGAGATCCAGGGTAAAGCTCTTGGCGATGCCCCCAGTCGCTGCTCACGTCAGTACCAGACAGGCACCAGCGGTTTTGACTGTACCTAGAATTCCCCATCGTATCGTCTGAGGCATACTGGATAAGCCAACCTTGACGTTGAACCTAACGGGATTGTGTGGTGGTAGAGTATTGAAAGTGACTTTTTTCTTGCACGCACAGATTTCGGTCGTAACTGCTTTCTTATATGTTTATAGATTTATTTCCCCGCGAAAATTTGACCGAGATGGGGCTGCTCGGCCTCCACACTGTCTTGACGAATGCTGGAGGTTCACTTTGATAGGTTTTGGTGAATACCGCTAAGTTTCTCGGCTTCTTTAGACCGCTAACTATTGTAGGTCTTCACTGTTGGAGCCGCAATCTACGCAATAGGAAAAGCACCTTGAGTACCCCAAAGAGCCAGGGCCAGGGCCAGGGCAGCGAACCCTCACAAGCTATCCAGTAGCCCGCTTGCTTGTCATGCCAGGTCTTACGCGTCCAAAAGTCCATTCTTATCGACGGCTTTCTCCATGACTTTCATACCAGCTGAGTGGCTAACAAGTTACCCTGGAGTATTACTCATTTATCCAGGAACAGCAAGGAAAGAGGTGATCTCCACGCCAAGGTGCGCTAGTCCTGAAGCGGCCCAGCTTCCGCCGCGCGCGCTTCGTAAGGTGCATCGACTCTGTTCATTCCAAACAACCAGTCCTTTTGTTCGACGACCCAGAGACACCTGTTGTCGCCGACGCTCGCTATACTGTACGTTGTCGTCCTTTTTGCGTTACACACACACTCTCTCTCCATACCGGCGCTTCTCTGAAAGCATGCTTCTCATACACTCGTCGCTTGCCCTTCCCCTCTACAGACCAGCCTCCTACCCTCGAGTGCCTTCTCTGTCCACCCCCTATCCTTCTGATCTCCATCCTCGAACTTCTTGATTGCAGTGACATTGCCGGTCCTGTTCAATCTTTATTCTTTTTTCAATATCAGACCAAAACCATTTACCATGTCTCTAACGTGCCATTTGTTTCTTTTTAGCTCAATTGCCCTGCACGCGCAAGTCGCCGAAGAGCCGGAGATTTTGAATCGAGGGTCAATAGGGCGGGTCATTCCTGCAGGGGCGCCAGACCTCTCAGGCTAGAACACGGCTCTGGTGCATCAGGACACTGGCTGGTCCCCAGCAGTCATGAATCCTTACGAAGCCTATGGCTCCCCCACGGATGAAAGGGCATCGTCGCGTTATCATGATGAAGACTCATATGACAGAACCGACTCCTACCGAAGGCGATCACCGCGTGCGTCTTGCTAGTCAACAGATCCTGGTTAATTTGCTGACATGGAGCAGTGCCCGATAGAAGAGACGACCGCCAGGGCGAACGAAGACGGCCTCCTCCACGTGATCGATCCAGATCTCCCATAGCTATCGATCGATACCAGCCTGGACGTGATCGGACGCAGCGTGATCGTGATGACTTCTACGACGCCTCTCGATCCAACGGGAGAGACCGAGAACGCGATGAACGACGCCGAGCACCATCACCAACCGCTGCTAATATCGATCGTTATGTTCCAGGCCAGGAACCTGCGAAACCTGTTGTCCGCATCAATCCCTTGAACAATCCCCTTGCCCTCGAGACGCAGGCCGGTTTCAGTTTCTTCGCTGATTGGTGGCGCTATGAGCAACAGATAAAGGAGGAGAAAGAGCGTGCTAAGCATGGCGGGCGAAAACCGTCGGACCGTGTCAAGGGAGAGCGCGAGGCTCGGGAGGACAAGGAGAAGGAGCGTGTGAAGATCCAAGAGGCATACGACCAATACAAGCAGGATTTTCAAGTTCGCATGGCCAGACAATTTGTCAGTGCACACAAGGGTGAAGAATGGTTCAAAGAGCGATACGTTGCCGAGATCAGGGACCCAATTCGGAAGCGGCTGATGGACTTTCGCCAGAGTACATTCGATCAATGGGCCAAGGACATGGATAGCGGTGTGTTCGACAACTTCACTCTGGAAGGCATCTACAAAAACGACAGTGATGGCGCTGGTGGTATGGTCGAGAAAGAAGAGGGCGAGGCTGTTGGAGGTAACGAAGTGCTTGGTGTCCTCGATCTCGTCCCGGCAAAAGGAGGCGATCTCCGGGACGAGTCTGCCCAACAGCCTGCACTACTTATCAAAACCCTTGCCCCAAATGTGAGTAGAGACCGTGTCGAAGAGTTCTGCCAGGAGCACCTCGGCTATGAGACCGGAGGCTACAAATGGCTGTCATTGAGCGACCCCAATCCTGCCAAGAAGTTTCACCGTATTGGTTGGATCATGCTACACCCTGCACCAGAGCAGACCGAAGATGATGCCATGCAAGATGTTGAGCGAGGCGACGGTCGAGACGAAGATGGCGAAGAGGCTGAAGAGGGCGAAGAGAAGGCCAAGTCCAAAGTCACGTCAACAGCTCAAAAGGCGCTCGAGCTCGTCAATGGCCAGACCATCACTGATTCTGTGAGAGGTGACTTTGTCTGCCACGTCGGCATCCACAACTCGCCGCCTGCTCCCAGAAAGAAGGCTTTGTGGGATCTCTTCTCTGCCACCGAACGCATCGAACGAGACTACGAACTTGCCAGACGGGTTGCGGGCAAGCTGGAAACAGAATTGGGAAAAGACGAAACATCTGGTGGTCTGGCCAAGATCGACGCCAAGGTTGAGCAAATGCGCTGTGATGGTCTCCTCCAACCTCCGCCCAAGCCCAAGAAGCCAAACTTTGAAGACAATGACGATGAAATCAAGTTTGAAGAGGGCGAAGAAGGCGAAGAGAACGAGGATGAAGAGGACGAGGAGCTCCTGGCTGTTAAGAAGAAGCTTGATCTGATCGTCGAGTACCTTCGTCGCGTCTTTAACTTCTGTCTATTCTGTGTCTTCGAGTCAGACTCAGTACATGAGCTTATTCGCAAATGCCCTGGTGGCCATCTTCGGCGTCCAAAAGCAGTCTTGACTTCGGCGGCAAAAGCTGCGGCAAAGGCAAGTGCGCTTGGGGAGCCATTTCCCGGCAGAAAGGATGGGAAGCAGAACGGCGTGGACGAGCCTCCTGATTCTCCCATCCAAGAGAAGAAGCAAAAGTTCAACAAGACGGAACAGCAGCTGCTTCGAGCATTCAATTGGGTCAAGACGTACGAGGAAAAGGTCTTGCAGATTCTCGAGCCCGAGTACGCCGACCTGAAGAAGATCGGCGGGAAGCCTGTCGATGAAGCTCTCGACGAGGAGCTGACCAAGTTTGTCAAACAAGAGGATGAGGCAAAGTTTAGATGCAAGGTGCCCGAGTGTACGAAGCTGTTCAAAGCTGAACATTTCTGGCGAAAACATGTGGAGAAACGTCACGAGGAGTGGTACAACAGTCTGAAGAAGGAGATGATACTGGTCAATACCTATGTGCTCGACCCATCACATATCGCACCGTCGCGATCCGATGCCAATTCAAACGGCCACTTTCCCTTGCCAGCAAACCACCATCTCAACACTGGGACGCCGCGAGGATTCAATTTACAAACCATGGGAATGGGAATCGGTATGAACCCAATGAACATGATGGCCTTCAACCAGAATGCGATGATAAGCATGGCCAACATGAGCGGCATTGCCGGCGTGAACCTTGCCGGGACTGATGGAGCGAACGGAACACACAACAGCGGCGGGCCAGTTCGACGTGGTGCAGGAAGATTCAGTAATCGTTCGGGACCGTATGAGCGCAACTCTCGCAACTCGCAACGTGGCTTCAACAATATGGCGGGGATGGTGCGTATGGCAGGAGTCAATCCGGGATTCATTGCCCAAGGAGGCGGTGGTGCAGGTGGCAAGTGGGGTGACGGAGGGGCTAATCGACAGGAAGCCATGGGTCCGGACGAGGCCATTCAAGGCCGAAGCATCAAGCGCTACGATGACCTGGATGCTCAGCCGACCGGAGGAAGTGGACGACGCATGGATGCTGCCGTCACTAATGGAAATGCAGAGCTCGACTATTAGTTTCATTCTTCATGGACACCTGCCTGGTCTTCTCAGGTAGATTTGCTCCCACCTGGGGATGCCCCTGAGAGCAGGTGCTGTCATTCTAGCGAACCCGTGGCGCCGGGCTGGGTATTCGGTCACTGAGTGCTATTTTGGTCTGGTTCACCACGAAATCCTGTATGTACAATAGTGTCTAGTACCAATGAAACGAGATGCATTTGTTGTCTGCCCTGAGAAATTCATTCAGTACCTTGGAGACTGCAGTTGCAGTTAAGTTAGATCGTTTCTGCCAACAAGAAGGAACGCAAGTAGTATTGTCTTCCTCTGCATCCTCTGCCTCCTTTCCCTGCCGCCCCCCCACCAACGCCGGAAAAAGCCAGAAAGAAGACGCCAACAATTCACATTTGTTTCAATTTCGTTTTCTCAAGACACGACGACCAATAGCAGGCTCGGCTACCACAGCTTTCTTGTTGCCGTCAGCCCCTTTCAACGTCATCTTGCTATTGCTTGCCGCGGGTGCCGTTCTTTTTGGAGCAGGGTTAATTTTCTTTTCCTCAGGAGCCTTTGCAGCTCTGGCACGCCTAGGTTTATTGACAACAGTGGTGCCGGAGCTTACGATGCTCATCTCTGAAGTGGTGGTGTAGGTACTGGGTTGACGAATTGGTGATGCAGGACGAGCTAAAGCACCAGTAGCTGGTCGAGGCGGCGGTAACATCTTGCCTTTTACAATCGTTGTCGACGCCGGCACAGCCTTCTCCTTGGAAGCTGTTCGACCCAACTTGCTGGCCGTGGCTGCTGCACCCCGAGCCATACCTTGAGCAGCCGCTGAGAGGGCAAAGGCAGCTGACTTGAGCGGAGAGGCGGGCTTGATGGGCGAGATGGGGCGAGCAATAGCTGATCTGATTGGCGACGGGTTCAGGTTCATAGGGCCTTTCCACTCCTTGGTCGGGGAGCGAGCCAGAGTTTGAGAGTTGTGAGAGCGTGGAGACAAGACAGAGGCTGCCTTTTGAGTGCGGGATGCCGCCCGTGTGGTCGCTGTCGCGGGTGCCGCTACTCCTTTGCCGCGCACCTTCTTCGCGACCGGCAAGCTGTCTAGATCCGGCTGGTTTTCACTGTCCTGATCGGACGCGATGTGGATCTCTGATGTCTTTCTTTTTCGACCTCGTACCACTGCAGGAGAGTGGACTTGAGGCTGTTTTGGCAGAGGAGACTTGGCGTGCTCTGTTGGCAGTTGAGGCAGTGGTCTCGTAGAGGGCACGGGTGCCAGAGCTGGCTTCTTAGAGGCAGTCTGAGCCTTGATGGCTGCTTGGTGTTTCGCCATGACTTCTCCCATTGTCATTCTTCGCATGGCGATGGGGATGCGATTAATTCGGCGTTCAATGCGAGACCTCAGGTCTGCGCACTGCAGAGCATAGTGCACTCTGAGGCGGCGCTTTCTCTCATCGATCTCGAGTTGGAGGTTGTCTATCAATGTCTGCTTCTGAGCTTCAGAGACCTTGAGCTTCTTGTGCGTTACTGGACTTGCGGTGGGAGTGGTAGGTCGAGACATGTCTTCAATATCGTCCGACTTTCGTTTACGAGCAGCGGGGGCCATGGTGTTGCAGACAGACACGTTTTGTTCGTTTCCTTGAAGCAGAAGACAGCCAGGCCAAATTTGCTGGTTCAAAGACTGGATGGAAAGGAAACTCAAGTCATGCTCAAGACGCGCGCTCCAGAATACTGGTAAACAAACACCTGTCGGCCAGCCTTGGCGTTTTGCCCCAATTCGGAACCGGCCCTTACGACTCGGCCACACCGCGGATACACTGGTGGAAGTAATCTCGACGAGCGGGTTTACAGGGAAATGAAATGAGAGATGTGCTCCTAGACCTCGTTTTACAAGGCGTGCTGAATGGCATTCCTTTGACAGTCTACATACACTGTACAGCGGGGTGCAGAGTGGAAGATTAAAGCCAATCAAGTTCTCTGACCAGGTTGTGGTAATTAATTACATGTACTGTACGGTATTATATACGAGAGGCTCACTACGTCAGACGCATTGGCCCCATAGTGCAGTACGGAAACCACGTATCAGCAACGAGGACGCCTGGTACCAGGATGCACCCTGTGGGATATATTTCCTTGCAGACATCGCTCGATGTTGGCTCCATGGACCTCTTGGACTACGCGGAGGTAGGCTAGGATGAAATGGAGCACTTTCCTGATGCAAACGTCGCGGCCACAGCCTTCTTGCCCGCTCTCTCCCTCAAACTCCTCCATGCGGAACGACAGGACAGTCAAGATGATGGCAAGCCCAAGTGCGGAAGCACAGGCAAACAAGGCAGCTACAACACCGGCCTGCATGTCTTTGCCCTCGTCCTCATTCTGGCCCTCAGCACCCTGGCATGCTCCTTCCCTATCATTGCCCGACGCTTTCCATCTTTGCCAATTCCTCGTCGCTTCCTCTTCCTCTCAAGGCATTTCGGCACCGGCGTCTTAATTGCCACCGCCTTCATTCATCTCCTGCCGACAGCCTTTGTCTCCCTCACTGATCCGTGCCTTCCGAGGTTCTGGAACGAGTCCTACCCACCAATGGCCGGCGCGATTGCCATGACCGCCGTATTCGTCGTGGTTGTCGTTGAGATGGTTTTTGCCTCAAAGGGTGCCCGACATAGCCACGAGTCAGACTGGACGACAGTCCCACCCGAGGAAGAAGCCGCTCACAGGCCCCGATTCAGCCAGAGTTCCATCGGGTTGGTGTCACCTTCGGATGGGGTGCCGCTCCATCAGATGTCAAGTTCATACTATAGCACGGCAAATGGCGAATCACATGCGCCAAAGGAGCGGCAACTGTCTGTGGATGAGAATAATTCCACAGGTGATCTTGACCTTGATGACCTTGACGCCATCGGCAGCGTCGCTGACAGCCTAGATTCTGATGAAACCCCTTTTGCACACTCCAACCATGCCCGACACAACTCACGCGCCCATCGCATGAAAGAACTTGCAACAAAAACCGGCGATTCGAAAAAACTTCTTCTTCAATGCCTCCTTCTCGAAGCAGGCATTCTTTTTCACTCCATCTTCATCGGCATGGCCGTCTCTGTTACCACGGGCACTGCATTTGTCGTGCTTTTGATAGCGATTTGCTTCCATCAGACTTTTGAGGGCTTTGCGCTTGGTTCACGCATCGCTGCTCTTATCCCTAATCAATTTCCCGCCACATCGCCAAAGCCCTGGCTTATGGCTCTCGCATACGGTACGACGACGCCGGTTGGACAGGCCCTGGGCATTTGGCTACACACAATGTACGATCCGCTGAGTCAGACAGGCTTGTTGATGGTGGGCATTACGAACGCCATCAGTTCCGGTTTATTGTTGTTTGCCGGATTAGTCCAGTTGATTGCAGAGGATTTTCTCAGTGATGAGAGCTATCGAACATTGACGGGGAGGAGGAGGGTGGAGGCAAGCATTGCGGTAGGCCTGGGGGGATTGTTGATGGGCGTGGTAGGGGCTTTTGCCTAGGCAGGCAGTTTTGACGTAGTCCACAGGAAAGCTTCCTTTTGGTGCTGTCTATATAGCTCGAAATATTTCAGGGACCTGCACACCAGTGCTGCTGTACTCAGGCTGGAAGCAAAGGTTCTGACGAAACATTAGTAGTTCGACGACCTAGTCAACGTACCAAATAAGTCGGCCTCTTGGAGTAATAGAGTCGAACATTTGACGCATGGGCAACTAGGAATCAGCTTCCAGTGGAATATTTCAAATATATTTCACCAAAGGCAGCATCAGCCACACCATGCTTTCTTTCAAGGCAGAAAAGAATTTAATATTCTCGGCCCTTGGTCATGACTCAGTAAGATAGTATGGTATCGACCATTGAGCCGGACCTTCAGCATTTGAGGTCTTCTAAATAGTTGCTCTTCTCTCTAGACACCCCAGTGGAAGTTTCGTTCGCTATGACCGCCTTACGTCGTCTTTACTTCCTTGTATCGCCCAGCTTCACTTGCCTAAACATTTTTTTCCATTTCTCGCTCAGTTTACTGGTCAGAACTATGGCTTCTGGTCTTAATCTCAGTTGTTCTCATCCTTCAGCAACCTTGGGGGTTCCATTTGCCAATTCTATTGTGGTGACAGGGAATTGGAAGTTTCCATTCCAATCCTCGTTCGAATGTGTGAGCCGTAGCTACGACGTACTCGTAGGATGCTGCGTGAGATGCTAGAGGAAAGGCCAACGGCAGGGGAACTAGCACTTGGTAGTTTCTTTATGCAACCAGAGCTCACCGCCCAGCATGGAAAAGGAGACATTGGAAGAAAAGAGGGGAGGGGGTGGGGGAAATGGGTATCTAGGGATGAATGGACCAGTTAGGCGAATCTTCCGCCTCGCTCTCTGCTGGAAAGGCATGCACACAGCATTTCATGGTGCCAGCAACATCGGGAGCAGTGCAGCCAAGGGTATAGATGGTCAAGGTTGCAGGATAGCCTCGATATTGGAAATCCTTAACTCATTGCCTGAGCATCACCTTGAAAGAGCAATATCGTCAATTCTCAGGATCAGCTTAACTGTCTCTGCTGCAAGCTCAATGGCGCTTGTGCTAACCAAGAGTGGCTGCAAGACTTTCTCCTCTGCAATGTTTGACTTCACACCGCCGCTCCTGACACTGACACCAGCATTCTTCTCTCCTAGATCGTGTCGATGCCTAAGATCGGTCACAACTTTGATGCTATTGAGGCCGGCATTCTCAGCAAGGGTTGTGGGGATCACTTCCATTGCGTCCGCGAATGCCTTCCAACATATGGCTTCGGTACCGGTCAGCTCGCGCGCTTGTCTTGCCAGCTGCTGGGCAATTTCGACCTCTGGTGCACCACCGCCGGCAATCAGAGCTCTCTTCTTAACTAGACATCGAATGACACAAAGAGCATCATGCAACGACCGCTCAGCTTCGTCGAGGATGAGGTTATTGGCGCCTCGGACAACGAGAGAGACTGTCTGATGCTGAGGGCTTGCTGTTCGAATACCACTGATCTTGACATATCGAGCACCAGATGACTGCACCTCCTCGACCAAATCAGCAGTGCCTAGTTTGTCCTCCGTGAATGAGTCAATGTTGGCAATGGGCTTGCAGCCCGTGCTCTTACACAGAAACTCGACCTCATCACGTTCAATGTCTTTTATGGCCATGATCTTGAGTCGTGATAGGAAGTGCAGCGATAGATCATTGACCGCATCGCGTAAGATTGATTTCTGAATCAGCAAAACGTTGCATTTGGCCTTTTGGATCTTCTTGACCATATTCAACAAATATGTCCGCTCTTCTTTCAGGATCTTGTCCATCTGGCGGTAATCATTCACCACAACCTGGTTCTCCATATCCGGTTTCGGAGGGCTGAGCTGGAATTGGATCAGGGCGATTCTTGCCTTTTCCACCCTTGCTGGTCCACCACTGCTCTTGATCACGTTCTGGTTCAAGACCAAGCCATCAATCATCTCCGACTCCTCTATCGTTCCGCCAACCTTCTTGACAATTCTGATGTTGCGCAGGTCGACATTGTCGGCTGTCTTGGGGTCGATCGTCTTGAGAACAGCATCTACAGCCATTGGGCCTAAAAGTCCAGAGTGCTGTGAGACAATCTTAGAGGAGAGGGAGGTGGTGGCGGTCTGGAGGAGCGTGACACGATCGCTGAGGTTGATGGGCTGCGACATATCTTCAAGGATACGGACCGAAGCAGCTGCGGCTCTTTGGAAAGACTCGGCGATGGCGGTTGGGTGAATGCCCTTTGCGAGAAGGTTGTCAGCGGCACCGAGCAGGCTGCCGGCAATTACAACCACAGACGTGGTACCATCACCAGCCTCGACGTCTTGGGCGGAGCTGAGGTCAACCAGCATCTTTGCAGCAGGGTGCATCACTGCCATACTCTTGAGCATCGTGTGCCCATCATTGGTGATCAACGGTGCGCCTTTTGGGTTCTGGATCATCTTGTCCATACCTCGTGGCCCAAGCGATGTTCGGATGGCATCGGCAACGGCTCTGGCCGCCATGATATTGGCTGTGCGAACGGCCATAGGCTTCTCCTTGTCCTGCGCCATTGTTAGTCTGGTATTCAAGGCGATGGCTGCGGCAACAAATGTACCTTGAATGCGGCATTGCCGGCATTGGCCTGGATCCCCAGAGTTGCCGCCATCGTGACCGGTAAGCTTTAGCGATACAGAATCCCAGAGGCGCTTCTGAGACAGAGTACACACAGAACAGGAAGTGGGAAATTTATTTCGTGTAGTGGTTACACAACCCTCCCGAAGTTACATAATCAATTATGTAATCATAATCAGGCACACGCGTGATTACATCTTTCCTTCACAATCAACAACAACTTCTTACGCCGCACCACTACATCATCAGCCGTGACCTTTGTATTTGACTCATTCACCTCCTCTTCGAGCCTGTGCCACTATCCACTCTCTCTCCGACTTCATCCGACTCCTTACTCCAACCTTCGTGCCCTACTCATCATGCCTAGTGCAACAGGCCAGAGTTGGGAGAAGTATCAGAAGAACTTTGCCGACGACGAAGAACCCGAGAAGAAGATCACACCTCTGAGCGATGAGTATGGTACTCATATTTCCGAAATGGCGTTGACTGACGATGCCTAGGGACATTCAAGTGCTCAAGACATACGGCGCAGCTCCCTACGCTACCGCCCTGAAGAAGATTGAGAAGCAGATCAAAGAAAAGCAGCAAAGTATCAATGAGAAGATCGGCGTCAAGGTAGACAGCCTCTGAGTGCCTTCTCTCAGTCTCTTGCTAAGCTAGATTAGGAATCCGACACTGGACTTGCGCCCCCGCACCTGTGGGATATCGCCGCCGACCGACAACGGATGTCTGAGGAACAGCCGCTTCAAGTTGCTCGATGTACCAAGATCATTCAAGATGAAAAAGACAGCGAAAAAACCAAATATGTTATCAACGTCAAACAAATAGCCAAATTCGTGGTCAGCCTGGGGGAGCGAGTGAGTCCGACCGATATCGAGGAGGGCATGCGAGTAGGAGTCGACAGGCAAAAATACTCGATCATGCTACCTCTGCCTCCCAAGATCGATCCCAGTGTTACCATGATGACGGTCGAAGACAAGCCTGACGTGACCTATGGCGATGTCGGTGGATGCAAAGAGCAGATTGAGAAATTGAGGGAGGTTGTTGAAATGCCTCTCCTGTCACCGGAGAGATTCGTCAGCCTTGGTATTGACCCTCCTAAGGGTGCCCTTCTGTATGGGCCCCCCGGTACGGGCAAGACCCTGTGCGCTCGAGCTGTTGCCAACCGTACAGATGCAACCTTTATCCGTGTCATCGGCTCGGAGCTGGTGCAGAAGTATGTTGGTGAAGGAGCAAGGATGGTGAGAGAGCTTTTCGAAATGGCACGAACGAAGAAGGCTTGCATCATTTTCTTCGATGAGATCGATGCCATTGGAGGGGCTCGATTTGATGATGGTGCTGGCGGCGACAACGAGGTCCAGCGCACCATGTTGGAGCTCATCACACAACTGGATGGCTTTGACTCCAGAGGAAACATAAAGGTCATGTTCGCGACCAACAGGCCCTCAACCCTTGACCCTGCCCTGATGAGACCTGGGCGAATTGACCGCAAGATTGAATTCTCGCTCCCAGATCTGGATGGCCGTGCAAATATTCTGCGCATTCACGCCAAGAGCATGTCAGTCGAACGAGACATCAGATGGGAGCTGATCTCCAGACTGTGCCCTAATGCCACTGGCGCCGAGCTGCGAAGCGTCGCCACCGAGGCGGGTATGTTTGCCATCCGAGCCCGGCGAAAGGTTGCAACAGAAAAAGACTTTCTTGCAGCCGTTGACAAGGTTATCAAGGGCAATCTGAAGTTCAACTCAACGGCGACATACATGCAGTATAACTAAAACAGGAGCCTATCGAACTGGCATGGCATGGCATGGTGAGGAGTTGGGATTGGTCTGGGCTGTCTCTCCGTTAGATGAGATGGAAGTCAATTGCAAGCGCCTATACAGGTGCTTGATCACCCCGATTGTAACAACATCATACATCTATTTTTCCCATTTCAAGTAGCTTATTGTTTGCCGACCCGTTCACAGAGGGCCAGCTAGTAGAGAGACAGTTTGACACAAAGTGTTAATAATAGTTAGTCCGGTTCCGAGGCACATGGTCAACTTCGGCAGCCAAGATGACACTCGAAATGGAGTTGCTGTGATTGGCTACAGTGCACCTGCCGATCTTGCAAGTAAAAGCAAACAAGCGGCACTTGACACTTCGTGATTCTCTCCCTCAAGATCATTTACAGGCAGGATGAGCTCCTCCAGCATCTGGCGGGGCCTGGCTCCGGCTGCGCAAGTGGGCAGAAACCAAGCTCGGTCTCTAGGCAGCAGACGCAACACCCTGGCACACACCCACTTTTCAAGCAGTCTGAGATGCTCCCGCAGACACTTCTCAGCAACTCCGCGAACTGGTAGGCAGGCGGCGATGCAGTTTATTGCTGGCTACGACTGACACGCTGGTAGCCAGGATCATCACCAGCCAGGCGCTACGTGCGAAGGAGGCCCAAGGTTTCGTTAATGGCAAATACGCGTGAGTCTGGCGAGTGCGTCATATTCGCACACAATTGACAAGAAGAAGGGTAATCGACCATCACTACGATGCCTTGGTCGTCGGTGCCGGCGGAGCTGTAAGTCATGGACTCAGATACAGAAGACCCATCCTAACACTGCACAGGGTCTACGCGCCACCTTCGGTCTAGCAGAGGTCAGTCTCCATGCTCGTCCCTACCGATGCCCTTGCCTTCCCGACTGCGACTGACCCGTGCCCTAGGCAGGATTTAACACCGCCAATGTGTCTAAACTGTTCCCCACAAGAAGTCATACTGTCGCCGCCCAAGGCGGCATCAATGCAGCTCTAGGAAAGTGAGTGGCGACAGGTGAACGACGACCCGGGCGGTATTGCTAACCGCAAATAGCATGCACGAAGATGACTGGAGATGGCACATGTATGATACTGTCAAAGGCTCAGATTGGCTGGGTGATCAAGATGCTATCCACTACATGACCCGAGAAGCTCCCGCCTCCGTTATCGAACTTGAAAGCTACGGATGCCCATTCTCGCGAACAGAAGACGGCAAGATCTACCAACGAGCATTCGGTGGTCAATCACAGAAATTTGGAAAAGGTGGTCAGGCATATCGATGCTGTGCCGCCGCTGATCGGACTGGACACGCCCTGCTTCACACCCTCTACGGCCAGTCTCTGCGGCACAATGCAAACTACTTCATCGAATTCTTCGCTCTTGACTTGATCATGGAGGACGGCGTTTGCAAGGGCGTGGTTGCTTACAATGAAGAAGATGGTACTCTTCATCGCTTCTTTGCACACCATACCGTCCTGGCCACGGGCGGCTACGGCCGAGCTTACTTCTCCTGCACATCCGCCCACACCTGTACAGGTGATGGCATGGCCATGGTTGCCCGAGCGGGATTGCCCAACCAAGATCTTGAATTTGTCCAGTTCCATCCCACAGGCATTTACGGCGCCGGCTGCTTGATCACAGAGGGCTCCCGAGGCGAAGGTGGTTATCTGCTTAACTCCGAGGGCGAGCGCTTCATGGAGAGATACGCACCTACTGCCAAGGATCTGGCCTCTCGCGATGTTGTTTCTCGATCAATGACCCTGGAAATTCGCGAAGGTCGCGGTGTCGGTCCCGAAAAGGATCATATCTACCTGCAACTCAGCCATTTGCCCCCCGAAATCCTGCATGAAAGGCTGCCCGGAATTTCTGAGACTGCATCTATCTTTTCCGGTGTTGATGTCACCAAGCAGCCAATTCCTGTTCTCCCCACCGTCCATTACAACATGGGCGGCATCCCGACCAAGTATACTGGTGAGGTACTGACGCAGACGGAAGACGGTAAAGATAAGGTAGTCCCAGGTTTGTACGCCTGTGGCGAGGCAGCCTGCGTCTCTGTCCACGGGGCCAATCGCTTGGGGGCCAACTCGTTGCTGGACCTTATCGTTTTTGGTCGTGCTGTGGCCCATACCATCCGAGACAGCACCGACCCCGGCGTCCCTCATAAGGATGCGGCCGCTGATAGTGGCGCTGAAGCTATTGATACCCTGGATAAAGTCAGAAACTCGCAGGGTCCCAAGAGCACACACGACATCCGATCGGCCATGCAGAAGGTGATGCAATCTGATGTCTCTGTCTTCAGAATGGAGGAGTCGTTGCAGGATGGTGTCAGGAGAATCAACGAAGTTGATCAGCTCTACGCCGATATAGGTATCAAGGACCGGAGCTTAATCTGGAACTCCGACCTCGTTGAAGCTCTCGAATTGAGAAACCTGCTGACTTGCGCGTACGTGTTTCCCCTTGGCGGTCTGCCATGTGAATCTGATACTGACTAGATTTAGAACTCAAACTGCAGCCGCAGCCGCCAAC
This sequence comes from Chaetothyriales sp. CBS 135597, assembly GCA_003709825.1. NCBI lineage: Eukaryota > Fungi > Ascomycota > Eurotiomycetes > Chaetothyriales > Chaetothyriales sp. CBS 135597. Next base: position 36,580 of record QQXN01000014.1, on the reverse strand, counting down.
AGAAAAGAGTCTCGTGGTGCTCACGCTCGTGAAGACTACCCTGACCGAGATGATCAGAACTGGATGAAACACACATTGACGTGGCAGAAGACCCCTCATGGCAAGGTCGAAATCGGCTACAGAGCGGTCAATGGCCATACGCTCGATGAAAATGAGTGCAAGGCTGTGCCTCCATTCAAGCGTGTTTACTAAGCGTGTGCGCGCGATCTAAGCACTTTGGACACACTTTTCAGCCACAGATGCAGCCGAACAATGTGTGAAGATTGTGCCAATGTAAATGTACGTTTCTATTTGCTGAAACCCCATCTTTTCAACTTTCATTTCTTGACGTACATCTTACATTCGCCACCTCACTAGACTTGTGTGTTTCGAAAATGTGCACCACTTCTGCTCCTGCGCACTGAGCCATCCATATTGCTCTCCCAGGCCATGAGTCAGAGGAACAAAAATCACGACAAAAGATGGTCTTTGGGCAAAAATTGAAAATTGAGCGCGAATTACAGATGAGAGTAAATTTGTTCATGAGGAATTTGACTCAGGATGGCTTAATTCGGTCCCCCACTAGACTGCTCTGCATGACGAGGGCTGTAACAGAATCGCACTGGGTCTCAATGAATCTTTCCCATCGCCTAGGCCATATCTCAATGCCGGGTTACTTGCTAACCTAACGACTTTTGGCGCCTGCTTGCTTACTTAACTTCGCCCACCGAACTACCAAATCTCTTGCTATTGTTGGAGCTTATACTTCTCCTCATTTCTACAGGTTGTCAATGGACTTGGCATCTCTACTTCTGGCTATGATGGTAATACCTCTGAAGTTATCTCAGACGGTTTCCTCATTGAAGTCGGCTTTATCATCCGCAAGAAAGGTTATTTCAGGTGGCTGCTGTGTATTGCAGTGCCATTATATACCTTGGGCCAGGTAGTAATGATATCAAAGTCTTGGATATTTGGTAATGTCCTAGATATTTGCCTCTATCGGCGGCAGTGTCCTTATCAGCCTTATACAACTCTCAGTCTTAGCTGCATCCGACCATCAACGTGTAGCTGCTGTCATCGCACTGATCTCAGTTGCTGGAACGAAAGGAGAAGCTGTTGGTGGCACAAGTTCTGCCGCCATCTGTACAAACACCTTCTGAAATTCTCTAGATACATACCTCCCAGTATCTGCTCTGCCCAACTTAGCAGAAATCTACGGCGACATTACGGTTCAACTCTCCTATCCACTGTGCCACGCCCTACGCGTTGTTTTCGATTGGTACTTTTCTATCAGCACAGTGTATATCATTCTCTCCTCTCTTCTTTTACTCTCTCGGCCCAGTAAGTACCATTGAGATTTCCATGTCCCGCTCTTCAACTCTCGTGATCGTCGGAGGATTCAGAACTGTCAGGGCATTAGGAAAAGCTTTTCTCACCTGAACCGACCGGCGACACGTGGTGTTGCTGATTTTGCTCTGGTGACTGACTGTGTACCTGCTTAGTGGAGCTGCTGGCTGGTACCAGAATCAATACCTGGTGAGTCTCAACGCCCTACATTTGCTCTGATACAATGGATCATATCAAGCTAGTATACACGTACAGTATGTGTACAGGCACTCGGATGAGGCTAGCGACCCTGTTTCCCTGGCTGGGTGGAGCTTTGGCCACGCGTCTGCAAGACTCCCTGCAATAGTTGTTGGTAACTAATAATTCGGCAATACTACCGAGGTTCAAAGTTTGCGAGGGTCGGAGATTGTTCTCCAGGTGGCTAACTTTAAGCTTTCCTGGGGCTCGAAAGTGTAACTTTAGGGTGCTTAAGAGCAGGTATGCGAAGGGTAGACTGCTTGGAGCGAGCATATTTCTCTTCATACATACACGTGGACAACCCAATGTATCGAAATCAAACACGAAATTGAAGCTTCCTTATTGTCTCCAGATTCATTGTCAATCTTGATGTGCAGGTGACTTTGGCATTGACAATGCTACCTTCACGCATGCATCGGCGTCAGCCATGATGCACCGCCCCAGAACCTGACCTTAGCCACGACATCGGAGAATTCACTCACTCGGACCCTCGCGGCAGAGACACCCAGAAGATAGGTCATTTCTGGTTGGACAGATTTAACGGAACTAGCCCGTTTGCATTTGGTCTTTTGATGTCGCCGGGCAGTGGATAAAGATATGAGAAGTAGGGGGAGGTGCGCAAAGCGCCGAGGAGACGAGACGTCGGACCTCGCAGACCGGATGAGTAGTATGGTACGATGAGCAGAGGAAAAATAATAGCACACTGTAGAGAAAAGGTGCCGCTAGACGAGAAAGCAGAAGTGGACACGCGGAAAAATTGGCCAGGCCTTAATGTACCCGCTCGCAAGCACGAATGTGCTGGCAGGGTAAACTGATCAAGATGCTCTTGTGGTGGGCGGAAGCCACAGCGATTAGCTATGACTGAAGCGACGGACGTGTTGGCGACCACACAGGAACAAAACTGATAGAAGCAACAACAACAACAACAGCAGCAGCAGCAGCAGCATTCGCAGGCAGTAGGAACAACAGAAGGGTGGGAACGCCAACGGATGTCAACGACCATGATAATGATGAAAACGCGCTCCTGGCAAAAAAGAAAAACACTCTGCTCAACGCCAAGACCCTGGCGTTTTCTTACAGTTCTCTCTTCAAACTTGGACTGTTCCCCAGTACCAACGGAGAGAACCCTAGATGAGGACTACATCTGGCGCGCGCTAAGTGCCTCACCATTGCTATTTATTATTTGCTAACTTGTTCTGGATGTACAGTGGTTAATGCCGGCTGGGTGCATGAGCGCCAATGACACTGTCAAGCGGCAAGTTGGGCTGTGGTGAGCACAGTGTAATCCTGCATCGCTGGATGTCTGCTTTTTACTAATACCCTGAATAAAATGTCATTCCTGTGCTACTGATACCGTAGACCTTGAGCAGTGCTCAGACTACAGTAAATACACGTGTACTATGTATTGTGTATATGGCTTTGTCACGTGATCAGCCATAGTGGGTGGGGCGCAAGCTCAGGGCGAGGCTGGATGCCAAGCCCTCTTCCAAAGGACAATGAGCGTCCAAGGCGGACGAGGTGACTGTCTCGATATCTGGTGCCATCTATTATCAATATCCACACTCTCGAATCTTGTCACTTTGACCGCGTCTCAGCACTCGAACTGACTCTCGGTCCCTCGCTTGCGATCGCTCTTTGTCAGCTATTCCGCCCTCGAGTTCCCCACAAGCAACGCGCTTCCCGGACTGTTCCCCCTTCCCCACCACTACGGCGCTTGCACACGTCCGGACTTGGTGCTCTAGGCCTGTGTTGGCCTCACCTCGGCAGGTCTACCGTGGCATTCATGTTGACGGCAGCAAGGCTTCGTTCTCCTTTGCTTCCCGTCTGCTACTCTCCCACACGTCAGACTGTTTTGCTTCCTCGCCCTGCGTGCGCCCGACAATCCACCCGAATAAGAGAGCCTGAAAGCATCTCGTGCTGTCTTCAATAGATGGCAGATGGTGCATTCCGGTACCAGCAGCCGGCATCCGGTTCTTACTTCCCCCAGAACCACACGCGCCCCAATAACCGCGCCGCCTCTCCTCACGGCGCCCACAGACCCTTCAGCAACGAGCTGCCATCTCCCTCCAGGTCTCCTGCAAACCCGTTCGGCTCCCAGAATCTCACTATGTACGCCAATAATGGCTTCCAGCAGCACCATGGCATGATGAATGGCGCACAGAACCACAATCGCTATGGCAATATTCACCAGCCTAAACACCATCAGGCCCAATACGGCCAGCATAACTCCCTTCATCATCACCAGAGTCATCATGCGACGCAAATTGGCCACCAATACAACACATCCGGCACCGCCTTGCAAAATGTGACTCCCCACCTTGGTGCTTACTCGCATGATCAACTCCAGAATGGAAATGGCGATGCCCCGCTACATGATAGCCCCGAAGACCTTGATAACGAATGGTGGAAGCAGCAGCGGGCAGCATACGACGAGATTCGCGAGCTGTCTGGTCCGAACCAACGAGCCCGTACCGTCGCCCAGCACGCAAAAGGATACAGCATTGTTCCAATGGGCCCAGCAGCCGAAGATCCACAGCTCGACAACCGCGGCAGGCATAACTTCAACCAGGGCGAGCAGAAGGACTCTAACTGGCATGAGCTTGACCTCGGTGGTCAAGGTCTTTGCGCTTTATCGCCTGTTCTTTTCTCTAATGCCTATCAGTTTCTGCGTCGACTCGATCTCATGTTCAATGCACTGACCAGCCTTCCACGAGAAATTGGACGCTTGCGCACCCTCACCCATCTGGACCTTTCTGAAAACCAGCTAGAGGAGATCCCTCCTGAAATTGGCATGCTGACTGAACTGCGCACGCTGAACCTGCACGCCAATAGAATCACCAAGCTTCCGGAGCAGATTGGCTTTCTCTACAAACTAGAAATGCTGGGACTGTGGGGTAACCCTCTTGATGATGAGCAGAAGGCTCCAATATCTCGCGGCGGACCAAAAGCGCTCGTTCGCGAACTTCTTGAGCGCATGCAGAGTAAGATTCACCCCCTATAGACTGTACCCGTTATGCTAAAGTGAGACAGCACCGAATCCACCACGAGAACGAGTTTGGCATCAGATAGAAGAAGTCGGACCTGAAGATACAGACACCGTTCGTGCGTTAAGTTACAACATTCTGTGCGAACGTTACGCCACACCTCAGATGTATGGATACGTACCAACCACGGTCTTGAGCTGGGAATACCGCAAGGATATCATCTTTGACGAAATCAAAGCCCACGCGGCCGACATCGTGGCCCTGCAGGAACTTGACAAAGCTTCGTACGATGATTTCTTCCGTGGCAAGCTTGCTGCCTGTGGTTACAAAGGCCATTTTGCCCAGAAGAGTCGAGCCGAGACTCTGGGAGACAACGCCAAGTTTGTTGATGGCTGTGGCACCTTCTGGCAGGACAAAAAATACATTTGCCTGGCAAGTGAGCATCTTGTTCTTGGTCGGAAAGCTGTCGAGCGACCTGGAGCGAAGGCATCTGCCGATATGCTCAACAGAGTCTGGCAGCGAGACGATATTGCCACTGTCGTCTTTCTCGAGAACCGTGTGACTGGCTCGAGGATGATAGTGGTGAATGCTCATATTTACTGGGATCCAGCCTTCAAAGACGTCAAGCTCATCCAAGCCGCTGTCATGATGGAAGAGGTGTCCAAGCTGGCAGAAAAATGGCTTAAATATCCAGCCGTCACGAACAAGGCCACCTTTCGATTTGCAGATGCAGACCATGACACCGAGCCACCCCCTGAATATGGTCCGTCGCTCGAGTATGCCAGCGCATCTCAAATTCCCCTGGTAATTTGCGGCGACTTCAATTCCGGTGCTGATTCTGCCGTGTACGATCTGTTCACGAAGAAGGGACTTGGTGCGCAGCACGAAGATCTCAACGGCAGGGACTACGGCTCATTCTCAAAGGGTGGTATGACCCATGAATTCACGCTCAAGTCAGCCTACACCACGATCGAGGATGACATGCCGTTTACCAACTATGTACCACATTTCAGCGGCGTGCTCGACCACATCTGGTTCTCTTCAAACTCAATGCGGGTGACAGGTCTGCTGGGAGAGGTTGATCAAGACTACCTGCGAACCGTGCCAGGCTTCCCCAACTTTCACTTCCCCTCCGACCATATCGCCCTAGTGGCTGATTTCAAAGTTGAGAAGCGAAGACCTGCCCAAAAAGCCGTTGAAGCCGACTTTGGCCCTGGAAGCATCAAGAAGGCTTAGCGGGCCGGTGACTGTCGACGACTGGGTGCGCCTCCTATGAGGCGTGGACGACAATCACGTTAGTATTCGTCAGACAGTTTGAACCACTATATCCTTGGTACTGCGAGCTATTTCTGTGTTTAATGGCCTGGTCAATCACTGTGGTGCGTGTGTGTGTGTGTGTGGGTGCGTGTGTGCCAGGGTCGCCTTGAAGAGGCAGGTGTGGATGGTATCTTATATGCTATGTTTTAACTAGTAACAAGAGCCCCTTGGGTATGGGCGTGGACAATGAGCAATTCTTGTTTGCCTTGGCGGCCGTTCAGTTCGATAGCAGTCAGCGAGCGTACTCAGGTTGAGGCGAGAGGGATGATAGAGGCTGAGGGGCTGCAGAAGGATATCATGTGTGGACTTTCTTTTCGCACGCCCTTATCGATGATTTGGCTTTGGTCATCCTCGGATGGGATGACAATAAAGCAAACCTTTTCGCGCTTGTACACGACCTTCTCGACCCATTGCTTGTTTATATTCTCTTGCCCGCTACCTCTTTGCCCCAGAACAAGGTGACCTGGTAGTTGTGCCCAACAATGCTCATCTTTGGTCCACTGACTAACCACTTGATGAGTTTTTTGGTTTGGTGAAGGTGGTTGTTTGTGTCCAGGACTAGTCAGATAGATAGTGAACAAGGGGAAGTATGGCTGATCTTCAGCCTTTAAGGCTTCTGCCAGTTTCATCTTGCCTTATTGCTGTACTATTAGTGTGAATCCTTGCTAGACTCTTCTTCTCTCCTTACTCTCTCTGCAATTCTCTGCCTCAGAGCTTCCATCTTCTTCTCTGTCACCAACTTCTGCTGGAGCAACGCAGCCCTTCTTGCTTCCAACAATTTGATTTGTGCTGCGGTCTCACTATTTTCCCTGGTCACTCCTGCTACTGTTTCCCCTGCTGTTACACTCAGACCTGTCCTTGGACTTGTGCTTTGTGCTACCAGATTGGCAATAGCTTTGTTATCTTGTTTAATTCTTCCACTGCCAGGTTCGCTGACCTCTCCAATGTCGTTCTCGGTGGCCGCGGCAAGAGCTTCGGCACCCACGACCTGCACACTCCCGACTTTGCTGAACAAAGTCGAGCCCTGATTCGTAGAGCGTTGGACTTCCTGACGGAGAGATGCGCCAATGAGTGCTCCGCTGGCGGCAATGGCAGCGATAGCCACCGCGAGGATGATAGATTTAGTTTTCAGAGAGAGGCCGTCTGGAGGCAGAGAGGAAGATTGGTTTGAGGGGGCTGTGCGGTTGGGGCGGATTTTCAGAGACTGCCGGGAGCGTGGCGTCGATACAAGTCGTCTGGATGTTGTGGCAGCGGGGGAAGAAGAATATGGGCGTAAGAATGACAGCAACGGTGTGGTTGTGAAACAGCGGAGAGATGGCTGGATTGGAGATTGGGATGAATGAATGAGTAAGGGTGACACAGCCGGCGGTGGCATGACAGAGCGTTTAGAGCGATAGCGCCATTAACAGGGACTGCTTTCCAGCTTTTGTATTATTCTCTCGATGTATAAGTTCGTTATCTCTTGTACTCGGAATTAATTCAAGGAGGGTCACCGGAGATTGCCCTTAACTGCGATTGCGGGAAGCCGCGGCTGCAATTATACGGCTGCAATTATGAAGGCACAATATAACTTAGCGGCCGATGACAGAATGGTTTGTACGGGACTGTGGTCAATCTTCCAGTTCCAAGTACCACATTTCAACGAGGCATTGAGCCACGAAGGGTACACCATATGTGGTTGAGGTTTCGGTGCTTGGGCGTTGCGCCGATGAGATGCCGGTCGTCATGATGCGGCCTTCAACATCTCAGGCAGTCTGATTGAAGTTCGAACTGGTCTTCCATCTCAAGAGCACAATTCCCTCATCCATAGTTCTTTCTCAACATGCGATACTTCTTAAGATAGTAGAGCGCCTCGATCTCCTTCCTCACATACTGTGCACGTTCAATTCCTTTCCTGATCTCTCGCTCATCCCTCAAGTGAGCCTGAGACATGAAAGCTTTGTGTAGCCGTTGTCGATAATAGTCGTAACCTAGCGGATAAGACCTGCCCATCTCCAAAAGCACTGGGCGCTATCGGTCAAAAGAGCGACCTCTTGAGTCAAGGAAAGTTGGGACCTACCCTTATATATAGCGATAACTTCGTGCCTGAGAGGATTGCTGGTGGCCATACTCATCATACGGATGAGCGCGTACGCTAGTTGACGGTGTTATGGCTGAAGTCGACTTCACAAACAGAGGAAAGGCATCGCTTAAAAAGTCCAGTCCCTGTTGAGCCGCAAGGTTTTTGTTAATACACTAGTGTTCGCTAGCGCAGGGCACGACGCCATCTTGGGACTAGGGCAAACGATCCTAAGCGCCAAGCCCTGCAATCCATTGATCGAAAAATTCCCACTTGATGAACCCAATTCAAGTTTTGGTACACGTATACTACAGTAGGGCTACTCAATTTTGTCACTTGAATTGGGGCAGAGCTCGTCTCCAAGATGGTCTCAGTCAGCGAAGCCTCAAAGCTAAGGCGGCCATAGCAGGAATTTTGAGTGCCGCTAATACCGCATTCAGTGTGGCTTCACCCGGATAGCACAAAGCTTGAAAAGTTCGTGAAACAGGGATAATTGGGGAGTAATTCCGTACTGGTTATTTAACCCCAAATTACCCCGCAGTCTGTTTGGGGTTAGCATCTTATGCGATGATACAAAAGCTACATAATCAGTTTTAGCTCGCATGCTTGCGGTTCCCCCAACGACAAGACTGAGGTTGAAGGATGAGTCAGTGTAGAAGTACGATTCAACGTGGGTTGAGGAGGCATTTTTGCCTTAACCAGAACCGTCAATATTGCCATGTGATCAGCCAACGAAGGAACGCGAGTACGACTCCGTCCAGGGAAACGCCTTCCGTCAGCCCAAGATGGCTCTCAGACACCAAAGCACGGATTGGAAAGTGCATCATGTTTGGCATGCCCAGGCCTCTAGTCGACGAAGCAAGCACTCTTCTACGCGAAGTTAGTGACAACTGGCGGAACTTTGTTGTCGGCATCGAGGGGTTTATTACAGACCCTAGACGAGCAGGTGCTGACCATTTACCCGTCCAATGGGGCGACCAAGACAGCATGGGCCATGTGAACAACGTACAGTATGCAAAATGGTGTGAGATTGGGCGAACAAACTTGACGCGCAAGTACGGAAAGTACATTGATCCTGCGCATCGGGAAGAATGGAATAACCTGTTGACCTCTCGAGGGATCGGACTTATCCTTAAGAGCATCAGAATCGACTACAAGTTTCCAATGACCTGGCCTGATAGTATCTCGGTATATCATAAGCTGAGAGATCCTCCGACCCAGTCGAGCCAGTCGATGGTCTTGGATGTTGTCATCTTGTCAGAGGCCAGGCAACGAGTCGCAGCCCGCGCTCAGGAGGAAAATGCAATGTACAATTATCAGACTGCGAGCAAGACATCCATGCCACCTTTCATGCTTGCCCAATTTCAGAAGACGTTCCAGCTACAGGAGGCAGCTAAAACGGAGAATCTGGCAAAGCTATACAGGATCGATGAGAGAGTTCGGTACCTCGAGAAAGAAAGTTGGGACCGGCCAGATGCAAAAGAAGACTTTGGCAACTCCAAGGCTTGAGAGACGGTCAGCATCTCAAGATTTTACCAGCGACCCTGCAGTGCTTTGACCGTGTCAACATTCTGCTGCCAGGGAAGCAGAACCACCTATACACTGCTTGAAGGTGTCTGTGACTAGAACAAAGAACAAAAATAGTGATGTTGAACATAAACAGCGTTGCTTTTTGGACTAGGCATCCACTATCAAGTCAGGACTATTTACCAGTTGGCGATAGGCTAACCTTGCGACCGGAACTCCCTAGACATGCTGGCAATGCTTTTATCCTTCCTACCACGTGATTGAACCTGGCATGTGTCTCGGACTGTTGCTGCCTCGCGACGGACTGATCAATCCCCCAACAACCACTCTTGCAGCGGGGCTGCCGTTATTCTTGCCTTGACTGCTCCCACTGCCCTTGCGACCATCAATGTCGAACTCGATGCTGGCTGGCATTGGCGGGATGGGGTCGGCATCATCAAAATCAGAGTAGCTGCTTAGTCCACCTAGAGACCTGTTTGTGTCAGATCGTGGTCGTCGGCCTGGATCAGTAAAGGTGTTGGCGTAGGCAAGGAAGGGGGAAGCCTGCAGCTCGGGGCTAAGGGTCGTGGGCACAGAGTTGAAGCCGCCAAAGGCCAGTGATCTTGTCGTTTGCACCTGCGGCCGAGTTCCCGGCAGTTCTCCCTCCGGGGTTAACGGGCCATTAACCTGTACCACCTTTGGGCCTTCAGGGAAGAGCTGCTTCTCGAGGAGGTCAATTCTCTGCCAGAGATCGCCAGCTTCAGATGAGGCCCGTCGGATGTCGACGCGAAGATTGGCAATGGCAGTCTGCAGGTCAGCCTCACGGCGGCGATATTCTGATTCGCGGGCGCTTGACTCGGCTTCGCGTCGCTCTCTTTCATTCAGACCCTGTACATTGGCCTGAGTGATGCGATCGTATTGTTCTCCCAGCTTAGCATGACGGCTGATCAATCGGTCCTTGCGGCTGGTGATTGTGCTGAGCTCGTTCGTGACACAGGATACGTCATTGTCGGCTTCTGATTTGGCTTTGGATAGAGCTTCGTTTGCTTGTGCGAGCAGGGCTTTTTGTTCTTCATAAGCTTTCTTGTGCGAAGTGTGCTTGACAGCTTCGTGTTCGGGAACCTTTTGAAGCGTTTCGAGCGCTTGCTTGATGCTATTAGTCAAATCTTCAGTTTGGCGCATATTTCGCTCAGTCTGCAGGAGTTTCTGTCGCAGCTTGTTATCGTCCCCACCCGACTTTAGACGGCTGTTCAAGGCATCCACTTCGCGATCGACTTTGTTCAGGGCCATCTTGTGCTGTTTCTTCTGCTGGATCAAGCGCTTCCGCGCCTCAACAAGCTTGTCAGTGGCAGCTGCTATAGAATTCTTCAACGTGGTGGTAGGTGAAGACGGCCGTGCAGACTGGCGGCTTGGTGTGGGCACCAATACAGCAGACGCATCTCGATCCTCTAAAGCTGGTGTTTTGACTATGACCAAGGCAAACTCGCTGTCATCATCAGCGCAGATGAAGGAGCATGTGTAGGGACAATTCGGGGCGAGCCCAGAGATTTGACCTATCCACTGCGAGGGCTGTTCATCGGTGGAAGACTTTCGGCTTGGCTCCATTGTCACAGAATGCCAACGAGCTCCATTGATAGTGACATAGAATGGTTTGCTTCCGGTGGGTAACCTGGACTCCGGGTCTCCAGGCTCAGCTTTGGTGAAGACAGCCTCAAAATGAATAGAGGAGGGATCGATGTCAGTAATCCAGACCTGATCTTGAATGTTGTCAACAGAACCGTCCGGGTTACTTGTACCATTTGGGAGGCCTTTGTTATGCTCGACTTCTCGAAGAACGTGAACCTTTGTACTTGCCAGAGCTGCCCAGAAGGGTTGCCTGCTCTTTACATGATTTGCCTGGCGCCTTCTTTTCTTTGCACTGATCCCCTTCTCTTTCCCATCCCGTACGCTTGCGGTGGCTGGCGGCGGAAAGTCGACTCCACTACTGACGGCAGTACCACCACCCTCAGAAGGAGGAGAGTCAATTGCAGCTGTGGCAGAAAGGTCAACATCTGGCCGCTTTCTCGACTTGGTGCTGACCGTGGCTTGGGTGCTGGCCACGTACTTCCGGACCAAGGAGATCAGAGCTTGGCCGATGATGTGAATAGCAAAGAGCGACTTCAATCGTGAAGGTGGACCTGGAGTATCACCGAATTCAATATCCTTGGGGAGATATTGGACATACTGGCCGAGCTGGGTGGCGGAAAGCAGGCGGATGGGTAGAAAATGCTGCATGGCGAAGCGTCGCACAGCTCGACTCCTGACGGTATGCAGCAGGAGGACTATGAGGAAGCAAAATGTGTTGGCACTGCTGCTTTTGCCTTGACTTCCATTGCCAAGGGTAATGGCAATGTGTATTTGAGCAAGATCAAGAGCAAAATGCTGGGCCCAGTTCCATAAAATCAGCCATACAAAGAACAAGATGACGTCCACCCAGGCCATGACACTAATCGATGGCACGCCCGGGGAACCCTGGAAGAGATCGAATAGAGAGCATAATGAGGAGAAGGGTGAGAACCCGGCGCCCGGCATCAACGTGAGAGCGGCGAAGAGAATTTGGACAATGGTCAGTAACATTGATGGCAGTGACAGGAGCACGATGAGAAGGGCAGCTGTATCCGCTGCCGGCCGAGACTTGAGGATTGTGGTTGCGATGTGGAGAGCGCTGACATCTGGTGAAGTCTTGGGTCTGAGCAAGGCATCGGATCGTCGTTGCGCAGCCATGGCAGAGCGATCTGCAACCTCGCAACGCTTCGCATTCTCCTCAACGACACTTCGCTCGCACGATGACTCTAGTGCTTGTGTCTCCAGCGCAGGCGGCGCCACGGCAAGATCGGGGTCGTGGGCAGATGAATCCGTTGACGTTGATGACTTGACTTCAGGCCGGCTACCATTTACAAGCTGGGATTGAAGCCCTTGTGGAGGCGTAGGCTGGCTCGGAGCAGGGGCCTTGGGGCTTCCATTGAGATGGCTACTCGATTTCTGCTTGGTGACACGCTTGCCTGGGCCTACCAGACCATTTTCGTGGCGGTTGTTGTGCTGATTTTTTCTTGCGCCTGCATTTCGGGGCATGAAGTTGGGTCCTGGATGATGCGAATCCAGCCAGCTTGCAGACTCAGGAGCCGACAAGCCAACTGGAACAGAGACACGGAAGGGTGGAAGGTCGAGGAGAGGGCGTCAAGGGCGTCGTCGATGCAGTGCACGTGGATAGAGGCAGAAGAGAAAGTGTTAGGAGGCGCTCACAATAATGACAACATCAGCCGGACTCTGCTTTTAGCGAGCAAAACGCGCAGCGGCAGCCGAAGTGGGAGGACAAGCCTTGGACAAGCTAATTATTATTACCGCAATTATGGTGATTAACTTAGGCTATCGAGGGTTAGGCCCAGCTCCTTGGCGCAGCTAATAATGTTCAAGATCATGACGCTAAGCTAGTAGGCTCATTACCTAAGTTGCTATTTTCTTAACTAATATAATTTCAGCGATTAGGTACTCCGTACAGTATCAATTAAATTGTCATTCATGAAAATGGTGAATATACAATTTACGCCCACTGAGTCTCGTAGTAGCAAATCTCAACAGTCCACAAGCTCGGCTGACCATGCTTGCCAACTCTACACCCGCACTTTCAGGTCTTCTGGCACAGAGTCCTCACCTCCTGCTCTGTGCTGCGCTTTGCCTACATGGGGCCTGGGTCGCGTGAACTGACAGCTCCACACCCGAGAAGACTGCCAATCGCAAAGATATTTGAATGATCAACAATGCATAAATGCACCACTAGTTTGCCCATCATCAGTGATGATCGCCGGGTGCCTCGGATCGATGCTTATACGTGTACTGTAGATACTACAAAAACAGTTGCCAGTGATACTATGTCCCAGTAACTTACAGGAAGTCTAATACTTCCAGCTTGCCCTCAGTTATTAATCAACCGGAATTGGCTTCTTATGATGCTGATGATCGTACTTACAGCTCCTGACCATACTGCTCAAGCTCAAGTTGGAGTGGGCGTCGCACATTCTTGGGTGTCTCAATGCGAATAAGCGAGACTGGTCGGTCACGTTGAATGACGCAGGTCGATTTTTGAATTTGGGCAGGACCACACACACACTGGTCCCTATTCTCGAATCTGTGAGCTCTCACGATGAAAGGAGTCAGTACGAGTTATGGCCTCAGACAGCAGGCAACCACTCGTTCTGTGATCTGATTCTTGCACCATGGAACCCAGCGCTCAATACTTGTGCTTGTGTCAACTCTGTTGCCGGCATTCTCACCGATAATGTTGCCCATAATGCTAGAGTCTCAAACTCGAGCACTTCCCTAGTGCCTCGCATGCATCGAAGCAATGATATCCTGTGAGTGTGATCAGGGTCAGCACTTCGGCTAGCGAGTGATGCAAATGGGTGGGTTTGTCGGCGGAACGGGGCCTCGACCATAATCGCTATCGGATTACAACTAAGATCTCCAGATGAAAGAATGGGCGCTTTGCAGGAATCTCTGTAGGAATGACCGCTTTGTAGGAATGGCGGCGTTGTGAGGCCAGTTATAAACCTTGTATCTTGAATGCCTTGGGATGGCCCAATGCAGATATCCTGATCCTATCATCTCGATAGCATCGGTATCGACGACCACTATGACGACAACAGCGACGTCGTACCGGTGGCGGAACCCTATCCCTGCCTGGCTTTGCCCCAGGAAGCTCACGCGGCTTGTACCCCAGCATCTTGTCTCCGTGATATCTGGGAGATACCAGAAGTTCTCGTGACCCTAGCTCTCGCCATGACTTGCCCTCTCCTTCTCGTTACGATATCCGGGGCAATGCATCACGCCACTTTACATGGAAAAAGGCCCGTGTTCGAATCACGTGTTTGAGGCTAAATCTTGAGCAGCCGGTCTTCAGCGCCTTCGAGTATGCTGTAATATTCGGCCACCTCAAGATTCTCTGCCTCGGCCAGAAACATCTTGTCCGGATCCTGGCCTGGGCCAAAGGGGTTCAAGTTGGCTTGTGGGTTTGCCTGAGCCATCTGCTGAGCCACCTGGCTTGCGGCATTGTCATTCCCAAGGATGAAGATGAAGACGCCCTGCAAGCCGAACAAACAGAGGAAGTACCATGAGAGACTCGACACCCAGCGTACGTCAAGATCTCTGGTCATGATGCCGGACTGTAGCATAGACTTGAAGCGAATGGTGAGCGGAAACGGCAGCCGTAGAATAACAAAGCCGGCAAAGAAAGCATTGATCCAAGACATTATCAGGGTTTGCGGGATCATCATGGCCATGTTTCCCTTAAGCATTCCCATCATGCCATCCATGGCGGCCGGGTCACTCATTGGATTTGGTGCACTTTGTCCACGCGATTCTGGACCTCCCTTGAGGAAGGTGCCTTTTTTGTAGTTATCAATAAGGTACTCTTTGCGTGAGTCAAAAGAAGCTTTGCTCAGAGCCGCAGAGGCATTGTTGCGAAGATTCGTGCCGCGGATGATATTGGACCGTTCACGAGATTCAGCGGGAGAGGATGCGGGCTTTGGAGGGCTCTGTAGAAGGACAGTTGCGTAGTGTCGCAGGACGCCAGTCAGTATCATCACAGTTGTGATGGGCATCAAGATCCAATAACTGTGAAGCGATTAGTGGCTTATGACACAGAGGAGATCGAGCCATACAAGAGTGCTGGATCGCGATTGATCGTCTGTTCCACACCCGACGCCGCCATCTTTCCCCAAGCGCAAGGGTCAAGACCTTGTATCACTGTACGTGGTTGGTAGAGGTGTTGAAATTGAGCGCGGATAATTGCCAAGACTTGCGTACTGACCTTGCTTACCTAACTTGCGTGTCACGAGTGTTAATGTGGATCCAGACACAGATGATTCACACCCAAGTTAAGAGAAAAGTCAGGGAAACTTGTATGCTCGACATATTATGTAACAGTAAGATTAATTACAAGAGTCACACTTTAAAATAGGTTCTCACTATCGCCGACTGAACTACATCGACGGTAGCCAGCCCATCGTTCCATCATTGACTGGCAGCTGCAGTGCGACTGCTGCTCCCTTGAATCCGTCGACAGGATATAGTATCTCCAGGATCATGCTCTCGATGTGGGCAACAACATGTACAGAATGAAAGGCCATAGATCACGCTAGAAATTCCCTCCAGTTACTCAGAAACCAAATGGGTTTTGTGGAGCTGTCGATGGTTAGTTGCAATACAAACAAATTGAGCGGTGAGTACTTACTAGCTGCCGCTAAATTCGCCTTTCTGCCCGTAGGTTGAGGAGTCAGCTTCCTCGCCGGGGCACCAAAGCGAATATCCGGGGCTGGACCTGTCTTTTGTGGCACCAGGGGCGCCGGGATCCGTTGTTGAGGAGAACTGGGCAAGGGCAGAGACTGCAAGTAGCCAATCCCATTTTGCTGAGGCTGTCCATAACTAGGCAGCTGTGATTGGGCTGTTGCTTGGAAGCCACTCTGGGCATGTCCGAGTTGTTGCGGCTGGAATCCTGTCGGCTGTTGCTGCAGTTGTGCTTGTAGGGGTTGTACCTGGAGCTGGTTGCTTGCCTGCTGTAAACTCGAGACAAAGCCAGTAGGTTGGGGTTGAAGCGCAGGGGGCAAGATAGAATTAATCCCTCCTGGAGGCGGATTTTGACTGAAGTTTCCAAATATGGTAGGCTGAAGCTGGAATTGGGGCGCTGGGTCGGCAAAGGGGCTTCCAACACCGTTTGCACTCACCAATGGCTGTTGGAATGATTGTAACTGTGGTTGGAAGCCAGTGGGTTGCGGTGCTATGCCATTGGGAACCTGCCCAAAGCCTTGAGGCTGCAGAAACCCTGTTTGTGATGGCTGTAGAGTTGTTTGCTGGAATTGCTGTTGGTGTAGACGCTGAGTGAGCTCATCTAAGCTCTGCCCATGTGGAGCCTGGCGCTGAGGCATTCCAGTTAGTTGAGGCTGGAGTGGCTGCAGCCCAAACTGGCTCTGCTGGGGATTTTGCGGTGCTGAAAGTGGCCGCTGTGGAGGAAGCAGCATTGATCCTGGCAAGGTTTGTTGAGCTGGTGGAAGAGGTCGCTGTCTCGGGGCTGGTACCTGTTGCTGGCCAAGCTGGGAGAAGAACGAGGGTGTGGCACCGGCCTGTTGAGGTTGCTGAGATTGGATGTTTTGCTGTACAGGTGGAGGCAGAGCAACAGAAGGGTTCTGGACTGTGGGTTTTGCAGCGGCCGGAGTTGGCTCAAGGGGCTTATCCAGAAGAGACAGATCTGCCAGCGCGCCAGATGGTGGTTGAGGAGGCGTAGGATTTGACACAGCCGGGGCTTGCGCAGGTTGACTTGGGGGCTTCACAGTCCATGCATCATCATCGAACCCAGCTGCCTTCAGGTCTCCAACTGGGACATTCGAGGAGGATGCATCCTTTGCCTCTGCTTGGGCTCTTTCCTCCTGGCTGAAGGCAGAGGCATCGATTACGTTGCTAGTTTGCCGATTTGCTTCCGGTCTCGCTCGACTCGTGTTGTTGTGCAATACACCTCCCTGGCCGGTGAACAGTCCACGCTCACCACCATTAATTGTCTGCCCACGTGTGCGGCCAAACTTTTGGTCGAGGAACTTCATGACCTTGAGTGTATCACCTTCCTTCAGCCCCAAAGTTCGAAGTGTTTCACCAGAGATATCGGGCAAAATGCTCTCGTCCATTGAATCTCGAACCATGGCCTGTGCATACCTTTCACACTGATGAGGGCCAACTCCAGCCTTCAGGAAGAAATCAAACCAGTCATAATCCGACGTTTTAGTCCCGGGTTGGATGGAAGCTCCAGGGGTACCAGTCCGAGCCTTTTGCTTCATCTTGATCAGATCAGCCACAGGAATATGCTCTTCGATTGATTCATGGGTTATCTTTTCGACATACTCAAGGTCTTCGGGCGACATCTTCGAGACTGGGACTGCGATCTTGACACCATTGACCTTGTGGAGATGAATCTTGCCATCTGCAATGCCAATGAATTGGGCTTCGACCTTGAATGAACCGGAGTGATCGGTCCAGGTTCTAGTCTTGCTGGCGTCGGGCTTAGAGCGTGACTTTGCCTCAGCCTTGCTTGACCTCCTGTCTTTGCGAGAGTGCCTTGTATCATTCTCTACTAAGCTGGTTCCACGGGTAGGCAAGTCCTGACCAGGGCCATCATCTAATTTTGGCTGGGATTCTCCTGAGGGTCGACTCGCTCGTACTGCTTCTTTTGTCAGGCGTTCCTCTTCCAGTCTGTTCTGCTCGACAACAGAACGTCCAGCATTGATCCCTGTGCGTGAAGGCGGTTCAACTGCAACGGTGCCGGTTAGCTCGATATAGCTTGCTGGCATGACGCCCTCTTTGCCGGTTTTTAGCCGCCGAACATTCCACCAGTCATCTGACTTTGTGTCATCGAGTATGATGACTTCATCGCCCACAGCAACCGTGACCTCGTCATCTCCTTGTGCCATAAAATCATAAAGAACCAGTCCCTTCTTCTTTGAGGTCCCACCAGCGGCCGCAGCGATAACTTCTTTGATGCCCTCGCCTTTAACGGCTCCGGCCATCTCTCCTAGAGTTGCAACGATCGCTTCTGCCGTGTCTTTAGCTCCAGCATGAAGATCAAGGCTTTTACTGGGGCGAATAAGTTCAATGAAGACATGTTTGCCCTCAATGGAGTAGTGTGTCAGCTTGTCGGCCGTCCATTCCTGTGCAGAGCCGTCTCCAGATTGCTCGGGGGCGAGCATGATGGTGCCAGTGGCGATGTTGAGTCCGAGGGTTGTTGGCATTTTCTTCCTTCTCCCCATGACTGACACCATTTCACTGATGTTGTAGAGACGATAGCCACCAGGCGAGCGTATGGGTGCATTGTAATCGGATGGCGGACCAACAGCGCGATTGTAGGGAGGGGAGGACAAGACTCCAGGAGGCTCATCTGCCGGGCTGGCTGCAGGCAGCGCTGGCAGTGACGGGGTGGTCTGGGAGGGCGGTCGCCGTGGGAGTGCAGGCGCGGGCTCATCATCATCGGAGGCTTCGGGAGTAACGTTCTGGTGCTGAGCAGGAGAAGGTACGCCTTGGCGCGTAGATGGACCGGAGGAGTCCGTACCAAGGACTCGAGCTAGGTTTGCAGCAGCGCCAAACGCCGCCTGATTGGGAGACGACGGCGTGGTTGGAGAGCCAGGATGAACAGGAGCAGAGACAAGTGGACGTGTGGCTGCGTCGGAAATCTCAATGTAGTTGGCCGGAGCAAACCCAAAATCGCCGTTCACTTCAACAAGGGTCCAGTCAGGGTCAGAGACATCGTAAACATTAAGGAAGGCATCCTCTGAAAAGGAAACCTCTTCGTCCGTCTGCCGGGTGTAGTCGTAGAGGGCTTTGGCAGTGTGTACGGGCTTCGCGCTCTCAACATAATTGTTCGGGATCAGACCCTCGGGCTCATCTTCCTCGTCTTCAGTGGCCTTCTTCCGTGCCTTCCACCAGTCATCCTCTGTACTCTTCTCGAGGATGTAGAGTAATTCCCCTTCTTCAATCTCGAGCTCGCCTGCACCCTGGGGCTGGTAGTCGTAAAGGGCTGTGCATATTGCCACGAAGCCCATCTCGCAGATGCAAGAGGAAGAGGAATAGATTAGGCTTGAATCAGCGTGATGCTGTCACGGCCATCAATTCCGTGGGCCCTGCAAGGCGATCTTGTCGCAAGTTAGCGATGAGAGTGGCAGGAATTGCTGGTGGGTTTGATGCACGCGTTTGAGAGGAGCGGACCGTCAATGATGCCTCCCGTGTTTGGACTTGGTCCACGATGAGCGGCTGGGCAGCGATGGTTGAGAATGAAGTCGAGTTGAGCTCAGCATTGATGAATGAATGAATGATGGGAGGACCGAATGCCAAGCTGATCTGAGTCGGGGGTGGGACTTCCCGCACATGCAACAACCAAACGGGGTTGCGATCCCATAATTTCACCAAAGGTATTTTGTATCGTTCTGTATCATCTTCACAGGTCACAAGGGGCTTGTAGATGAGCACGAGGCCACTGATATGATACACTGCTTAGACACTAAGACGGGCCCCCTCCATCTGTTTTAAAACTCCTGTATCTTCCTACACTTGCGTTAATGCCTTAAATTTCTTCCTTGTACTCCTCTTCGCTTCCAACGCCTTCGATATCGTTGTCACTCTGTTCTCCATTGTCGGTGGGACCACCACCACCACCAGCATAATCATCTTCATCTTCATCATCCACCGACACGATCCCTCTGAGTTGGACTTGTCCGTTAATATCGTCCAGCTTCTCGATCTTCCAATCTTTATCTCCGGCCAACTTTTCAAGCTCCTTCCTAAACATTTCGATGTCTTCAGGATCGAGATCTAGCTTCTTCAAATCGGCCTTAGACATGCTTGAAACCTTGCCATCTTTCTGCATGACGATAACTTCTGCTTTTTCTTCTTGCGTTAAGACTACCGTGCCACGCTGAATCTTCTTGCCATCCTTACCCACATGCTTCATGGCCCCGACTTCAACATCCCCAATCAAGACTGCTTGGGGTGTATCTTCATCAATCAACTTCAACGATGCTTCTTCGAGTTTGCGAGCTTCCCATGCCTGCAGGCCATCATCGGTCAGCATCTCCTGGCATACTATTGAGTTTGCCTTGGTTTCTTTAGGAGGGAGGAATGCCACATCACTACACAATCTTGGTGTGTAAACGACCATGAGATATGAGCATGTCGCAGTCTCTTTGATCCATCCAATCCGATCAGTCAATTGAGGATTACAGTGGAACTGGACCTCCACCTGGCGCTCCAGGCCTGTCAAGTCACATCTAGTCCCCCCTTGAAGTCGTTGAACGAGGTAGTTTGTCTCGGCTTTCGATTGCAGTTCGGTCAAGTCTGCGCTGCTGCTCTCTGAACTCAAATCTCGGGTCTGCTTCCTGTCAAATTTCCCAAGGACATAACTTGGGGTCGTAGGGTCCTCTTGTGGCGGCCAAACTCTTCCTCCAGCAGCACCCGGTGGGAGCGCATGGAACTGGCGAACTTGTGCCTTGTAGCAAAATGAGTATGTCCACCAGCCACTTGTATAGAACAGGCACTGGTTTCCTTCCATGCCTTGTAAGAGCTCTCGACCTTTATGCTCTGCTCTTGCTAGTTCCTTCAGCTGTTCGGCTTCCGATAGCTTCGGCTCAGCCTGTTCACGAGCAGGTGGCTTGTCCACAGGGAGAGTACAGAAGTATGGGCGGCCATGTTTCTTCAGCACAGCGTAGGTTACTTCCCGGATCCCTTCATGTTCGTGTGGGAGGTCACCGGTGTTGAGATGGGGAGACAGATCTGGACTGTCGTCACCCGGCCCTACACCGCTTTGTTTGTTGTTGTTCTGGCGCTGGATATGCCCTGCCGCCACGTCGAAGGGAATGTAGGACTCAGAGTAGACAACATCGTACTGCCACAGTCAGGTAACAATTCGGAGCAAACAATGGTACGCACCTGAGGAAATGCAAACAGGTCATCGTTGACACTGAACTGGACTTGCCTAGCCCTAGCGGAGATGGATGCTAGATAGAAGACAAGAAGGTGGCAGAGCATGCTTGGTCATGGAACCGACTCTAACTACAGCACCTCGTCACACGGATTCTCGTTACTAATATGGCTGTAAGTTACCGATGTCCATTACGCTAATGTTACCTTAGGTATTACCCGTAAGTTATTGACTTAATTGGTCTGCCAAACAAACCCATTTTTATCCCTTCCCACACTTATCACAATCACAGAAAACCCTGGTTGTTGAAGATGTCGGTTGACTCATTCTCTCTCGCAGGGCGTGGACTGAAGCTAGACACCAAAGAGGATGTCGAAAAGCACGTGCAACCGTTGAAAGAATCCAACACAGTCAAACACATTGACTTGTCTGGCAACACATTTGGCGTTGAAGCCAGTGCTGCTCTCGCATCCATTATCTCGACCAAACCTACTCTCGAATCAGCTGATCTACATGATATCTTCACTTCCAGGCTGCTAGGAGAGATCCCCCAAGCTCTAAACTCCCTTCTAACAGCCCTACTCCAATGCCCAAATCTCCACACTATCGATCTCAGTGACAACGCCTTCGGTTTGAACACCAAAGACCCTCTGGTTGACTTCCTCTCAAAGCATACTCCTCTGAAACACCTCATTCTGAATAACAATGGCATGGGTCCGATTGCGGGCACTGCCATTGCGGAGGCTTTGTCAACGCTCGCAGAGAAGAAAGCCGCATCCCGAAAAGAAGGGAAAGAGGTACCGCTCCTGGAAAGCATTGTCTGTGGTCGGAACAGACTGGAGAATGGAAGTATGGCTGCCTGGGCCAGGGCCTACGAGGCCCATAAGTCGGGAATCAAGAGCGTCAAGATGACCCAGAATGGAATACGGCCTGAGGGGATTTCGCATCTCATCTTGGCAGGTCTATCCAAGTGCACCAACCTTGAAGTCTTTGACTTGCAAGACAACACATTCACTTTTGCTGCATCGACTGTTCTATCCAAAGCGCTCCTTGGATGGCCGAAACTGAAGGAGCTCGGTCTCAGCGACGATTACTTAGGCGGTCGAGGATCGGTCAAGGTATTCCAAGCACTCGAGTCTGGCAAGAACAAGGACGTCGAAATACTTAGACTCGAGTATAACGATATTACGCCCACCGGCCTCCAAAGCCTGGTCAAAGCCACTAAACATGGCCTACCTCAACTGCGGCGCATTGAACTGAACGGCAACAAGTTTGATGATGATGACTCAGCGATAGAGGAGCTGTCCGAGATACTGAGCCAGCGGAAGGAAGAGCGAGGCAAAGACTCGGACCCATTGGACCATTGGGGGTTGGGCGACCTTGATGAACTAGAAGGAGAGGATGATGATGATGAAGATGAAGATGAGGAAGAGCTTGATGCTGAGCATGCACGAGAAGCTGTGTTGCGTGATGCAGACGAGAATGAAGATGAGCCAGTGTCGCAGCAGAGAAGTGAAGTTGTCGATAAGCTGGCCGATGCATTGGGAAAAGCAGAGCTATAATGCAGATTGACCGAAGAAGAGTGTATTAGACGAGATACCCAGCTACATCTATGGGCAAGTAGCACCACCTGGTCTGAAGTAGAGCCTAGTCTCGCACCGTGATACTCAGGCATCAGTGCAGCAACGGCAAGCGGCAGATATGGATCAAGAATTTCAAGAGCAGCGCTATGAAAGGCGAAGTAAGGACAAGTTTCAATCCGATTAGTCAGAAATGGATTGGAACTTACCAACTCAACTCCCTCAGCAACTTAGCTGTGATGCATAAATTGAACGTTCTGACTTTGGCTTTAGTCACTGCTTCTGTCATTGCTGTGCTTTTAGCTCCCCTTGTTGCAGCGGCACTGCACAGTCTCCCCTCCCTTGAAGGCCTGCACCAGAATCGGCCATACTCACAACAAGCAGCAATGAACGCTGGTCTGGTCCAACCGCCTTTGTCATCCCAACCACAAGACCAAGGCAACCCTGGCGGTGTCGGCCTCACAATCGCAGATATTCTACCCAAGACGCGCAACATCAATATATTTGCGTCTTTGACTCGTGATGTCTCGAGCATCTCCCACCGCCTGGAGTCCTCTGACTCGGGCCGCAACACCACCCTGCTTGCACCACTGAACAGTGTAATGCAAGGCTTGCCCAGGAAGCCTTGGGAAGATAGACCTGATGACACCGGGCCGGTGCGGGCGGCAAATGACGAGGAAAAGGCGGCTCGCAACATCCAAGGCTTCGTTGAACAACATATAGTCCCCGTATCTCCGTGGGCAGAAGGCAAAGAGGGCAAAATAAAGACCATTGGGGGGCAGGAATTATGGTGGGAGCAGAGAGGAGACAGAAGATATGTCATGCCCAATGAATTGCTTGTAGATGCCGTGGTCGGACGCGTCGGTAATGGCGAGGTTTGGACCATTCGGGGCGTGGTGAATTATTCATAGGGAATCCATCGAGGGGCATACAGTGGATGAGATGTGCTTAAGATCATGAGAAAGAACTGTGGATGAATCGATGAAATCTGATATATAATACATGAATCAGGTGTTACTGTCTGAGTCTCACTTATTGCCCTTTGGCTTTCCAACTCTCAGCGACTTTTTCTCTCGCTTTTTCTGTCGAATCCTTCCCACAACATCCTCTTTTGCGACGTGAGAAGTCCTATTTCCTTTCAAGAATCGATCAACAAGCCCACTTTCCTCAATAAGCTTCCAGGTGCACCAGAGATAACAGATGCCAAATCCTGCTGCGCCCAGGCATGCATTCACTACTTCCCAGAGGTGCGGCTTGTCTTCTGGTGGTACAGCAAATGCTGCTAAGAGATGCCAGAAGGCCATAAGGATGTAAAACTGGAAATGCAGGATCTTGGTCGGAGTCCACAGTTCGTCCGGCTTCAGTGGTCGTCCAGGGACGTTCTCGTGCTCTGGGTCGTAATATGCCGAAACACTTGTGGGTGGCAGTCCCAGGAGAAACGTCCACAGTAGTGACAATATAATATATGGAGTTTGAAGTTCATCTCTTTTGAGAAGTGGAAACATTGTCCACATCCCTAGTATGTTTGCCCAGCCAATCCAGGCCCGATATTCCTTGCTCAAACCTTTCCTGCTTCCGAGAAGCAGGGTCATCGGAAGTAGAGGGAGAAGCACTGACTTTTCGTGTACCTGAAACGAAAAAAGAAAGAAGCCCCAAGCAGACGATGCTAGTGCATACGGCAGGAGCGACTTCCGGGGAATGATGCCAATAATAAGGCTTGATGGGAGGATTGACGTCAGCGTAGCCAGCAACGACAACCTCGACAATGGAATCAAAGTATCAAGACGCCTTAGCTTGACCACCGTATTAAGAGCGCACCAGAAATTGGCAACCTTATCTTCGAAGAGTCCTCGAGCGAATGGAAAGCAACGATGGATGCACTGAAACAGTTGCAATAGAAGCTTTCCGAGAGCTGAGTTGTCAAAGTCGATTGGAATCCTGGCAAGAAGCGCTGGGGGCAAGGGGTTTTGCAAAGACGTGTCGCCGTCGAGGGTGTATAATGAGCTGGCCAAGAGAGGCGTCAAGATGATGGCAAAGCTGAGTATCGTTGTGCCAGCCAGTGCCAGGAACAAGGAAGGCCGAAATCGAGGTGTTACACAGCATCCAAGGAGGAAGGAAAACAAGATGGGAGAATAGTAGAGAGCCATCTGTTTGAACCCTAGTGCTGCCACAAAGAAAACACACGCCCAGAGCAATTTGCCCGCGTAGATGCTTGACATTGAGGCCACCACCAGGCCAAGCATGACGGTATTGTATTGGAAGTGACCATGGTCGATGATCATAGTGGCTGGTTGCATCAAGATTGCCACGAGAGCAATGGCTGTAGATGTCGCGCCAGTGCCTTGGTTTCTGCTATAGTGCCGGAGAAAGATGATGAGAGCAGGCACGTACACAAGGTACTCTGAGATGAGGACTGTAGATCTCATGAATACCTTCAAGAGTGGCTCTTCGCTGCCTCTGGATTTCTCAAGCATAAACCAATCCGGGTTGAAGAGAGTGCCCACTTTTCCACATAGCCAAGAATGATATGCTGTCAATGGCGGGTAATCCAGGCCCCAATACTCGAGATCATAGAAGTACCATAATGGCACTGGGAGATTTGTAGTGATCTCCATCCAATGCCTCTGAGCTTCAAAGTCTCCATGCATAGGAGGCTTCTGCAAGCCAGAGTATCCCCAAAGCCCAACCGACCATCTGAAGAGTCCAACAACCATGAGGATGATAGGTAGAAGTATCCATTGTGAAGTAGTTCCTCTGGCGGGCCAAATGAATGCCACCAGGGGGAACTCAGGAAGGACGATGTTATTCTGAGGGTCAACTGTGACAATGTCAACAATAGTAGCACTCCTAGTCAGGACAGGGCGCTTCCGCAACTCATGTGGCTTAGGAGAGACAGACATTAAGCTGAAGCAAGTAAGTGACAACTGAAGAGGCTCAAATATCCAGTGAGTATAGTAATTACGTGGCAAAACTTTGGGAACTTATTTTACAACCTTTTCGAATTTAGCTTCGAATACTAATGGAGCTAGCACAAATAGAGACTAGCAGAAACTTCTGCAGCCTAATAATCATATTTTTTTTTCTGTTCTCACTTGCAATTTCAATTTCATAGCCATATCTTCACTGAGGGTATTCACTTGCTGAGGCACAATATCAGTCGCTGAGGGCTCTCTGAGTTTGGTTTGTGGGATCTGAAGCAGGTCTTTGCTTGTCATCCTGCTCTTGAGTGTTTCCGGCACAATCCAGTGTCAACCGTGGGCTCTTCTGATACCTTTCCCGTGGGTCGAGGGTTTGCTACTATACCGCTATCTTCCTTGCCTTCTGAATACTGAAGGAGACAGGCTTGCAGTTGCATCTTGAGGTCTTGAAGTCTCTGTGGGCAAGTGGGATGTGAGTGTCCTCCGGTCTCTTTTGCCACCTCTACTAACTTGCATCTTGAAGCTAGGACAATGTCGAAATCCAAAACCAAGGCTGCGAAGTCTGCCAAGGACGTTGATGTCCTTGGCAAAGTTAAGAATGCCGGTGTGACCAAGCCAACCAAGAGCGCGAAGGTGCAAAGCAAGAGCATTGCACAGAGCGTCTCGAAGAAGGTCAAGTCCGCTCCTGAAAAGGAGAAGGCCAAAAAAGCCAAGCCTGTTGAATCGGACGATGACTCGGATGAGGACTCCTCCGACGAGTCCGTTGACGCGGCCAAGTCTGCGGGTGCGAAAGAGAAGACCATTAGCAATGGATCAAGCAAGAGTGCGAAGCCTGTGACACATGATGCAAGTGACAGTGACTCAGATTCTAGCTCGGAAGATGACTCCAAATCCAAGACTAAGAATTCCAAGGCTGAAGTTGCGGCCAAGGAAGCCTCAGTTGCAAGTGGTGAGGACGATTCTGATGACTCAGAAACTGACGCATCTTCCGGAGATGATTCGGAAGACGAGGGGGAGAAGCCTGTGGTTTCTGCCGTCATGGGGGCTAAGATCACAAAAGACGTCAAGTCTAATAAGGACTCGAAGGCTCAGAAGAACGGTGTCAACAAATCGGGAAATGATGACTCCGAAGATGAGTCCGAGTCCGATTCTGACAGCTCTGATGAGTCTGGAAGTGAGGGTGGGACTGCAGTGCCCAAAGTCAATGGCGATGTCAAGGCTGCACCCGAGTCTGATGATGACTCGTCAGACGAGTCTGCCAGTGGTACCGAGAAGACCACCGCCAAAACCAACGGGGTGTCGAAGGCGAGCGCAGATGAGAGCGATGACGATAGCAGCGAAGGTGACAGTGAGAGTGACTCTGAAGATGGCGACTCTGGCGAAGAGGTCCCTGAAGCCAAACCTCAGTCAGCCAAGCGTAAGGCAGAGGAGGAACAACCGGATCGTGCGATCAAGAAAGCAAAGGCGGAGGAGCTTGAACACGGTTCTAATCTCTTCGTTGGCAACTTGTCGTGGAACATCACTGAGGAATGGCTCCAAGAAGAGTTCGAGCAGTTCGGAGAAATCACTGGAGTTCGTTTGATGACCGACCGTGCGACAGGTCGCTCAAAAGGGTATACTATACTAGTCCCCTTTATTGGAAGTTACATACTGACATGACTAGTTTTGGTTACGTGGAGTTCGCCAATGCCGCCGACGCAGCAAAAGCGCATGATGCAAAGAAGGGCACGGAGCTTGATGGTCGCACCATGAATGTCGACTTCGCCAATTCGAAGCCCAGCGATAAGCAGCGCACGGACAACCGAAGCAAGGCCTTTGGAGATCAAATCAGCGAACCGGCAGACACCCTCTTCATGGGCAACCTTGCATTCAGTGTGACAGCTGAGAAAATCACGGAAGCCTTCGAACCTCATGGTGGTATCCAGGGCATTCGCCTCCCCACCGACCAAGAGTCTGGCAAACCCCGTGGCTTCGGCTACATCACGTTCAACAGCATTGAAGAGGCCACTGCTGCCCTTGAGGCTATGAATGGCTTCTATCTTGAGGGCCGTCCTCTTCGACTTGACTACAGCGGACAGCGAAAGAATGGCAACGATTCGCCGCGTGGTGGCTTCGGTGGCCGAGGCCGCGGCCGAGGTGGATTCGGTGATGCTGGAGGGCGCGGAGGCTTCAACAGCCGTGGCGGTCGTGGGGGACGTGGTGGCAGAGGTGCTCCTAGAGGTGGCCGTGGCGGCACTACCAACCGTGGTGGCTTCGGTGACTTCAGCGGCAAGAAGACAACCTTCTAATCTAGAAGTGTGCCCTGCATGTCACGATGGTTGAGTCCCAGGAGCAAGAGTGGTGGTGGTGTATCCCTGCTGGTTGAGCCCTCGATAATACCCCATGAGTGTCTATTTCCTTTGTCGGGCGTCATCGATATCTTTGTTTCTGGATGTAACAAACAAATAGAAAAGTCGAGTCTCACTATCAGGGAATTATGTTGACTGTTGATTCATTCATGATTGACCATACCATCATCGCCTGCCTGTCAGCCGATGACTGAGAGACGCGCGTGACAGTGTGTCAGCCTGAAAAGACTGTCGAATGAATGACTCTCGGGCCTTTGTGTATCCTTTTATCTGCATTCAGAACCAAGCTATATATATATTCTTCAAGAGTACCAGAGTAGAACGCGTGCCCTTCACATTCCTCTCTTACAGAGGTTGTGGAACTCCTGTTTGAGAGAGGCGCTTACAGCCCAACGCCGACCTCGGCGATCCCCCACATGGTGTCAGGCCACGAGCAAGCAGTGAGATTCCAACAAAACCACACCCGTTGATGAATGCCTACGTCCTAACTGTCGCTCTGTGTCAAGGAAGTCGCCTGCTTTGATAACTCTTCGTTCAAAGCTGGCAGGTCCGAGGCTGTACTTTGATTACTGGTTCGATTGTGGTTAAATTGCCACCACTTCGAATGCGATGACGCCTTCATATAACGAACCGCCGAATGGCACTCAGACAGGTGACCGTGATGCTCGCGGCATGCGGTCACAAGATATACACATGTCTGTCTCGAGTGTGAGACGCAGGACGGAAGGTGAGTGCCCCCATCGCGCGGCTGCGATCCTGTTTAACTGGATCAGACTCGTGGGTCGAGATATCCTCGCCGCCCTCCACATCACCCCTTGCCTTACCCGACGAAGAGCCTCGTCGCCTGCCTGAAGAGCGCCTACCTAGGGCTCGCCATACTGCGTTGCAGCAACATCAGCCACTATCTGCAAGCAGTAGTCAGGATGAGTATGACGAGAGTTCCTCCGAGAGCGACAGGGTCATGAGCAGCTCGAATGAGGACATCACCCATTCTGAGGATGATGATGACCGAACGGCTTTGGGGCTACGTCTTCCAGACGCTGAATTGTTTACTCCTCAGCCGAATGCCTTTTCTCATCCGCCCTTGTCTCATCGTTCCGCCTCGAACTCGAACTGTCTTCCTGTGACCTCGACATTACCAGAACCGAGACATGAGCGAAGCCCAAATCTGCCGCACCAGCGACCCTCTAGATCATATCAACCTGATCACGATGCCGCACTGCGCGCATCTCTTACAACTTTGCTTTCTTGCGCAGCAGCTGTCAGGCCGAAAGTTGACAAGGCCTCCGAAAGAGTTGTACCCAGAAGACCCCCGATTCAACCAACAGCCTTGCGATTGGTCAAAGAGCCATCTGCTCAGCCATCCCGCAGAGGAAAGCAAACCAAGCGAATGTCTCGTGAATCAAGCAAAGAACGAAGCGCAAAGAAAGTTCGGTCAGCCAAATCACTTCCAACGGAGGAGAGCCTAAGCCCATCGATAACTGGTTGGATCATCTCTGCCGGGGTCATTGTGGTCTTTTCGGCAATCAGTTTCACCGCTGGGTATGCTTGGGGCAAGGAGGCGGGAATCAGGGACAGCCAGGTTACTATGGCAGCGACCAGTGGCTGTGGGCGAGAGGTTATGAGGAGCAGTCGCGCAGCTGGACAGTGGAACAGCAGCGTTGCAGCATATTAACTACATGGGCCGGGGGTGACACACTGAGAATAACGGATTCATGAGGATGCCTTGGGAAACACGAAGATATGCATGAACGACGGCGTGATATTTGATTCGCATCCGTGGCGCTCCGGGTTGCGTGAATGATACAATCCTTGATCCCTTTTCAACATACTCTTACATGCTTCGAAGGAAGTTGTCCTCTCTGATGCTCTTCCGTCTTGCGACTCTTGAACTTTTTGTAATCTCCTGTCTCCGCTCCAAGCTTGCAAATGCGCTGTCACCAGGTGCAGTGAGGTCGTTACTCTGCTCATGGAGTGGTATTTCGCGTGGTATGTTTCGCCTCAGTTTCTCTTGCTTCCGATCGTATTTTGCCCGTTGCTTTTTTGTCATTGCTTCGGAAGCGTCAGTATAGCAGTGAAAGCTTAGGAGAAGAGGGATATTACCGGAAACATCGACTTTCTCTTCTCCGCCGACGCCACCATTACTATCGTCGAGGAGAGTCAACAGCCAGGAAGGATACTGGTCGTCTTCCTTGGCCAGAATTGCAGGTTTGGCTTTCAAGTAACCCAGTCCTTTCAGCTCCTGGCCGCCTGGTATCGAGCCAACAACATGAAAAGGCTTGGTGGATGGGTTCAGAGGTGTGTTGGAAGTTGAAGGAACAGCGGTAGAAATTGGAAGTGTCGTAGCGGAGGACGAAGAGTTTGCGGAAGGTGCAGCTGAGGATTTGCCGGCTGGAGTCGAGACATATCGCACAGCGCCGACGGTGCGAAGCCGAGCTATCAAAGTTCGCCGACAGGATTGACAGAGAGCCATAGTAAACGATCTCAACTAGGAGTAGGATCAGAAACGGAGGAATCTTCCCTACTCTTATTGTTGAATTAGCCGAAGTTAAGCCGCAGGCGCGTCAACATTGCCGTCCGCAGTGACTTGCTTCCTGGGTGTCTATTATGCTCATGGCTCGCTTCCTTAGCCTGTGTACAGCATGCCAGACGTCAACGTGTGGCTGTGGTAAATTTGATCAAGCTCACGCCGCGAGCTTTCAAACTTCGACCGCGACTGCGTAATGCGCATAGGAAGCTGGCAGAAAGAAGCCAAAAATATTTCATCGGCGCATGGACTGAGATTTAGGAGCCATAGTTCAGCGACAGGAACAAGTAGGCCACGGCTCCCAACACTTGTTGGCCGGTCTCCGATCTAATTACGAGAGTATGCCTGACAAGGTAGCGAAGGATGTATCAACTATCAACTGGGTGAGTTGGTTGAACAGGAGTTTTGGTTTGGCCCGCCTGGGATTGATTGACAACTTGACGTGATAGTAAGATTCACTTAATCTAGGTGAATTTGTTCTTGATGATACGAATACATCTGGTGGATTTACTGTTGTCTCTTATACTTCTTCAACACAGCTTATAAGCCTCGGAGTTTTTCCATGTAAATAAAATCTTTCAAGGATCAGTCACAATTAACGATGAGGTTACTCCCAAAAATGTCACCATGGATCAAAACACGAGGGTTTGGATTCTGATGAAGTGGCAAGGCAAAAAGCTAGTGATGCTTCTTGGACGCTGGCGGTGATACCTAAACGACCTGCCATATCTAAACGATTACATTGGGTTACAGGATTTATTTGGTCTTGAAGGCGGCGAGCGGAGATCAATACAAGATTGATTGGAATGTATCCAGGAGGCAAGGCAGCAAATCCGACGCTTATAAAATATAGGATTGAGCACTGTAAAATTATCAAGCAATGTCTCTGATATAGGGTTCTTACGTTCTCCGTGTAACCAGCATTCTGCAGTCCCTTTCTGGATTGGCAGGGAATGACGCGATGAAGCACTTTGCTGGAAGCAGCTCCGGCTCGCCATTTTCTCCCAAGTTATTAGGGCCAAAGGGGCTCCCGGGCGCAGGACTGATATCATAGTTTTTGAGAATGTTGGCCACAATGGTGAGTATCTCTACCCACGCCAAGTTGCGGCCAATGCAGTTGCGCGGGCCATAGGAGAAGGTGAAGAGGTTCTTCTTGGCATCTTCGTTGCCGATAAACCTTTCGGGTTCAAAGCGTTCTGGCATCTCCCAGATATCTTCGCTCATATTGACGGATCTTAGGTTTACATACAGCTCCGTGCCAGGAGGGATATAATGCCCTTGGAGCTCAATCCCACGATTATGGGAAATTCTTGGCGTCACGCCCGCGGTGGTGGGAGATACCCGAAGAGCTTCGTAGACGACAGCCTCGATAAAAGGCAGCTGAGAGAGGACCTCGCGGTGCAGGATCAGATGGTCAGAGCAAAATGCCGAGCGTACCTCATCAACAGCCTTGGTCAACTTCTCAGGATGCAACAGAAGCAGATGGAACACCCACATGATGGCGCTGGAGGTGGTTTCGCTGCCCGCCAGCATCATCATGATACACTCTGCTTGGATCTCAGGAGGGGACATCTTGACCTTGGAGTCGGGGTCCTCTGCTTCGATGAATGCTTGAAGCATATCTGCTGGGGCCTTCTCACCAGTCTCGAGCAGGTCTTTTCTAGTCTTAACAGCGTCTTTGCTGTAATTGGCCAGCTCTTGGTACATGGACTTCCAGGGACGCATGATGAGAGAGAAGGGAAGCAGTGAAATGAGAGCGAGGACGGCTGTGTAGTCAAGCAGATCCATGATGATAGCAGACCATTTGGTGACGGAAGAGCTACCGTGGCCAATAGTATCAGGGTCACGACCAAAGGCGAGTGCGCTCATGATGTCAAAGGTCACCAACTGCGTATCGATGCGGTAATTAACCTCGGTCGGCTTCCCCTTATTCTCGTCGATGAGCTTGTCCCATTTCGTCTGGATCGCCTGGAATCCATGTCTTTGAATGACCGGTTCCATTTTGTTCAGGTAGGCATAGTTTAGATACGGACCAATCTGGCGACGGCGGCGGCTCGCCAGAACAGGGTCTCGCTGCGACACAATGTTCTTCACGGATCCATCATCAAAGACATCGAAGAAGTTGGCCTTCCGGAAGTCTTGAGATCCGAGGATGGTGCGAACATCGGTAGGGTTATTGATGCAGACAGCGTTGGGCTTGAAGACGTAGACCTCGCCGTACTTTTTACAGTCCATTAACACCTGCGTCGCGACCTTGCCGGAGAAGTTATTGACGTGGCCGCGCTTCGAGGTGATCCTGGCGATGAATGGTCCGGGAACATTCCTCAGAGGAGAGAAGAGAGTGGCATGGAGCAGCCGGTACACAAAGAACGCGGCTAGACCAGTCGCAAAAGTGATGAAAAAGTGCAGTAGCAGCTTCATGAAGTGTACGTCCATGTTTGCAAGAGAGATTGGTTTGTCCGCAAGAGTAAAGACGAAGTCTTGTCACTCATGAAACGTAGGAGCGTACTTGGCGGAGCCCGGTGCTTCTGGTCGTCCATTCAGCTCCGGAGGGAACGGGCAAGATGGTGGTCCCATTGGGAAAGCTGGTGCAGGTGGTCAAAGAGATCCGAAAGGGGAGGGATGATCTTCCAATCGCTAAAAGCGTTGCAGACTAACAATAGCCCCATGCCAGATACTGTCGTGGGAATTGACAATTGGCGATTCATTGTATGGTATGGTTCACATGTACATATGTGTGTAGTAGTCGAGGGCTTCAATTGTGGGTACAGCCTACAATGCCAAGAAACTAACACTGACCCTGACTCCCTATCAAGCAAGGTTGGGCAAAATGGGGGTTGGTTCGTGAGATTTTGTATGACAGCCTTGCAAGGCTACAAGTAGGCAAGGGGCCCGTTCGTGAGATTTTCACACCCCCACTCATTTATGCAATTGTACACTAATCAAGATACAACTTTGACAATACCCTTTCTTCACCTTGAATCATGTACAATTCTAATTATAAATCTCTTGCCCTACTAGTTATTGTACAACAATTTTAATATAGTATACTCATTAATCAACAACTATAGGGTTTGTTTTGTTGTACAATACCAATATAGTAACTTTATTGAATAATTATTCTTCCATAGCAACTTTGCTGAAAATTCTTTTGTACAAGGGAACTTTAGTGAACTATATTCTGGATTATCAATATTCATATAAATTTATCTAGTATAATAACTACTTATACCAAATAGATTAGGGAGGGTTTTATATTATCTTGTAGTATTATAATCAAGGATTATATATATATATAAAAATTATATAATCTAGAGTTTACTATTGTACAATATAAGGGCTTTCATCCTTATTCTCTATAATTAGCCTTGATAATAATTCCTTTGCTACAATATATCTATAACTATATATTGAATCATGAAGAATAATATATTGTCTTGTAGTATTAAGGTTAATGATTAAGTCTCTTGAGTATATTGTATAATAATTATATAGTCCCTATATAATTCAACTTCCAAAATCCTTATTCTGTATAATTACCTTGATATAAATTCTTCCAATATAATATAACTATATATACTTGATGAATTATGAAGAATATTGTATTATCCTATAATATATAGATCAATAACCAAGTCACTTAAGTTAAATATACAAAGGTTATATAATCCAAAGTCAACCATGCTTTCTACTTTATTATTGTTTTTGATGTATTTAGATTTAATTTTCCATGAAAAATATTTATTCAAAAATCATTCCTACTATACTCTTCTTTTTATTACCACTCTATATTCTAGCCTTGATATTACTTTAAGGATTGTCTTCACTATATAGTATATATATACTACCTTAGTAATAATAAATCATTATTATCTTCTATATATAATATATATTAAGTCTTTATGATTATACTTAATCCCAAATATTGTTTACTTACCTTTAATATCCATAATATCTATTATTATATATAAAAATTCTATAATATAATTATATAGTCTAGATTCTTAATCAACCTTAGATACAATACCTTTTCTCTTATAATCATTTTACAATACAATCAACTTATTAATCAATAGTACCTAGAAAGACAAACCATACTTAGGGTTCTCAGAAGTAACTTTACTAAGTAGGGTTATTGTAAGTAACTTTATTAAAAATCATTTTGTATAAGGTAACTTTAATAATACTCATTCTATATAATATAATTTATCTAAGATAATATAATCATATTAACTTAATAAATCATGAATATTAATATACTATATTATGCTATAGAGGTCAAGTATTATATTCCTTAAGTAAAGCATAAATTCTATATAGTCCAAAAATAAACAAAAATATATTTTATTCCAATATTATATACCATGTTCATATATTTATTATTTTTAAAAAAATATTTAGATACCCACTCATTTTTCTTTATATAATGAATATACCTTAGTAAGAATAATATATATATATAGTAGTCTAAATATATAAATATAGTAGATATCTCTAGCATTAGAGCAAGTATTCCCAACACAAGAGTAGATATTAGGTTATACTTAGTAAGAAAATATATCTGTAACAATAGACAATGATTGTACTTAATAAGAAAATACTATGGGTATATTTTCTTAATAAACAATAACTACACTTGGTAAGAAATTGTTGCAAGTATATTTTCTTAATAGATGATGGTTATACTTGATAAGAAAATACTATAGGTGTGTTTTTGTAATGAACAATGGTTATACTTGGTAAGAAAATACTATAGGTGTATTTTCTTAATAGACAATAATTGTACTTAGTGAGAAAATACCACAAGTATATTTTCTTAATAAACAATGACTACACTTGGTAAGAAAATACTATAGGTGTATTTTCTTAATAGATAACAATTATACTTGATAAGAAAATATTGTAGATATATTTTCTCAATAGACAATGATTGTACTTAGTAAGAAAATATACTTACAACAATAGACAATGATTATACTTAATAAGAAAATATTGTGGGTGTATTTTCTTAATAGATAATAATTATACTTAGTAAGAAAATATTATAGGTATATTTTCTTAATAGATAATAATTATGCTTGATAAGAAAATGCAATAGGTATATTTTCTTAATAGATAATAACTGCACTTAGTAAGAAAATACTACAGGTATATTTTCTTGATAGACAATGGTTGTACTTGGTGAGAAAATGCTATAGGTGTATTTTCTTAATAAACAATAGCTGCACTTAGTAAGAAAATACTACAGGTATATTTTCTCAATAGATAACAACTATACTTAGTAAGAAAATACTATAGGTGTGTTTTCTTAATAGATGATAATTAAGCTTAATAAGAAAATGTTATAGGTGTGTTTTCTCAATAGACAATGGTTACACTTGGTGAGAAAATACTATAGATATATTTTCTCAATAGATAACAACTATACTTGGTAAGAAAATGCTATAAGTGTGTTTTCTTAATAGATAACAACTGAGCTTGATAAGAAAATACTATGGGTATGTTTTCTTAATAAACAATGACTACACTTAATAAGAAAATACTATAGGTGTATTTTCTTAATAAACAATAACTATACTTAGTAAGAAAATATTGTAGGTATATTTTTGTAATGGATGATAGCTATACTTGATAAGAAAATATTATAAGTATGTTTTCTTAATATACAACAACTATACCTAGTAAGAAAATATTATAGGTGTGTTTTTGTAATAGATAACAGTTATACTTGGTGAGAAAATGTTATAGGTGTGTTTTCTTGATAGATGATAGTTATACTTGATAAGAAAATATAGCAAGTATATTTTCTTAATGGATGATAATTATACTTAATGAGAAAATACTATAGGTATGTTTTCTTGATAGACAATAGTTGTACTTGGTAAGAAAATGTTATAGGTATGTTTTCTCAATGGACAATGGCTGTACTTAGTAAGAAAATACTATAGGTGTATTTTCTCAATAGATAATGGTTGTACTTAGTAAGAAAATATACCCATAACAATAGACAATGATTGTACTTAATAAGAAATTATTGCAGGTATATTTTCTTGATAGATAATAGCTATACTTAGTGAGAAAATATACCTATAATAATAAATAATGATTCTACTCAATGAGAAAATATTGTAGGTATATTTTCTAGATAAATAATGGCTACACTTAGTAAGAAAATACACTTATAATAATAGACAATAATTCTACTCAATAAGAAAACATCATGATTTTTTTCAGGTCAGCCCTGGGCGCCCTGGGGAGCCCTGGGCTGTATGAGCTGAATAGCAAAACATTAA